>OX246738.1:28251097-28616097 GCA_945910005.1 Isoperla grammatica
ATCCAGATAACGTTTCTGTTCTTGAGGTGTGATATCCCGAAAGAGCAGGTTAATATGTCATTCTTCGACCAGCGTGCAAGGTGAAATTACAGTTTTAGAAATATATGTTGCACAGTACAATAGTGAAATAAAAAATAAATGGTAAAGCAGCAAAAATGATAGTAACTGGACAATACAAATTGATGGGTAGAGCAAATTATGAACATATTTCATCCGTTAATCAGGACCATTACAATGTCCCGATCCAGGAATAAAGAAATGTTTAAATACACCTATCCTGGTTAAAGGTGCATGAAATAGCCCACAATAAGTATAGTCTTTATAAGAGCCTTGTTGATCGGAATATTTGCAGCACATTGGGACTGTCAAATTCACTGTTTTGGCTTGTTTAAGAATGTCAAACTGTCTTGGACAACGAAGAACCCTTTAGCTTTATCGAGCTTGTGTTTGTATCTTAATGCGATCAGATCGCCCCCAAATACTCGAACTGTTTCACATATTACCACTCTATAATTACGCGAATTATATGAATAACTTTTTTACAAACGGTGAACTTGTAAGCACAGTTCGTAATTAAAAATATAACTGACGAGATTGTTTGCATTAAATCATGTAAAATATGGGTATGGTAGTTTTGGCCATCAAAGTAGAACCAGCCATTTTATTGGAAACACTTATTGGCTTAATTGGCAGCGGAAAATCATTACGCTTGACTATACCGAGCATTTCGATGTGAACCTTCAAGCTGTTCTGATTCGAACCGAAATAACCGAATTAGGTAAATCTTGTAGAGAATCGATGCGCATTGAAGACAATTCTAGGGCTGTGCATAAATAACGTATAACGTTTACAAATGGTGGCGTTTGCCTCGTCTGTGTCAAGAATACAGAGCCGGCACGGCAGCCGCTTCCAGGAAAACCTTTTGAATTATTAATGCAGTAATTTTCCTTGATTGGTACGAGAAGCGTATTTTGGAAGGCTAACAGGGAAAAGCTATCGATCAATTGTCATGCCGGGCATTTCATTATCGAAGCCCCCCCACCCCCCCCCCCCCCCCCTGCCACAGCCCACCCCCTCGGGCCGACCCAAAACTCCTGTCACGCCACGGATGCATGCATATTATGTGTATTATATTATTGAATGCGTTTATGTCCCTTGGGGACGAGACACAAAAATACAATCGTTGTCTCATGTCTGTCCCGGTAATTAATGCGATTTTCAATAATTTGATTGATTCTCCGCAATGGTTGCGTTGTCACGGAGGTCGCTCCGGCCAACACACGTCGACGGGCTATAGTCAATCTCTTTGAAAAGCACAATTATCAAGCATTTCATTTCATTTAACACAACCCTTTATTTTGTATTATCCATTCTAAAATATATATGTTCCGTTTTAATTCATGATTGTAAAATTTTTGACTAAAATGAAATGAAACAGCGAAAAGCAGTCGCTTTAAAAAGGAAATCGTCTGCGATGGATGAAAATACATATTTGACAAAATAACGATTTGATTAAAAATAAACGATAATATAGATAACACTGCTAAAGATCGGTTTACACACTTTCCTAAGATTTAAGATTTAAGATTTAATATTTTGTTCCTAGGACATTTTTTTTAACGACTCCATGATTTCCATAAAATCAGAAATACACGTTAAAAAACCGTTGTTCTTGTATTGTAGGTATTGTGGGACGGACCTATACACGTAATTATCTCGAGTAATGTGGTGTTTCTTGCAGTTTTTTATATGTCTTATTAGAGACTAGAGAGTCTAATGTCAATTGAGATGTAGTGTTCCAGTCGAATCTACAACCCCATGTTTTCTATACAATCAGGAATGTACGTTAAAAAGTGTGGTTTTAGAACTAACATGGTGTGGTACGGACCTTGTATTTTTCGCAAGGCCTAATGCCAATTAAGATGGGTTGTTCAAATCAATTAAATCAATCAAATCGACCAAATAAAATCAAATAAAAATCAAATCAATTTACACTTCTTTTATAGATAAATATTTAATATTAATTGCAAACTGTATTTATTCTTGTTCCATTGTATTTGCCATTTTGGAATTTGTATTGTTGCAAATAAAGACAACAAACAAACAAACAAATAAATACACCCAGTACCCACGTTTTCTGTCAAATCAATAGTATACGTGTAAATGCGTAGTCTATGAAGTGTTGTGTCAAGGACCTAAAAACGTAATAATCTCAAACTAGGTGGAGTTTCTCACAGTTTTGTTTATATCTACCAATAGACGGTCCAATGTCAGATCAAATCAATTAAACGTACCCACGTTTTCTGTCAAATCAATAACATACTTGACAACATACTTGGCTCTTGAGGCTATCGCATTTTGTTTTTGTTTTGTGTAAGTTGGCAGTCTTGCTAATACATTCCTAGCTCCCTCGAGAGAATATTCGTCTAATATCCATCATACCCTGGTGGGGGCTCGTCGAGATCTTACGTTTACCGTTCAACCACCAGGGGATTGCACGCCTACATGAGGTGTGGTACAAACAGTGCTTTTCGAGTTTTGTTTCCCTTATAGCATTGTTAAAACATCCGGCATAATGTTGTCATGAGACCTAGGCATGGCCTAGCCCATTTCGACACTTTTATAGTTATACAGTTCAAATTTACAATAACTCACCCATCAATTTCTATAGTTTAATAATTAACCTTATCTAAAATCATAATAATTTAAACGAGCAAAGATGTCTCAGGAGGAGTTGGAGCAGATAGTGAGCGAAGCACTCAGCGACAGCAACCCCCCCGATGTCACCTTCAGCACTATCCTCAAGCAGATCACCTTCCTCCTGCAAGATGTGCCCGAGGAGGAGCGTACGTCGCGACGCCAGAAACTCATGTGCGTCCTCGAGAGGAAGTTCGCCGGCCTCCTGGAACCGGACGAAGAGAACGAGATCGACGAGGACAAGAAGCAGAATATCGTTTCGGTCGCGGAGAAGATAGCGGCCTGGATGGAGGGTATTATGGACGCGGCAGAGAACCGCGAGGACAGCACGTGTAGTTGGATGAAGGAGGCGACCCCCGTCCCTAGCGAGGTGGAGAGCGAGGCGCCCTCGGTCCAGGTAGGTGGTGGAGAGACGCGTGGACAGACAGTGTAGTTGGATGAAGGAGCCGACCCCCGTCCCTAGCGAGGTGGAGAGCGAGGCGCCCTCGGTCCAGGTAGGTGGTGGAGAGACGCGTGGACAGACAGTGTAGTTGGATGAAGGAGCCGACCCCCGTCCCTAGCGAGGTGGAGAGCGAGGCGCCCTCGGTCCAGGTAGGTGGTGGAGAGACGCGTGGACAGACAGTGTAGTTGGATGAAGGAGCCGACCCCCGTCCCTAGCGAGGTGGAGAGCGAGGCGCCCTCGGTCCAGGTAGGTGGTGGAGAGACGCGTGGACAGACAGTGTAGTTGGATGAAGGAGCCGACCCCCGTCCCTAGCGAGGTGGAGAGCGAGGCGCCCTCGGTCCAGGTAGGTGGTGGAGAGACGCGTGGACAGACAGTGTAGTTGGATGAAGGAGCCGACCCCCGTCCCTAGCGAGGTGGAGAGCGAGGCGCCCTCGGTCCAGGTAGGTGGTGGAGAGACGCGTGGACAGACAGTGTAGTTGGATGAAGGAGCCGACCCCCGTCCCTAGCGAGGTGGAGAGCGAGGCGCCCTCGGTCCAGGTAGGTGGTGGAGAGACGCGTGGACAGACAGTGTAGTTGGATGAAGGAGCCGACCCTCGTCCCTAGCGAGGTGGAGAGCGAGGCGCCCTCGGTCCAGGTAGGTGGTGGAGAGACGCGTGGACAGACAGTGTAGTTGGATGAAGGAGCCGACCCCCGTCCCTAGCGAGGTGGAGAGCGAGGCGTCAATTGTATGTTGCTGTGACCCTGTTAGGCGAGCCTTAATGACGTGTCTGTCTTGTGTGTTGCTGTGACCCTGTTAGGTGAGCCTTAATGACGTGTCTGCCTTGTGTGTTGCTGTGAGCCTGTAAGGCGAGCCTTAATGACGTGTCTTTGTCTTGTGTGTTGCTGTGTGCCTGTTAGGCGAGCCTTAATGACGTGTCTTTGTCTTGTGTGTTGCTGTGACCCTGTTAGGCGAGCCTTAATGACGTGTCTGTCTTGTGTGTTGCTGTGACCCTGTTAGGCGAGCCTTAATGACGTGTCTTTGTCTTGTGTGTTGCTGTGACCCTGTTAGGCGAGCCTTAATGACGTGTCTGTCTTGTGTGTTGCTGTGTGCCTGTTGGGCGAGCCTTAATGACGTGTCTGTCTTGTGTGTTGCTGTGACCCTGTTGGGCGAGCCTTAATGACGTGTCTGTCTTGTGTGTTGCTGTGGACCCTGTTAGGCGAGCCTTAATGACGTGTCTTTGTCTTGTGTGTTGCTGTGACCCTGTGAGGCGAGCCTTAATGACGTGTCCGTCTTGTGTGTTGCTGTGAGCCTGTTAGGCGAGCCTTAATGACGTGTCTTTGTTTTGTGTGTTGCTGTGACCCTGTTGGGCGAGCCTTAATGACGTGTCTTTGTCTTGTGTGTTGCTGTGTGCCTGTTAGGCGAGTCTTAATGACGTGTCCGTCTTGTGTGTTGCTGTGACCCTGTTAGGCGAGCCTTAATGACGTGTCTGTCTTGTATGTTGCTGTGACTCTGTTAGGCGAGCCTTAATGACGTGTCCTTTTCTTGTGTGTTGCTGTGAGCCTGTTAGGCGAGCCTTAATGACGTGTCTGTCTTGTGTGTTGCTGTGACCCTGTTAGGCGAACCTTAATGACGTGTCTTTGTCTTGTGTGTTGCTGTGTGCCTGTTAGGCGAGCCTTAATGACGTGTCTTTGTCCCTTGTGTTGCTGTGACCCTGTTAGGCGAGCCTTAATGACGTGTCTGTCTTGTGTGTTGCTGTGACTCTGTTGGGCGAGCCTTAATGACGTTTCTTTGTCTTGTGTGTTGCTGTGACCCTGTTAGGCGAGCCTTAATGACGTGTCTGTCTTGTGTGTTGCTGTGACCCTGTTGGGCGAGCCTTAATGACGTGTCTTTGTCTTGTGTGTTGCTGTGTGCCTGTTAGGCGAGCCTTAATGACGTGTCTGTCTTGTGTGTTGCTGTGACCCTGTTAGGCGAGCCTTAATGACGTGTCTGTCTTGTGTGTTGCTGTGTGCCTGTTAGGCGAGCCTTAATGACGTGTCTTTGTCTTGTGTGTTGCTGTGTGCCTGTTGGGCGAGCCTTAATGACGTGTCTTTGTCTTGTGTGTTGCTGTGTGCCTGTTAGGCGAGCCTTAATGACGTGTCTGTCTTGTGTGTTGCTGTGACCCTGTTAGGCGAGCCTTAATGACGTGTCTGTCTTGTGTGTTGCTGTGACCCTGTTAGGCGAGCCTTAATGACGTGTCTGTCTTGCGTGTTGCTGTGACCCTGTTAGGCGAAACTTAATGAAGTGTCTGTCTTGTGTGTTGCTGTGACCCTGTTAGGCGAGCCTAAATGACGTGTCTGTCTTGTGTGTTGCTGTGACCCTGTTAGGCGAGCCTTAATGACGTGTCCTTTTCTTGTGTGTTGCTGTGAGCCTGTTAGGCGAGCCTTAATGACGTGTCTGTCTTGTGTGTTGCTGTGACCCTGTTAGGCGAACCTTAATGACGTGTCTTTGTCTTGTGTGTTGCTGTGTGCCTGTTAGGCGAGCCTTAATGACGTGTCTTTGTCCCTTGTGTTGCTGTGACCCTGTTAGGCGAGCCTTAATGACGTGTCTGTCTTGTGTGTTGCTGTGACTCTGTTGGGCGAGCCTTAATGACGTTTCTTTGTCTTGTGTGTTGCTGTGACCCTGTTAGGCGAGCCTTAATGACGTGTCTGTCTTGTGTGTTGCTGTGACCCTGTTGGGCGAGCCTTAATGACGTGTCTTTGTCTTGTGTGTTGCTGTGTGCCTGTTAGGCGAGCCTTAATGACGTGTCTGTCTTGTGTGTTGCTGTGTGCCTGTTAGGCGAGCCTTAATGACGTGTCTGTCTTGTGTGTTGCTGTGTGCCTGTTAGGCGAGCCTTAATGACGTGTCTGTCTTGTGTGTTGCTGTGTCCCTGTTAGGCGAGCCTTAATGACGTGTCTTTGTCTTGTGTGTTGCTGTGTGCCTGTTAGGCGTGCCTTAATGACGTGTCTGTCTTGTGTGTTGCTGTGTGCCTGTTAGGCGTGCCTTAATGACGTGTCTGTCTTGTGTGTTGCTGTGACCCTGTTAGGCGAGCCTTAATGACGTGTCCGTCTTGTGTGTTGCTGTGTGCCTGTTAGGCGTGCCTTAATGACGTGTCTGTCTTGTGTGTTGCTGTGTGCCTGTTAGGCGTGCCTTAATGACGTGTCTGTCTTGTGTGTTGCTGTGACCCTGTTAGGCGAGCCTTAATGACGTGTCTGTCTTGTGTGTTGCTGTGTGCCTGTTAGGCGTGCCTTAATGACGTGTCTGTCTTGTGTGTTGCTGTGACCCTGTTAGGCGAGCCTTAATGACGTGTCCGTCTTGTGTGTTGCTGTGACCCTGTTAGGCGAGCCTTAATGACGTGTCCGTCTTGTGTGTTGCTGTGTGCCTGTTAGGCGAGCCTTAAT
This sequence comes from Isoperla grammatica, assembly GCA_945910005.1. NCBI lineage: Eukaryota > Metazoa > Arthropoda > Insecta > Plecoptera > Perlodidae > Isoperla > Isoperla grammatica. The sequence continues at coordinate 28,257,633 of OX246738.1, forward strand.
GACGTGTCTTTGTCTTGTGTGTTGCTGTGTGCCTGTTAGGCGAGCCTTAATGACGTGTCTTTGTCTTGTGTGTTGCTGTGTGCCTGTTAGGCGAGCCTTAATGACGTGTCTTTGTCTTGTGTGTTGCTGTGTGCCTGTTAGGCGAGCCTTAATGACGTGTCTTTGTCTTGTGTGTTGCTGTGTGCCTGTTAGGCGAGCCTTAATGACGTGTCTGTCTTGTGTGTTGCTGTGTGCCTGTTAGGCGTGCCTTAATGACGTGTCTGTCTTGTGTGTTGCTGTGACCCTGTTAGGCGAGCCTTAATGACGTGTCCGTCTTGTGTGTTGCTGTGACCCTGTTAGGCGAGCCTTAATGACGTGTCCGTCTTGTGTGTTGCTGTGTGCCTGTTAGGCGAGCCTTAATGACGTGTCTTTGTCTTGTGTGTTGCTGTGTGCCTGTTAGGCGTGCCTTAATGACGTGTCTTTGTCTTGTGTGTTGCTGTGTGCCTGTTAGGCGAGCCTTAATGACGTGTCTTTGTCTTGTGTGTTGCTGTGACCCTGTTAGGCGAGCCTTAATGACGTGTCCGTCTTGTGTGTTGCTGTGTGCCTGTTAGGCGAGCCTTAATGACGTGTCTTTGTCTTGTGTGTTGCTGTGTGCCTGTTAGGCGAGCCTTAATGACGTGTCCGTCTTGTGTGTTGCTGTGTGCCTGTTAGGCGAGCCTTAATGACGTGTCTGTCTTGTGTGTTGCTGTGTGCCTGTTAGGCGAGCCTTAATGACGTGTCTGTCTTGTGTGTTGCTGTGTGCCTGTTAGGCGAGCCTTAATGACGTGTCTGTCTTGTGTGTTGCTGTAACGCTGTGAGCCTGTTAGGCGAGCCTTAATGACGTGTCTTTGTCTTGTGTGTTGCTGTGTGCCTGTTAGGCGAGCCTTAATGACGTGTCTTTGTCTTGTGTGTTGCTCTGGCTAGTTGAGCGACGTATACCAGGTGACGCGCGACGAGACCAGCATCTTGGCAGTCACCAACATCAACAGACGCTACCCGTCACAGGAGCAGAGCCTCATGGACCGCCTACGGATGTGGGACCTGCAGGGGCCGGTCGAGGGCGCAGACATGCACAACTGGGCCGAGTGGATGGCCGGCGTGACGAGGTTGGCCGAAGACTGGGCGGCGTGGATCAACCAGACGGTGGCTCAGGCCAAGATCAAGGGGGCGATGAAGCGGGGGGAGATGACGACGTCACAGGGAGAGCTGGAGACACTCACGCGCGCCGATTGGAACACGTGGAAAGAGAGGATCTCTATGGAAGCCACGACCTTCACCAGAGTCAACCAGAGTGTGCAGCAGACGGCGGGGGAGTGGAGCAAGATGTTTGTTGATCCGGCTTCTGAAGAAGCTCCTGAAGAAGCTCCTGAAGAAGTTACTGAAGATGTTCCTGAAGAAGTTCCTGAAGAGGCGTAAAGCGAATAGGGCCAATATAGGCTTCCATGCAATTTATTCAACACTTTTAATAAATGACCTACCCCAATGTTATCACCGTGTCTTATTTAACAATATTGTATCAAAAATATATATTGTTATTACCAGTCTGGATCAGAGGTAAAATTTAATTGGCTGAGGGTGACTCTGCCAGTCGTAAGAGGTGACGAAATTGGATCCTCTCTTTCTCTTTTCTACCTTTTAAAACCCATTTGAATATGTCCTCCTTCTTGCATATTTCCTCTAATCTCCTTGCCCGACGTCATATGACCCAACAGTTGAGTTGAGTCATTGGGTCCCCACTCCCCCACCCCCGCCCCCCCCTCCCCCCTCCCACTAATTCGGAATCAAAAATATCATTATCATTATTCTGTAGGTCTATCTATGTATGTGTGTATAGATATATTAATGCATGCATACAATACAATGCTATTGCTTGCAAATAAAGTTTAGGCCTTCTAGTCCTATGGTAGGGCCTACAAACAAATAAACAAATTCAATACAATAGATATGCAAATGTAAGGCTATAGTTTCCGTGTGGTAAAGTTATTTTATATAACTCACCCACATGTGACTCGAAGTCGAGGCTTTTCGGATCGTTTATAGTCGATTTACAGCTACGCGTTGCGAGCGAAGCGAAGGCGCGAGCTCCAATCAGTGGCCGAGTTTGCGTGAAACTATTAACTTCTTTGCGTGAAACTCGGCCGCTGATTGGAGCTCGCGCCCTCGCTTCGCTCGCAACGCGTAGCTGTAAACGTACCATTATGTGTTCACAAATTTTAGAATTAAAAAAATAACTGATTTAGGGAATCGCTCGACGAGACGCTTCATTTGCTTCATTTGTTTCTAGTGTACTTTTGCGTTTCTGTGACCCAATAATTTTTTTTCACACGACTTTTTTTTAAATTATTAATATACGAGCACAAAAAAAATCTGGCTAAAATAAATTATTCATACCACACTAACATACACCACACAACACAAAATGTCGTTGCTTGTTCGTGCACGTCTCGCACTCGAAAAGTGACTGAGCAAAGGGATCTACCTGCAACTGAAATGACTAAGACCACAAATATGGTTCAAAAATGTGTCGGACAGCTCATCTCCCGCCCCATCGACGTTCACTGTATTGTACACATTTTCAAGAAATTAACTAGCCACATCAGCTGTCAGCTGATATCAACCTTATGGTGTACACAAGGATTAGAAAACCTGTGACACTGACGTGCCTTGTACTCCCTAATCAATGCTCACATAGCAACTTTTTCAATATGTCTTCTTCTAAGCAAATGTTTTGCAGTCATTGGGAAAACCCACAAACAATAAATGAGTGCGCGTCAGTTTTATGTTGTTTTTTTTTATTAGTCAATCTTGCCATCTGCCAGTCATTAATTCATATATATTTTTTAGATTTGTGCATAGCATATTTATACCACGAGACAGTGGGCGCCAGGCGCCCCCTGTCTCTTGGCGCGCTAGGCAAGTGCCTAGTGCGCCTATTGGGTAATATGGCCCTGCCGCCCCCCACCTTTCAAATACACCTCATATGACTTCTCACTGATTTTAAAAATTGGGTTCAACCCAAAAATTTTAAATCGGATTTAAAAAAATGGGTTCCTATGGGCCTTTATTCCCCGTTTATTTACCAAAACTGGTGTGACCTTTCGAAGTAATTCAAAATCGAGATGTCAGATGTATAAAATGTATACAAAAGACGGATATTTTCAATTGTCCCGGAAATTTGATAAATTAATAATACTTTCGGGGGTGAACTCACAAATTGTAAAAAAGTAGGATTATGTTTCAGAAAGTATAATCTTCAAATAAATTTCACCTGATAATTTTAAAATACTCAAAATGGTAAAACATCTTAAAAATTAAGATTTTTATTTTTATGAATGTTTTTTTAAGGCCGATCCACAATTGAAATAAGGGTTGAAATAAGAATCCGTGAAATAGTGAAATAACAAGCAGCTGGTTCACAACAGTTTCGTAGTACCTTATTTCAACATAGGAGAGCGTTTCAATCGAGCACTTTTCCACCGGATCTGACGCCATAGTCACGGCCTACTCCAAACCTATAGCAGGCCGTGGCCAAATGGGGCTTTGCACTGCGACTTTTTTCCACTCGCAGCGCCAGCACCGACAAACAACGAGCTGTCAAAATAATGAAATTGCAACATTATGAAGAAAACGAGGTATGGCGATAGTAGCTGCTCACCAGTTAAAACGTTTAATGATGGGCAACCAAGTTGTGGAAGTTTTGTATGTTTCTTGTTTGTTTTGAAGATTTGTTTTCAAAATCAGAATATTTTATTGTTTGACAGCTTGATGTTTATCCATCGATTCATTTCATTTGTTTCATTGTTGTAAAGCAAGCTAACAAGAAGCCTACGACGACGACATTAACAACAACCACAACAACAACAACAACAACAACAACAACAACAACAACAACAAATACAACAACAACAACGACAATATCCGGTTCGACTGGAGAAGGCCTTCTCTTCTCGAGCTCTGATTGGTTCGTCATAAGAAGTTGAAATAAGGTTGAAATAAGAAATGGAATTGAATCTTTCTTATGACTATTTCAACCCACTGTGACAATTGTGAACCACAGCATTGATATTGCATGTTTCAATTCGCTTAAAACTTATTGCTATTTCACTATTTCAATGAACTTCAAATTTTAATATAACCTACGAAATTAATTCGGGATTGAACGTGGTGTTGCTGTCCATACTTTGCTTGAATAAGGCACTAAAAAGATACGTTGTTGGCCTATACATATCCTCTATATACATATATGAGTATGTGAAATATGGTTTGTGAATTTGTGATAGATAATTTTTTGTTTATTAATGATTAACTTTGAGGTTAACCGCACCTCCGCCAGGGGATCGACGGACCTTGAATAGTTTTGCAAGGGAGTTCGACGAGCCTCCGCTAGGCGGAAATTGACCTTGCAAAACTACAAGGTCAACTCGATTTCCGCCTAGCGGAGGCTCGTCGAACTCCCAAGTTGCGAGTTTGACGAGTCTCCGATGGTCGGAGATTAAGCAGACCTTGGTAGTTTTGTACAGGCGTCAAATACCTCTATCCCTTTGTATGTGATTTGCCAAATTGAATTTTATCATGTCACTTTTATTTGTTTTTGTATGTTTAGTATACTCCTCTTGACCGTGGTGATCTCCTGAACAGTTAAAAAGAAACTCATTTGACCCCGTTTTTTCACTCGTGAATTAAATATTTGTTTCTTGAGTAGAAAGGTGGTCAACTCTGTTGGTCACAAGTATGTGAACACAATGTGTTTGGAATTTTCAACTTTGTTAAAGGGTTAGTCAGATGAGAAACTAAAAAACTATCATTTGTATCGGTCCACCCTCAAATATGGAAAACATGACTAAAAGATACCATACTTTAAAAGCAGGCGGTTAAAAAATTAAAGAAAACGTGATTTTTTGGCTTGTTGCTACCAAGTAGCACCTAGCAACTCTTCTCATGGTAATTCCCATATGAAAAAAATGTTGCCTCGAGATAGTAAAACCACCGCTAAAATAAAGCACATCAAAAATCAATCAGGAGGTTTAATGTGCATCGTTTCCCTACCGATAACATGCTTCTTAGTACGAACGTGTACTTCTGCAAAATGCCCTGCAATTAATTTTCTTGTGACTTGATGTGAAGAAAAGTTGCAATCTGTTTTGAGCGGTGCTGTCCGCAGTCGTCGAGTGTTTCGCGGAGCGCTGGTTGGACTCGTATTACACAATGAGTGCTCTGTCTATCGGGCAGGTGTAAGCGACCTCAGAACCGATACAGCTGTACTACGCCTCTATGACTACGCTTTAGAAGAAAAATGCAGCAGAGCTTGCGAAGTGAATCTTATAGAATCGCTAAATGTTCACTATTTTTTTTCTTGCATTGAAGCAACCTATATCAGTTTTATTTTACACAACTGAATTTCATGCACATATTATGACTCATTGGTGACTTTTTAGTTTTCACCTGACTAATCCTTTAATCACAAATTCGAAGTTCTTACAAATCTACGTAGTCTGTGTATACTTGCCGAAGATTACCTTACATACGCTTTCGTCACAGGCGAGGCACTCGTAGCCAACCAGCGAACCGCCCGAGACACACCCCCGCAAATACCGATCGCTGATTGGCTACGAACCCGTCGCCTACGACGAAAGCATGTGTAAGGTGACCACTATACCTACTATATATACCTTGGGTATATATACCTTGGGATATATATATACCTTATATATACCTATATACCTTGGGACCACTATACTCAAGGCTTCTTTTGAATGTATGTCGAATTACACTTGGCATGCCGTGGCAGATTGTCGTATTGATATCGTGTGTTTAGATACAGATTCACGCAATTGAAATCTTCGGTACGAAACCAATATTTGTACCATGTACAGGTCTGATGGTGAATACAAATCTTATCTTATCTTGTCTTGTCTTATTTGTTATTCTGACCGTTGCAATCATAATAATATAAAGGGCGTACAAACACGAAACTCGTCCTTATGACATTCGAAACTTTCAAAGAACTCGAACCAAAGTTCAAGCAGGCTCGTGTTCTCATAAGGTTTGTCCATTTGTCATGTTCTGAATAGTATCTCTACACCGAACGAGAAGCGTGCGTGTTCATTTGTCAAACTCTTTCTACTTGGGTGTTTGTTTCGGCAGCGCGAACTAGAATATCTGGCCAGGTTCGAAGAGTAAAACAAATGTGGCAGGCATACGGCATAATTATATGATTTTATTGGTGAAGTGGCAAGGTTCCGTTTTATTTAGTATTATCCATATAAATTATCCATTAACCGTTTCGCTCCGAATATTATTTGAAGGGATCTAGCGACACACGGGAAATATGTTTTGAAAATATAAATTTCTTTCTGCTACACAGATAAAAATATTTCCAGTGTTGGTGCCATCACGTGATTCGAATCTCATCACTTTATTGGTAGAGGTATTTGTTTTTCGCGCGTCGCGATGATGCGAAATCTGGGTTCACGCAGCGTATCGCGTTGGTCGGAATGCTCCAATAGGGAACACGCGTATGAATATTTTAATCGATTTTTAAATACCTTGTCTCTCATTTCATAATTTTGTGTCTTTGAATTTTGAAAAACGGATCAGTCTATGCCTCAAAATAATTGGTTTAGTAACGATAAATAAAAGGGCGCGAAAAACGAGCCGCCGCCATGTAGAGTGGATTTTGACGTCATGGTTTTGTACTGTGTACGCTCACCGCCTCAGCGTTTGGTCTGTTACGCCACATCTACAGAATCATTGCGTCACAGCCACCTGTACGCGTTTCAGATCCCCGAGTTTAAACTTCAATAAATGCGACCACATTAAACCCATTTAAAAATTTCTTTTTTACTTAGGACTTGCATTAATATACTTTTTTTATCTGATGCTATTAAACTAAGTGTTTGGTTTAACAAAAAAAGTCGTACGCGTGTTGCCTATTCCAACTTTTAACGATCTGATATTTCAGTCTACCCTGTTTGAAATGAAATGAAATGAAATGTAAATGTAATGTAAATTATTATTATTATTATTATTATTATTATTATTATTATTATTATTATTATTATTATTATTATTATTATTATTATTATTATTATTGTTATTATTATTTGTATTATTATTATTATTATTATTATTATTATTATTATTATTATTATTATTATTATTATTATTATTATTATTATTATTATTATTATTATTATTATTATTATTATTTGTATTATTATTACTATTATTATTATTATTATTATTATTATTATTATTATTATTATTATTATTATTATTATTACTATCATAATTATTATCCCCAAAAATATCACGCATGTCCGTGAGTCCTGATTTAGGTATTCCAGAGCCGTTCATAACAAGACACAATCGACTAACGTATGGTAACAATATAGTTTTTCTATAACGATAAACATCACATACATTGAGTTTGGTCAGGCAAGTGTGGAGATTGTCACGTATCACGTGATGGACCGGAAGTATGCGAGGGCGAGTAGAGACAGAGTCGCACTTCCCGGATGGTCAAGCAGTCACGCTGAGTAGAGACGGGAAGTGCTCGATATGGACACTGCTATAGTTCTCAAACCCTCCACGATGCTGTTGGTCCACTGTTGGTGCAGAAGTCCACTAAATGTATGTCCATGTATGTCCAATCACTGGACCAACGAGCCACACAAACAAGTTGTTACATAGATAAATAATAAATAAATTGAGATCTATTTGATGTTACTTGGGCTGTTTTACCTCGTCGTTCACGAGTTATTTGCACTGGGCGTTTCGTCATCACTGTCTCAAGAGTAATGATGCCTGTTCTTCTCTTTCAGCCTGTCACTTCTCATTGGTCGATCTGACGCCCCTGGTGTTGTGTTGAGGGTGATCATACGCGTTGTTGTTGTTGTCGTTGTTGTTGTCGTTGTCGTTGTGGTTGTTTCCCTATAGTTTGATTGTTCTCAGTACTCTTGAAAATGTCTTCCACAGTGATGACAAAACGTCGAGGGCAAATAACTCGTGAACGACACGGCGGAACAGCCCGAGTAAGTTTCAATTTTATCTTAATATTACCGAGCTGCGGAAGTCTCAACTGTGAAATAAATAAATTTGTAAAAAATATATATTGTAAATTAAATTAAATTATATCATATTATATTACATTATATTATATTATATTATATTATATTATATTATATTATATTATATTATATTGTTATTGTTATCTATATTGCAAGTGTTCAGAACGTTTTCTGAATGAAGCCTAAGTAAATAGATTATGAATAAATAATCCCAGCATTCGCACTTTGCACAAAGTAAAGCCTGGGATAATCCTCCAGTAAGGATTGCTGGTGGCCGGTATCGAACCGGCGACTCTCACACCTAGTCACACACACACACGTAACGCGTTAGCACCTCTAATGGTAAATTAATATTTGTATTATTAATTTTCGTTTGTAATTAAGTGTTAACTGAATCGGATATACCTTAATAACCATATTTTACAAACTGAACTGCTGTTGCTACAAATATACATATATATTTTTTTTTATTAACACCATAACTTGGTACAAGCGGCAAGGATGGCAGCAAAAGTAAGATCGGTTTGATTGTGGCACGCGCTTTGCCGATCCTCGTTATGCCAGTCTACTTTATAGTACCAATAAATAACAATTAAATTCGAGTTAATGCTTCACAGACCTGGCAGGCCCATTTTAATAAAAAAACAAATTCAAAACATAATCATAAAGCAAGTAAGTAAGTCAGTAAGTAAGCTGTAATAAATACATATTGACCCTGGACGATCTCTCCGCTAGTAGCGCACAGGCTCTGCAATGGAAGTCTATCCATGCATTTAGCAAATAGCTCTGTGGAGCATTTAGTCATCGTCAAAACTTCGTCAAAACTCTTTAATCTTGTTCTTTGTGTGAACTCGAGTGTGAACCGTCTACCTTAATCACAACTCTTTGATCAGAATCAAAGATTAAACGGACGTCACACGGGGAAGTGAAAAAAGTAAAAAGAAAGAACTATTAGAAAAAGTACTTTTCATAGCTGAATGTGTAGACAACAAATACATTATTTTACTTATTTATTTACCCGAGTTTAACGAATCGTCACGACTGAGTCGAAGACACTTTCATAAAAGCGTTCATGGAATAAAATGGCCCTACTATAGCAATGACGTTGAAATAGGGCTCTTGCGACAGATGACGATGATAACATAGAGTATAACAAGAAAGAGAAAACTTCAAAGAAAGACAATAAGTTAGAATACCCTCTGAGAAGAAGGGTGGTACGCTTGAAATACTGCCAAAGAATTACTTGACACGTTCAACAACTTTTAAAAACAAAACGAATGATAATGGCCTTTGCTAAACTACAGACTTCTCTTATGAAACATAAGTCTCAAAGGCTAGTAATTATCTTTCCCAGTCAAGCAGAGATAAATGGCAGAGTGGCTGAGAGATGTCGAGTGTTCACTGTGCAGCAGGGGGGGGGGGGGAGGGGGAGCGTATTGTTGTAATCATCCCGCCATCGTATTAGCTTCGATAGCGACGCATTTACGCTGGATGAAGGCTTATCATTTAATTGGTATTCTTTAAAATGCAATGTAGGGCTATTTGCGTGAGCGCTTCATTCTAGGCGAAGATGATTTTAAAGGAATTTGTAATTTGATAAACGACAAAGCTGTGTTGAACGGACGAAGCGTTATATCTGGTAAAATAGCACTTCTCTCTGTGCATTACAATTTACTTGTTAAAATAGTGTACCTTATTTTTCGTTGCTAACTAGAATGGAAAATATTATTTACGTATAAAGATGAGGTTTACAAGACCTGACGCCATAACTTAAAAGGTACACACCCATCTTCATATGACCATAGCTGTCGAGTTTACGACGTCAAACACACTGGTCGATGCGTCTGTTTAGAATTATTTAGCACATTCCAAAATATTATACAGTACATAACCAACTACAAAGGGTCAGGAAAACGAGGTTCATACTCATAAGCTTGTAGGCCCTAATTTGTTCTCTCAAATTCTCTCCCTCGGTCCATACCGTCTCTCCGCTATAAAGCTTGTAGCAAGAAATCTTCGAGTTTTATCCAGGCAAGAGATTCACCTTGCCCCCTGAGAGTAAAACAAACGTATATGTTACACTTTGGAGACGTAAGTGTTTAAAAGCACCAATCTATGGATCCCGTCTGGGCCCTGATTGTTCACAGGGTGACTCTGCCAGTCGTAAGAGGTGACGAAGTGAGGTCCTCCAACTTCCCCTTCCCATGGCCAATCTATTTTCCTCCCGTGTCTCTTTCCTTCGATCTCATCCTACCCTATATGACCTATTTGTCGAATACGTCGTTAAACACCAACTAATCAAATCAAATGAAACTATTCTATCGACAAGAATGTGTAGACAAAAGATTCCGGAAATAAAATATAAATCCTAAGAGTAAAACGAACGTATAGTGAACAATTTGAAGAGTAGAGTGCTTGGGCATCTACGGACAACATTGTCTACTCAAAGATTCCGGAATGAAGTTATAAAACAAAGATATTATTATATTCCCTACGGTATAAATCTATCGTCCAGAATAATTATTAATTAAATAATACTTCTCTCTAAGCGAGGGTGTGTACTATGTACGGGCAACCTACAAACAAGAATGCGGAACAGTGTTGCATGCCAACGATTACCGGACAGTCAGTTGGTCACCCTTCCAAAGTGTCCACTCATGCACGACCCCGCTTACCGCTACATCGTTCACGTTTATAGAACGGAGGATAATCTGTCGATCGTGGAAGGTAATACCAGCTAAGCAGGGACGAAGCGAAACCTGACCCCGACATCAGTGGCTCACGCGATATTCTCAATCGGCCGGAGGTGACGCTATCGCTAATCCTTATACTGTTGTCTTTACCGAGTTTCCTCCGTCTGGGATTAAATCGTACAAACAGCTCTCCCACAAGAAATGAATCAATAATAATCGGAGGGGGGGGGGGGGGGGGGGAGAGAAGGGGAAGAATGGTGATGTGTGCATGTAATGTAATTGACTGAAGTATATATATATAATATGATCTCGAATTCCAAAGTAGGGGAGCGACCATTAACTTGGCTCCCACGATTTCAAATTGTAATAGCTCCCAAAATATAGTGATGTAAAAATAAAATTTAGTGGTGCCAACCCGTGACGTGACGGATATTGTTGGCGGCCATCACATTAGGCGGTCTTGTACATTGTTGGCGGCCATTACATTAGGCGGTCTTGTACATTGTTGGCGGCCATTACATTAGGCGGTCTTGTACATTAGGTATCGCAGTTCCTTCACATAACGGTCATATCCCGGTACATTAGGTATCGCAGTTCCTACACATGACGGCCATATCCCGGTACATTAGGTATCGCAGTTCCTACACATGATGGCCATATCCCGGTACATTAGGTATCGCAGTTCCTTCACATAACGGTCATATCCCGGTACATTAGGTATCGCAGTTCCTTCACATAACGGTCATATCCCGGTACATTAGGTATCGCAGTTCCTACACATGACGGCCATATCCCGGTACATTAGGTATCGCAGTTCCTTCACATAACGGTCATATCCCGGTACATTAGGTATCGCAGTTCCTACACATGACGGCCATATCCCGGTACATTAGGTATCGCAGTTCCTTCACATAACGGTCATATCCCGGTACATTAGGTATTGCAGTTACCACACATGACGGCCATATCCCAGTACATTAGGTATTTGCGTTACCACACGTAGCGGCCATCATCCCAGTACATTAGGTATCGCAGTTCCTACACATGACGGCCATATCCCAGTACATTAGGTATCGCAGTTCCTTCACATAACGGTAATATCCCGGTACATTAGGTATTGCAGTTACCACACATGACGGCCTTATCCCAGTACATTAGGTATTGCAGTTACCACACATAGCGGCCATCATCCCGGTACATTAGGTATTTGCGTTACCACACGTAGCGGCCATCATCCCAGTACATTAGGTATTTGCGTTACCACACGTAGCGGCCATCATCCCAATACATTAGGTATCGCAGTTCCTACACATGACGGCCATATCCCAGTACATTAGGTATCGCAGTTCCTACACATGACGGCCATATCCCAGTACATTAAGTATCGCAGTTACCACACATGACGGCCATATCCCAGTACATTAAGTATTGCAGTTACCACACGTAGCGGCCATCATCCCAGTACATTAGGTATCGCAGTTCCTACACATGACGGCCATATCCCAGTACATTAGGTATCGCAGTTACCACACATGACGGCCATATCCCAGTACATTAGGTATTGCAGTTACCACACGTAGCGGCCATCATCCCAGTACATTAGGTATCGCAGTTCCTACACATGACGGCCATATCCCAGTACATTAGGTATCGCAGTTCCTACACATGACGGCCATATCCCAGTACATTAGGTATCGCAGTTACCACACATAGCGGCCATCATCCCGTATAAGTCATTGTTGTAGACAAACAAATGAGCATATTATTGCATATGCTTATCAATTGAATAGAATAGTTTAGGTCGGTGCGCGTCAATGTGGGGCAGCCAAGTTAATGGACCCTGTGATATGGTATTTTGTAACGAAAAAAGTGGGTTCTTGCTCCATTAAGAATAAAGTTATAAATCAAATTATTACCCATGAAACTGGACTGAACTAGTGGTTGACAAAATGAGCTAATGTATATATAATGCAATTTTAATTGGTTACTATAGTGGTAACAGTATGTGTCGGTATTAACTATTCGCTACTCAGAGTTCGGGACCTGCTGGGATCGAACTCAGGACCTAGATTGACCACACACCAGTTGGGAGTAGGGACAGACCTCTTGCTGAATTGTTGCAAGAAAATATAATGTTGGTATTTTCATAAGTCGGTGTTTCAAATGTTCTATATTGGGCGTGTTTTAGAAAACTGAAATGGGTGAAAGGGAAGAGGAAGGGTACTCTATATCTATAGCCTTAATTGTGTATTACTAGAATTCTTCCACTGGACGGAGGATAAGTGAAGGGTTGCTGAATCACGTGTGAACCCAACCAAGTAGCAATCTCTTCGTTTGACAACCGTAATTTGTTCACAACCTTTTTGAATGGGAGAGTTATCAACACTGTCTCCTTGATTTCCCAAAGGAAGTGTTCTACAGAGACGACGGAAGTGGATTTACAATCAGACGATTTGTGCTCGAAGATCGGACGACTGAAAGTAGACAGATGATGAAGTATGATAGATGTGACCACCCCTTACCCCGTGACAACCCGACAATCATAGCATATTTATTCATATCATATTATAATATTTATAATGTCATATTTGGTATGTGGCGGTGGTCACATAACTAGAAGGTGGGGTTTTTAAAATATGTGAAACTTAAAATATCTGCACTCTATTAATTGTTTAAACAATCCATAAAACTGTATGAAAAAATAAATACATATGTAGTCTACCTCCCAAGTCACTGTTTACATGTACAACAGTTTCAAGTCTAAAGGTTTAAAAAAAAACAGCCCGAACCAGAAATCGAACCCTGTACCTTCTGCATTGTATGCAGGAATAAACCCACAAGACCAACGAGGCACACTTGCATCATGTATGTTTGAACCTGTCATATTAGAATGTCCTGTGATCCAATCTGCTAGCCTGAACCTGAAAGAGAGCGAGGTGAGATCGCGATACGGTCATGAATTAATATGTAAGCCCGTAAAAGTGAGCAACAGTACATAAAACCTCTCGGTGGCTAAATACGATCCAGCTGCCATGGAATGTATTGAATTTTTTACCATGTTCTGTTTTATGCTAGAAGCAACGTAAATAATGAAATCTCAAAATACAGCGAACCACCAATTACTTTCCTCTTGCTAATGTGACGTCAAATAAAAACTATACTAGTTTATTTTCCTTTCCAAAAAAGGGCGAGTAACCACGTAATGGTCGAAGCCTGCTTGAGTGTTCGATATGGTTCGCCTACATTTCAGTCAGTTGAAGAGGGATTGAATTCATTATGTAGCTAATTAATGCTTGCTTGTACGTATCAACTATCTTCGGGGTTATACTTTGAAATAAAGCGCAGCGTTTTGGAAATCTTACAGTTTTGGAACCAAATGCTATGTAAAATAGTGGAAAAGAATTTAAGATTAAAATTCATAAGTTTGTCCTTGGGTTTGTAACGCGAATATCTCTTGAATCATAGGAGTCAAAATGAATACGAGCCAACATATGACCTTGGTTAGTACCTAAGTAAGAGTTCTGTGGGGGGGGGGGGGGTCGGGCGGCAACGTTAATGGATATTGTGATTTAAAACAAAAACGTGCTACATGGTCCAAGAAATCTCAGGTGACCAGACGTACCGGTTTCGGAACACTTGTACCGGTGTCCCGAAAGATTCATTGAAAAGACGTATTTTTACCGGTTTGTAATTCTTGGGGAAAAGGTGTCCCGGTATTCTGTCAATAAAGACAACGCGGTAGATTGAAACAGTGGGGGGGATGGGGAGGGGGGGGGGCTTACAGTTGCTAGCCCTCGGCACATGCGGGTCGCATTCGCAGACGCTGACTCACACACACACACGCACTAACTCAACTCACAGTCAGCAGAGTTTATTCCGTCTACAGGCGACTGGCGAAACACGACCGGTATGTGTAGTCATGGAACAAAAATGTTCCAACATTCATTTAAATACTTAATAATATGTATTAATTAAAATTAATATGAATAACAATGTATTGATATCTATTTTGTTTTATTAATTCATGTAAGAGAGCTGTTTTCTGGGTATTTTGCCGCAAATTTTAATTACAAATGTTTCGCCTCATTCGACTGACCAGGCCCCGTGCTTGTCCATGGCGTTCGTAATCCTTACACTTTGTTTGTTCCGGTTTGCAATATTCAAAACATGGTCGCCTTAAAGAAATCATATTCATGGCGAGGTGAGATTAGTATGAAAAGTAATAAGTAGGGCCTACCCATTGTGTACATGTTTGGATTACTTGTTTAACATCAGTAACCTACGGTTTTGACTCCATAATATTACGACACCACTATTTCATCAAAGAGCTGCAGCTGCAATTTGCGATGTTTCGCATATATGTTTTATGCGTAGGCCGTACCGTTTGGATCGAAAGAACACGGGCTCAAATCCCACATATTTAATTTTTTCATCCACTAGTCCTAATACGAATAGTATAATTGCAGCAATAATTCTGAAGACGCGAATCTAAAATTCGAGGCAATGTAGGGACGAAATACTGAACCTCTGTCTACATGAACTTGGCCCCAGTCCCTAGACCGTGGTTATCATACATAATACATAACATGGACAAGACAGGGAGGTAATGTGAGAGGGGGTGGAAGTTACCTACACTAAACACAACGGTAGCATGCAGAGTAATTCGCGGCAGCGCTGGGTTAAACTTGTGTAGGTTCCTACACTGTAAGAAATATGAGCGTGTGATCTACCATTATATAATTGGCAAGACCTGCTGCCAATTATATAATTGTGAATCTACGACATATGTGATATGAGCAATCCACTACATTATAATAGTAGGATATACCCTCACATAATGGTAGATTGTTTTTTTTGTTTAAGTAAATCGTTCATTTATGTTGTGGGTAAACTACCCTCACATAATGGTAGATTGTTGGTTCTGGTTTAGTAAATCGTTCATTTATGTTGTGGGTAAACTACCCTCACATAATGGTAGATTGTTGGTTTTGTTTTCGTAAATCGTTCATTTATGTTGTGATTAAACTACCCTCACATAATGGTAGATTGTTGGTTTTGTTTTCGTAAATCGTTCATTTATGTTGTGGGTAAACTACCCTCACATAATGGTAGATTGTTGGTTCTGGTTTAGTAAATCGTTCATTTATGTTGTGGGTAAACTACCCTCACATAATGGTAGATTGTTGGTTCTGGTTTAGTAAATCGTTCATTTATGTTGTGGGTAAACTACCCTCACATAATGGTAGATTGTTGGTTTTGTTTTAGTAAATCGTTCATTTATGTTGTGGGTAAACTATCCTCACATAATGGTAGATTGTTGGTTCTGTTTTAGTATAAATCGTTCATTTATGTTGTGGGTAAACTACCCTCACATAATGGTAGATTGTTGGTTTTGTTTTAGTAAATCGTTCATTTATGTTGTGGGTAAACTACCCTCACATAATGGTAGATTGTTGGTTTTGTTTTCGTAAATCGTTCATTTATGTTGTGGGTAAACTACCCTCACATAATGGTAGATTGTTGGTTTTGTTTTAGTAAATCGTTTATTTATGTTGTGGGTAAACTATCCTCACATAATGGTAGATTGTTGGTTCTGTTTTAGTAAATCGTTCATTTATGTTGTGGGTAAACTACCCTCACGTAATGGTAGATTGTCGGTTCTGGTTTAGTAAATCGTTCATTTATGTTGTGGGTAAACTACCCTCACATAATGGTGGTTTGTTGGTTCTGTTTTAGTAAATCGTTCATTTATACAGTAAGTATACTACCCAACATAATGGTAGATTGTTGGTTCTGTTTTATTAAATCGTTCATTTATACAGTAAGTAATCTACCCTCACATAATGGTAGATTGTTGGTTTTGTTTCAGTAAATCGTTCATTTATGTTGTGGGTAAACTACCCTCACGTAAGGGTAGATTGTTGGTTTTGTTTTAGTAAATCGTTCATTTATGTTGTGGGTAAACTACCCTCACATAATGGTAGATTGTCGGTTCTGGTTTAGTAAATCGTTCATTTATGTTGTGGGTAAACTGCCCTCACATAATGGTAGATTGTCGGTTCTGGTTTAGTAAATCGTTCATTTATGTTGTGGGTAAACTACCCTCACACAATGGTAGATTGTTGGTTCTGGTTTAGTAAATCGTTCATTTATGTTGTGGGTAAACTACCCTCATATAATGGTAGATTGTCGGTTCTGGTTTAGTAAATCGTTCATTTATGTTGTGGGTAAACTACCCTCACATAATGGTAGATTGTTGGTTTTGTTTTAGTAAATCGTTCATTTATGTTGTGGGTAAACTATCCTCACATAATGGTAGATTGTTGGTTCTGTTTTAGTAAATCGTTCATTTATGTTGTGGGTAAACTACCCTCACATAATGGTAGATTGTTGGTTTTGTTTTAGTTAATCGTTCATTTATACACTGGGTAAACTACCCTCATATAATGGTAGATTGTTGGTTTTGTTTTAGTAAATCATTTATTTGTATAGTGTGTTAGGTAACTACCATTATTTATAATACCATTTGAAATGGTAGTTTACACACTTTACAAATGAATGATTTTCTAAAAGAGAACAACTAGCAACCATTATAATGATGATTCTGTGGGCTATGTACCAACTTTGACTGCGTTCACTGTGGCTGTGACTGGTGGTGGGGGTAACCCAGTCAACACAGTGAACGTATAGCAGCTGGTACGGGCTGTAGTCACAGTCACAGCGAAAGCAGACAACAACAGCAGCTGATTGACATTTAAAGCAACATTGACGGTTTCAATGGACCTTCAAACTCTCTGCATTGCCACAACAACCACAGTTAATATTATTTTTGATACTTCATCTGAGTCTTCATCCAGTGATGAAGAACCTGAACAAAGAATCAAAAGGAGAAGAGTTGATAACTACATAGAAACATTGAGAGGTTTATCTAGCGGCTGACTATTTAGCCATATGATAATTAACTTTACAACATTCATTACATTTAACGCTTATGGAACTTCTAAGTTGGCGTAGTGATGTCACATACAATTTAAACAATGATATATTGTGTATAAATTCAAAATTCGCAGTAAAATTTTGTAGCCACGCCTCACTTGACTGCGGCTACTCGGTCTTTTCGATCCAGTCAACGCAGTGACTGGAGGGGTAACTGCAAGCTAAACTGGGACGACTGGAGCTTGACTGCGAGTCAAGGTGGTACAGACTTCAGTCACTGCAGTCACTGTCAGTCAAAGTTGGTACACAGCCGTGATGTGTCAACAATGGCACAAGACTCAATTGAGGGGGCTGAGAACATCACATTGGTATCTTTCTTTGATTGGTGCATATTCAATGTTAGTCCGCAAAACATGGCAACACTGCTATTATTGTAATTTGATCTTGTGCTATTATTGTGGATTACTGGATTGGATTGTGGGTGGGTGTTATGTGGTATCTTGCATGTGGTAAAACATCATGGCTTAACTTAATGTAACAAATTGTGTTTTTATTATTTTAATGAACGAACCTTCACATAATGCTAACCAGTGTTTGCCTTTACTTTCTGTTCAGCATATCAATTCTGTTTTTAATTTGATTTGCAAGTACCCCATTGTTCAAATAGGCTTGGAGACTATTGGGGTATTTGTTGACACACAGTTTGGATATTCTTACAATATTGGCTAGGCTGGGATGGTTATTGATTTCGAAAATTTCTTGAGATAAGGATTGTACAAATTGATTTAATATGTGGCTCTGTAAGACCCTGCCAGCCTCCAAATTTTGAATTGTTCTTTGGGAGCAAATTTGCTCCCAGGGAACTACAAAAAATTCAAGACGGTTTGGGGTGCTTGATGTTAGCGGGATGGAAGGGGTGTTGGAGCGTGATGAAGTCGGAGTCACACTTTGCGAAGAACTCCCTTCGAAGTGGATATCTGAAAAACAGAAACCATTAACAATACAAAACAAATTAAAACTTTGTCATGTATATAATTATAATGTCTAAAATTATGTACATAGTTTGTGACTGTGATTAAGCGAGCCTTGTGCCTCTGCATTGGGGTTCAAGAAAGTTGGCCTAAATCAGTTAAAAGGCAGGCGTTGCCTCTAATAATTAAGTGTACTCAACATCAGTAAGAACATAGCAACACATACTATCAGTTAGACAGTCTGGGTATTGTTCGTTTATTGGTTGAGTATCCTGGGCCTGGCACTATAGTTTTACAAATACACCAGGAAATGTTAAGGACCATCAGAAAAATTATTTGTATAGCAACATTAAAACTTCTTCACCGTATTATTTATCATGAAAAAAACTAAGAACATTTCCTACGTCACTTGCTTTTCTATTGAATATGTATGTGTGTGTGTGTGTGTGTGTGTGTGCGTGCGTGTGTGTGTGTGTGTGTGTGTGTGTGTGTGTGTGTGTGTGTGTGTGTGTGTGTGTGTGTGTGTGTGTGTGTGTGTGTGTGTGTGTGTGTGTGTGTGTGTGTGTGTGTGTGTGTGTGTGTGTGTGTGTGTGTGTGTGTGTGTGTGTGTGTGTGTTATTATTATTATTATTATTATTATTATTATTATTATTATTATTATTATTATTATTATTATTATTATATAAAACCGATAGGGGAGAGAAAACTATGTCCAGAAGGATGTGTGTGTGTGTGTGTGTGTGTGTGTGTGTGTGTGTGTGTGTGTGTGTGTGTGTGTGTGTGTGTGTGTGTGTGTGTGTGTGTGTGTGTGTGTGTGTGTGTGTGTGTGTGTGTGTGTGTGTGTGTGTGTGTGTGTGTGTGTGTGTGTGTGTGTGTGTGTGTGTGTGTGTGTGTGTGTGTGTGTGTGTGTAAACAGTAATTTTTCGGCTATCACCTTCTCACTTTCATTTTAATCAAACGTTCACACAGGACTCACATAAAGAGAAGTTAGCACCTGAAAAATGAGAGTTACATTGATATCAAGTTCAAAAATTTAAATACACACGCACCAATTATAAGAACTTGGACCCTACTGCATATCGAGCAGATCCTGTGTTTTATAAGGTTTGTGTGGTAGTTTTCAAGGTCTGGGTCTAAGATATTATTCTTACCTAGTTTCTTTTTTAGGATTCGGGCAGCGATCGGTGTCATGAACCCCTCAAAAGTCTGTCTCTGGGTTGACAAACTCCAAGTGTTCAAATTCAGTTACCCCCAACTGCTCCAGTTTCAATATAAAATCGTCATATTGTACGATTTTTTGTACCCCGATGGCTTTAACAATAAATGTTAAGACCGGGTCTGGTGTGTTGTCTGAAAATTGTATGTACAGTATTAGATTTTTTCTCGGCATTAATATATAGATACCATTATTGTCCTGTTAAATTTACTTAAACAAAATAAAGCAAAATGGCAGGTCTTACTCTACTACTATGTAACAAAAGTAAATTGGAATGGACATTTATTTATTTAGGCATCTACTCGGAGCTTGAAAAATGCGCAAGCGTCACGTAACAGTTACCGGGTGCGCGCGCACCACCAAAACTTTGGCCATTAAAATATTTATTATTACTAATTACTGGTACAAGATAGAGACTTCTAGTTTTCACCATAAATAATGAAAGAAAATAACGCATTTTACAACGCCGGAAAATGTCAGTGTTGTGATACCCTATAAGTATTTCCATTATACTAATTGTATATTTCTTGTCATGGATTAATGAATTTTTTTCTCTTTTACGGATATTTTAGTGTTTACATTTTATTTGAATTGATAACAGTGAAAATCGTAATACATCCAAATAATCGATGTATACATTCACCTTTTGAATCATTTCACGCTTATACGAATAAAAGTAAAATTATTGACTTATAAATAAAATAAATACAATTGGATTGAATTTATTGTTTACCCACTCTGTTCCTAGAACTGTTACAATAAGGGACATTATTTTGTTTTGATACGTGTGTGACGTTCTTTATACAGTATGCAGTGGCGATTTTAGGCCTAGGCGCACTAGGCCCGCGCCTAGGGCTCCTCGATCTGGGGGGCACCCAAAACAAACTCAAAGATCACAATGCTAATAGTTTTCTACAAAGGAGACATAAACAGCGCAATCCTTTGAGATGATGTGATTCAGTTTTTAATGTTTACTAAACAGGAATCGCTTCTTCCTCCCTCTGATACATCAGTTCCTATTTTGTGGACTACAACCAACTTTTGCAAAATAAGAAACAATTTTTACATATTTAAACGCATCGGAAGAACGCTCGTTTAAAACACTGAAAAGAGTAAATAGCTATTTAAGAATTTTTTGGGGAAGAGCAACTTGAGAATCTTGCAGCACTGTGCATCAAGTCGTCGGAGACTATAGGGTGTCCATTCGTCCCATTTTTTTAGGGGTCTGTCCCGGTGTCCCCACAATTGTTCACGCGACGGGTTAGCTGTTTTGTCCCGTTTTTGTAAATATACCAATTTCACGTGTAGCTCGTGGCTTTCTCTTGAAAATCTCGTCTAACTCGATTTAAAGCTTTCATAAAAATGTATATCTAATTTTAATAATGTATAAAAAACTGCACGAATATGAAAGTTAATTTTCAAATTTGAATTTGATAATTCACTCCAGGTAAATCTTCAATGCTTGTTTAGATCGTTGTTAATGCTGTCTTGAGGATAAAAATATCTCAAAAAATGTTCACTTGTGGTGGCTGGGGCTCTGATCCAGACCCCTTCCCTCCCGCGCAGCTGCAAGCTACAAAGTCTACTAACTTAACTGACAACTATTCATTCCCGATTTTTAATTTAAAAAATATGGACACCCTATCAGAGTCTGAACTTGTAATCATTGTAAGCACATTGACAGCTTTGCCAATGCAAGTGTAGGGAAAAGTGGATGAAAATATATTTTTTTAATCGTGTGTATAAATATATTTGTTTAGACGTAGAATCTAATTTGAATAGCATGTGCCCAAATTTCTCTGCGCCTAGAGCCCCAAAGAACGTAAACGTACCTCTGACAGTATGGTATGCCCAAGTGGCAACAATGAAATGAAAATTTTCAACAACCTGATAAATATTAGAAATTGTTTAACACATCATTTCACTCTGACAAGTTGTTAATAACTTTACAGTGAAAAATGTGATTTTGTACTGTCAACATTGCAAACCTCATAAAAAAAACAATGAATTTAAAAAATGTAATAATGTGGTCAGTAATAAAAAAATCAGGGCTGAAAATCTATTTATTTTATTTTTGTTTTACTGATGTAGGCTACTGTTTGAAATTATTCATGTTTTATTCTCATTTGGGAATATTTAATTTTGCGTCGATTGACAACAAAACACAGGTATTGAAAAATGTCAACAATGAATAAAAAAATATAAATAAAATGTCAAACTTATTTTTGACCATTTCTGAAAATTTGATATGATTCCGTCTAATACTTTACAAGTTGTGATTTATGTAAATACGCATTGCAATTTTTTTCCCTGCAAAATAAACCACACATTAATTGTTGTTCAATTGGTCTGATTTTGGGAGGAAATTTACATTTTACTTTTTACATTTACAATTTACATCCTGTGCACTTTCTAACACCACAGCGCGAATTGTTGAGGCGATGTACTATCTCGTTTCGGAAATGTATACACTGACGGCCCGCCACTAGAATTGTTTACACATCCATACACAGCATACCTATGCATTTTGAAACAGATGTCAAAAACAATGGTGTGACTGCACTAAATTAGGCACTTAAATAATCAAAACACTAGTTAGCCGTCCGCTACCTGCCTAGAGCGCTATGACGTTCTACGGGTTCCAAGAAATCAGTTTTATGCCGTCGCGACCAGTACATTTTAGTTACACATACCATCTTCTATTCAACACATTTTTGGACATGAATCTGAAAATTGTGAACCTAAAGTTCCGATATCCTTTTCCAGCGCTGGCCGCCAGCGCTCGGAGGTGGACAGGACACACAACGCAGGTTATTTGCGCCTAGTGGAATCGATGTGTTCATCATCCGAGGAATAATTTGACTGCATTTGAACACGGCAACCCGCGCAGGCAGGCGAGAAAAAATGTTTTCTCCGCTGCATTTGATAGCATGGTGACAATGATGATGTAGGAAAGCGTGGGCTGGCGCGTAACCAGCAAGCAGGTAACCTGCTTTTTCTGTGTGTGCCCCCTCGACTCCCCCACCCTCGCGACAGACGCCACTGATAGCTACACTAACTGTTACCGGTATGTGTAACCATTGATTAAATAATGGTGTAACCTTGCATGCCACATACTGTTCGCAACTAAAACTCACCCTCAACATAATATGATGCAAATTGCGTGTGAAATTAAAATACACCTATAGCTCACAACAAGTTAATAGAACTATTCAAAATGGTATTAATTATGTTACAACTCATGTCAATCTATATTATAAAATTGTGGAAATGTAACTCACCTGCCATGTTCAAGTAGTCACGTTTGAAGATGCGCACGATTACAAGGGATCCGTCCAGCCCTCAAAGCATCATTTCGCCAACTGACCAAAGGCAACAGGCTACCTGCTCTGTCCTCTTCTTTGTCAACAGGAAGTCCTCACTCTTTCTCGGAACACAAGTGCCTCCGGCTTCACTTCCATCCCCCCATCACGTGAACAACCATTCAGCATTCTTCCAAATATGTTCAAATGCAAAAATATCTGTTCGCCTTCAGACAGCTTAGGCCTACAACTATTAGTGCACAAACTACCAAGCCGCTTATGCCCCAGTCTCTTCTGAATTTCTGAGATGTCATGATCGTTTTATTTTTATGTCTGTATCCGTATATCTTTGACTTACATCGATAGATGTATTATGACCGAGATAGAAATTAATATTTTATTAATTTAATTTTGTTTAACATAGGACAGAGAACTGTTACTCATACAAAAGTCAAAATTCACATTCGCGATATTTTACGATACACGATTTCAGGGAGGTTTATTATATTCACACAGATCTCTGGCCACGCCCACGTCAAATACTATTTCCGTCCTTCTTCCTTCCGTCCTCTCCGTCCTCTCTCTCTCTCTCTCTCTCTCTCTCTCTCTCTCTCTCTCTCTCTCTCTCTCTCTCTCTCTCTCTCTCTCTCTCTCTCTCTCTCTCTCTCTCTCTCTCTCTCTCTCTCTCTCTCTCTCTCTCTCTCTCTCTCTCTCCATTAGCCTAGACACTCTGGATGATTGAATACTGAATAATCTCATTTACCCTCGCGAAACCGTGTGAATGGGACGGATGAATGCGATATTTTTACATTATTTTATTTTAGTTTTTTGACTTTTAAGTTTTTTTTTTTTTCCAATTTCTGATATATTGCTATTGATATAATTATTAAATATTAATCATATATTATTGCACATGTTTTTTACTTTAGTGAATGAGGCTAATGAATCTAATTAATTAATTAATTTGTTATTTATTTAATTAAAATTAATTAAATTAAATTGATAATTAAGTTAATTAATAATTAAGATAATTGATAATTAAGTCAATTAATAAATACACAATACAAATAATATTATTATTATTATTAACACTATCATTATTATTGTTTTTTATAATATTATTATTATTATAACTCTCAGTGTGTGTTATTACTTATATTACATATTGTGTCTAACTGAATTACATTTAAGTTTATTTTATATTCAATATTCATACATGTTCGATGTTTCATCTTTCTAGGATTAAAAAATCAATAATTTTGTGCCTATATTATTATGTTAATATCTATGTTCATGTATTTAAAAATGGTTGGATGGAAGAGAATGCCTAACAGGCATTAATCCCGCCATCAATAAAGACATTAATCAATCAATCAATCTCTCTCTCTCTCTCTCTTGCTCTCGCTCTCGCTCTCGCTCTCTCTCTCTCCCCCCCAGCTCTATTTAAGTATTAACCAAGGTTTGTATCTATTGGTGGCGGAAAGCGTAGACGATGTTATGATAAAAGGCTAAACTGTCAAACGTCCTAACGCAATAAAGGCAACTCAAAACTTGCAGCAAAACAAGGTCAGATTTTATAATCGGAGTATTGCTCTTTTGCGGCTGTCCCCTTGCACTAACCAGCAGCCTATAGCAGTTCTGCCCAACATTGTTTAGAAGTGGGACAAGGCATAATTATTAGATGTTAGCGGGCCACATCAACGTATTTACTAGGAAAACGCCCTGCGTTGCCAGATGAGCGATTTTTTTTTTCAGTAAATCAAACAAATCATTTGCTAATCATATTACTCGTACAAAAAAAAGATACTTTTATATTAAACATATAATTTTTTATGTGATGGCGATTTAAGTTACAACCTTTAACCTTAAAGGGGGAAAAACAAGTTTTTGTGTAAGAGAGTTTCAGAATGATGTATGTGTTAAACTAACATATACATGCATGTTGGTGATAAATTTGGGCCAGATCAAATACCTTGGCGGGCCGCATGTTTGACACAAGCCTATAATATGACGTTATCACACTAATTGACATATTTCGTCGTGATGAGATTTACTATTTCCAAAGCATTTCAAACGTTTTCCTCTTTTTAACAGTCGTTAATATTTTTGTTTAGTCGCTTGAGCGTAGTGGGTAATACTAATATGACATGGGATAAATCATTTTATTACCCACGTATATTTAATATTTATAATATAGGAAAGTAATCATATTTTGAAAGTCCGTCTTTCTTTGTGGAATCACTGAGTGCATCGCTTCGAAGCACAAATGCGATTTAGTCTGATTGTGTTTTAATGCGTCAAGAATGACCGAAAGTTGGTATTTCTGTATGATGACTGTAAATGAGGAAGTCTCCAAAACTGTTTTAGAAAAGATTGAGTGCAGATACGCTCAAGTTTAAATGTTCCCTCCTCCCCCTCTTCCTCCCCGTTTCTCATAGCCTAACCAAATACAAAATAATTACAAATTTGAAACGTTATTATTATTATTATTATTATTATTATTATTATTATTATTATTATTATTATTATTATTATTATTATTATTATTATTATTATTATTATTATTATTATTATTATTATTATTATTATTATTATTATTATTATTATTATCATTTTTAATTATTATTAGTATTATTACTAAATAATTATTGTTTTATGAATAATAATAATAAAAATTATTATTATTATATTATTATTATATGTTATATTATATGTATATTATATATTATATTATTATTATTATTGTTATTATTATTATGATTATGATTATGATTATGATTATTATTATTTATTTGCAATATCGTTACATATTGCACATGATACAAAACATTGCTGGTGGGAAAAAAATTAGAGTAGAGCCCCTTTAAAAAGAAGTGATTTAACACCATTTTAAACCTAAATGTTACATCTAAACTTGGTACTAAGGAATGTGGTTCTATATACAGTTTCTCCAGCTATCTCCAGCCTAGAGTGTGTGCGTATATACGTGTACGTGTGGCTGTGGGCAGGGACTCGAACCCGAACCCAAACCGTAAACCGTAAAAACCGTTATTGTTCCTGAACCTGAACCCGAACCTGAACCCATATTCCTGAATCGTCAAAGCCCGAACCCGAACCCGAACCAGAATACCTAGATTTAAAAAACAAAACCTGAACCTGAACCGTAATAATTCGAGCTGTTAGCGGTTTAGGGTCGAAGAAGGAATAACCATTGGAATAACTGCTCATAATTCCATGAAAACCATGAAAGTTCATAATTTCTCAAATCCCACAAACAAACTAACACTATTGAAAATGAAATATTCTCTAATCTTGGGTGTGGTCAGATATGCACGTGCTATGTTTTGTCCTGTCTGTGAGCCCGGTTAGCTACCTGTGACTTGCGGTCAAGACAAGAGAACGAATGTTCTTACATTTTGGGAAGAAAATAAAGGGAGAATGCAGGAGCTATACAAGCTTGCACAGATAGTTCTGGCTGTGCCTGCTACGCAAGTAAGCGTAGAACGATTGTTTTCTGGGTTAAAATTTATTCTCTCCCCCCTTAGGTGTAACTTAAACAAAGACATTCTTAAGGATATTTTGATTGTTCGATCAAACATCAAACAAACAAACAAACAAACAAACCTTAAATTTCAACTAAATTCTAGCAAAAAAGGCAGTTATATCTTATTTACAAATTAATCTAGAATAGTGTAAACTAAAGTTAAAAATAGGTTTAAAACTAATAACTATTCTTAATATCTAAACAAACTTAAAACTTGGGCTTACATCTATTTTCTGCTTGGGACATAAAATGGATACAAATAAAATATATACAAAAAAATTCAAACAGATTAGTTTCTCGAAAATCGCTTCTTAAAATCAACTGAGAATGGAAGTGAACCTGAACCCGATACCGTAATTGAACCCGAACCTAAACCTTTATAAATACAAAACCTGAACCTGAACCCAAATTCTCATTTCGATAAAACCTGAACCCGAAACTGAACCGATATTTTTACTTTCGCTGTACCTGAACCCAAACCCGAAATTAATTTCGGTTCGACTCCCTGGCTGTGGGTGTGCGCGTGCGGTGCGTGTGTTTGTGTTTGTCTAGTTGTATACTAATGTTATACGTTACGTTAAACTAATGATTTGTGTTCTAATACAATTGGGTTCTTTAAATTATTAACACGGAGTTTCATATCAACCGTAGCTGGAAGTATACAGGGCATGTTTCCTAGTAGTCCTATTTATATCTTGTGACATCGTCGATCGAATTGCTGAGCAACCCATTCAAAGCGAACAATTACCTTAATAATAAACAAGCAAAATGCCAATACGGTTTGCACTTAATGCATAGTGTTCACTTTGCTAATGCTAGCCTCTCTTGGGAATGAAATGTCACTCAGAATTATAAAGCCCAGATTTATCCCCCGGATAACTTGTTATCTCTATGGCAACAACCAATCGGAAGCTTGGAAACAGATTTCGCGAGGATTTAATAGTTATCAGAACATTATAGTATCGGGCCTAAGTCTTATTTGGTGCATTTTTTTTTCTGAGGAGTGACGCTTCCTTTTCCCCCTGTTTTATTGATCTTTTGGTCTTGTAGCTCACTTAGTTTCGTTTTGTAACACTGAACATGTAGACGTAGTACAGTATTATTAATATTCACGTTACCCAAAAGAAAAAAAACACTACTTTTGCCTCGGATCTTGGATATAAATGATATTAATGTATAAATTGTCGCAACACGAAAAAACACTAAAAAATAAATATTATAAAGTAAAACCCCGCATATCTATTAGGGATGGAATCGGTTAAAAAAGTGTACTCGATTCCTAGTCGACATCAGTGCTCCTATTTTACTCGGTTCCATTTTCAAGGAGTCGATTCCTTCGAAAGTATAAGCGTGATGTGTTATTCAATGGCCAGATAAAATGTGCCCGATGCATGACCTCGGCTCTGAAGCCAGGTAGCAACAGCCCAGCGCCTGGGGGTACTTCTCTCTTCTCAGCGACAATGACAATAAAATACAGTTTTAGGCTCAAACCATCTCGTCCCAACAGGACCCTCGCGGGCCACATACGGCCCGCGACGTCCTCTGGTCTAGACCGCAATTATCCATCTTTGTAAATCAGTTTTTTACTATGGAATATACATTAAATAAGAAAAAAAATTGAATCCATTATATTGGACTTTTATACTTCAAATCATTAAGGTTTACAAATTTTGTGAACTAAGATACAATTTTCTAACTATCTATAAATGTAATTAATAACAATAGGTAATTTCTCCACATACTCACACTCACACTGAACAGTAAACAACTATGTATATGTATCACATTTCAATCAATTGTTAAGACCTATTTCACCATTTCTCACTAGAAACGGGGTACGTGATACAAAAGTTTAAATTTCATCTCTCGCTAACCTCCCCGAAGCTGATTGCAAATTTTGTATTGTAGACCGCCAAAATACAACAAACTAGCGTGTTAGACCCCTTGGCAATTCTACTTGGGAACGCTTGGGTTTAGGCTATGCGAAAGTCATGTTTTAAATTTCGATAATATGTCGATCTTAGACTTGCGTGGTTTGAAAATCCATATTTGGCAGGATTATCGGTGCGAGCTGAGCGCACACATGCAACAGTAAAGACCACTTCGTAATTTTAAGTTAAAGTTTTATTCGAATTATCTTATTGGAAACTTACGCACTATATATAATATAGATCTTGCCACCACGATATTGGAGTTTTTTCCGTAGCTTTGTAATTAGCTAAGATATGAATTATACGTTTTTATGTTGCTCTTTCGGTTTATGTGTGATCCTTACCAAAGACGATAATCAAGACGCTTATGGTGATATATAAAAAAACACTGCACATGCTACAAAGATCAAGCGCGGGTTCGAACCGTGCGTAAATTCCAGATACCTTCGCCTTGTCCACAACGTAAACAAGATGCTGTTTACAAATATCTGACCTCAATGTAAATGTATAGTGTATGATTAAGTTGTAAAGAAGCTTTTAGCTTAACTTCGCCCAATAATAATAATTATAATAATAATAATAATAATAATAATAATAATAATAATAATAATAATAATAATAATAATAATAATAATAATAATAATAATAATAATAGTAATAATAATAATAATAATAATAATAATAATAATAATAATAATCATTTTTTTTATTTTTTTATTTAATTAATAACATACAACTATACACACATGAAAAAAAAAAAAATAATAATAATAATTTTTTTTATTTCTCAATAAAAACCATTTATTATTATTATTATTTTTATTATTATTTTATTGTTGCAATACATACAATCTCGGTCAAAACCGGCATAAACATGTTGTACGGACTTAAACGTTAAGTATTTCCATGTGTTTACCGTATTAAACTATAATTACAACTAATTAAATATAACATTGTTCATATCATTTATCGAAACCAACTGTATAGATGCTATGTACGGTCGTGGCCGATTTGTACTCATCCCAGCATTCGCTCATTGTATGGTGGAAACCACGAAAACCACCATCAGTATGGCGAACTTCTTGAAGTCTTCATTCTTCTTAGTTCAGAAATTTTCGTACTATCCTACATGTGTTCAAAATTATTGCTTTTTGCATCTCGATGTATACGTTCGGTTGGAGGGACCAATTAGTTTAATACTGTCATGAAGTTTTCGCGGAACAATGCCATTTGCTGATATAATTAATGGTTTAA
The DNA here is from genome assembly GCA_945910005.1 of Isoperla grammatica. Lineage (NCBI taxonomy): Eukaryota > Metazoa > Arthropoda > Insecta > Plecoptera > Perlodidae > Isoperla > Isoperla grammatica. The sequence continues at coordinate 28,287,567 of OX246738.1, forward strand.
TAGTTACTTTAGTCTGCTTCCATAGTCTCTTTATTTCAATAGATAACTCTTTATATCTGTTTATCTTTTCTCGCCATGTTGTTTCTACATTGTAGCATATAGGAACAGCAACATCAATTAAAGTCGTTTCTTGTTTCTTCTTGTCAATAAATATAATATCAGGTCTATTGTGGTGTATGGTTTGGTCCGTTAAAACTGCCCGGTCGTAATATAATTTGTAGTCTTTACTATCTAATACCTTTTCAGGTTTATATTTGTAATACGCAGTGCTTGTGTTAATAAGTTTATACTTTATGGCTAATTTTTTATGTATAATGTTCGCAACTTGGTTATGTCTATGAAGATAATCTGTTTGGCAAAGCATTTGCACCCAGATACGATATGTTCAATTGTTATTATTATTATTATTATTATTATTATTATTATTATTATTATTATTATTATTATTATTATTATTATTATTGTTATTATTACCATTATTATCATCATAATTCTAATTATTATTATTATTATTATTATTATTTTTACTATTATTATTATTATTATTATTATTATGATTGTTGCTGTCGTTGCTGTTGTTGTGTTGTAGTTAGAAGTAGTAGTAGTAGTAGTAGTAGTAGTAGTAGTAGTAGTAGTAGTAGTAGTAGTAGTAGTAGTAGTAGTAGTAGTAGTAGTAGTACTAGTAGTAGTAGTAGTAGTAGTAGTAGTAGTAGTAGTAGTAGTAGTAGTAGTAGTAGTAGTAGTAGTAGTAGTAGTAGTAGTAGTAGTAGTAGTAGTAGTAGTAGTAGTAGTAGTAGTAGTAGTAGTAGTAGTAGTAGTAGTAGTAGTAGTAGTAGTAGTAGTAGTAGTAGTAGTAGTAGTAGTAGTAGTAGTAGTAGTAGTAGTAGTAGTAGTAGTAGTAGTAGTAGTAGTAGTTTTTTTTTTTTTTTTTTTTTTTTAAGATTTTTATTGATGAAACATGACAATATACATTACAGACTCCACAAAGCTACTGCATTGTAGCTTGACTGCAGAGTCGTTAACAACATATGTATATTACAATAGGTATTCTTGTCCCATCACTTAACCTACACAAATACATCAGTACAAATACACACATACAAAGATTATACTTAACTAAACAATGATCTTGAATTGGTCTTTTTTTAAATTTAAAATCTAATTGTAATCAAGGCTATAAGTCATAATGTGAAAATAAACCACCTTGTGCAAAAAACAAAAATAAATCAGTATCAATATTCGTACAATATTCATACATTCATTCATACTCCTACCATATCGTTATCAGTTGTAAGAACCCATCTTTTAACTTGTTTTTTAACTTCACTTAATGTTTTCAGACTTTGAAATTCCTGTGGAAGGTAATTAAAATATTTAGGCACCAATACTTTTTTCCCTTGTGCTCCGTAGTTATTACTGTATCTTGGAATTATATATTTATCGCGATTTCTTGTTCCGTATTTATGTTCTGCAATCAATTTATACTTATGTGAAAAATAATACGTTCTTAAAATTAAATACAAATGTAATTGATAGACTGTCATTATACCACAACCGGAGGCGTTGTTACTATCCGGGCATATAATTTTAATTATCCTTTGCTGAATATTAAAAACATCTTTCAAATATGTTGCTGTGGTTGCTCCCCATGCTAGTAGACCGTAAGTTATTAATGATTGTGCAACAGCAAAATATATCGTTTTCAACAGCTTTTCATTTACATACATTTTTAATACTTTTATCCCATATAAGGCAGACCTTAATCTTGAACACAACTTTTCGATATGGTTACTCCACTTAAAATTATAGTCAATCACAAGTCCTAAATATGCTATTTCCAAAACATTATCTAACTTTCTGCTACAATTACAATTAATATTAACTAAATCTGTATCAGCTCTGAAATTCCTATGTAAACACCCATAATCGTGATATACTATGTCGACATTTTCATGATTTTTAAAAGGTGAGTGTATAAACATAACTTTTGTTTTTTTGTAATTGATAACTAAACCATAATCATGTGCCCATCGTAATAAGTTATTAAAATCAGACTGCAATATCCGCCTTGCAACACTGAGCTGCGCATGAGCCACTGCCAAAGCTGTGTCATCTGCATATAAATAGATTGAACATTTTTTAACCTGACGTAACATGTCGTTAACATAAATCAAATACAGAAGAGGACCTAAAATGGATCCTTGTGGTACCCCCGAAGAAACCAGTACTTTTCCACTAATGAAATCATTAATTTTTACAACCATGTATCTGCCTGATAAATAATTTTGAAACCATGCTAACATTGGTCCACATATACCTATTTTTTCCAAAGCCTTTAATAATTTTGTGTGAGATAACGTATCAAAGGCCTTAGTGAAATCAATAAATGCTACCATTACATTCAAGTTCCTATCTAACGCCCCTTTAACAAAATCCGAAAAATCATTCAACAAGGCACCAGTGCTTTTCCCTTTCTGATAACCATACTGTCTTTTATCAATAATTTTAAATTTATCCAAATAATCAATTAATGCATCAGCGACATAGCGTTCCATAATTTTCTCTATTGCAGGTAATATTGATATAGGTCTGTAATTCGTAAAACTTTTATGATTTCCATTTTTATAAACTGGTCTAACTATTGAGCATTTCAAAAATGAAGGTATTATACCAGTAGAAAAAATCATTTTTAAAAGATGGGCAATTACAGGACTAATACTTTTAACACATGACTTTAGTAGTAGTAGTAGTAGTAGTAGTAGTAGTAGTAGTAGTAGTAGTAGTAGTAGTAGTAGTAGTAGTAGTAGTAGTAGTAGTAGTAGTAGTAGTAGTAGTAGTAGTAGTAGTAGTAGTAGTAGTAGTAGTAGTAGTAGTAGTAGTAGTAGTAGTAGTAGTAGTAGTAGTAGTAGTAGTAGTAGTAGTAGTAGTAGTAGTAGTAGTAGTAGTAGTAGTAGTAGTAGTAGTAGTAGTAGTAGTAGTAGTAGTAGTAGTAGTAGTAGTAGTAGTAGTAGTAGTAGTAGTAGTAGTAGTAGTAGTAGTAGTAGTAGTAGTAGTAGTTTTTTTTTTTTTTTTTTTTTAAGATTTTTATTGATGAAACATGACAATATACATTACAGACTCCACAAAGCTACTGCATTGTAGCTTGACTGCAGAGTCGTTAACAACATATGTATATTACAATAGGTATTCTTGTCCCATCACTTAACCTACACAAATACATCAGTACAAATACACACATACAAAGATTATACTTAACTAAACAATGATCTTGAATTGGTCTTTTTTTAAATTTAAAATCTAATTGTAATCAAGGCTATAAGTCATAATGTGAAAATAAACCACCTTGTGCAAAAAACAAAAATAAATCAGTATCAATATTCGTACAATATTCATACATTCATTCATACTCCTACCATATCGTTATCAGTTGTAAGAACCCATCTTTTAACTTGTTTTTTAACTTCACTTAATGTTTTCAGACTTTGAAATTCCTGTGGAAGGTAATTAAAATATTTAGGCACCAATACTTTTTTCCCTTGTGCTCCGTAGTTATTACTGTATCTTGGAATTATATATTTATCGCGATTTCTTGTTCCGTATTTATGTTCTGCAATCAATTTATACTTATGTGAAAAATAATACGTTCTTAAAATTAAATACAAATGTAATTGATAGACTGTCATTATACCACAACCGGAGGCGTTGTTACTATCCGGGCATATAATTTTAATTATCCTTTGCTGAATATTAAAAACATCTTTCAAATATGTTGCTGTGGTTGCTCCCCATGCTAGTAGACCGTAAGTTATTAATGATTGTGCAACAGCAAAATATATCGTTTTCAACAGCTTTTCATTTACATACATTTTTAATACTTTTATCCCATATAAGGCAGACCTTAATCTTGAACACAACTTTTCGATATGGTTACTCCACTTAAAATTATAGTCAATCACAAGTCCTAAATATGCTATTTCCAAAACATTATCTAACTTTCTGCTACAATTACAATTAATATTAACTAAATCTGTATCAGCTCTGAAATTCCTATGTAAACACCCATAATCGTGATATACTATGTCGACATTTTCATGATTTTTAAAAGGTGAGTGTATAAACATAACTTTTGTTTTTTTGTAATTGATAACTAAACCATAATCATGTGCCCATCGTAATAAGTTATTAAAATCAGACTGCAATATCCGCCTTGCAACACTGAGCTGCGCATGAGCCACTGCCAAAGCTGTGTCATCTGCATATAAATAGATTGAACATTTTTTAACCTGACGTAACATGTCGTTAACATAAATCAAATACAGAAGAGGACCTAAAATGGATCCTTGTGGTACCCCCGAAGAAACCAGTACTTTTCCACTAATGAAATCATTAATTTTTACAACCATGTATCTGCCTGATAAATAATTTTGAAACCATGCTAACATTGGTCCACATATACCTATTTTTTCCAAAGCCTTTAATAATTTTGTGTGAGATAACGTATCAAAGGCCTTAGTGAAATCAATAAATGCTACCATTACATTCAAGTTCCTATCTAACGCCCCTTTAACAAAATCCGAAAAATCATTCAACAAGGCACCAGTGCTTTTCCCTTTCTGATAACCATACTGTCTTTTATCAATAATTTTAAATTTATCCAAATAATCAATTAATGCATCAGCGACATAGCGTTCCATAATTTTCTCTATTGCAGGTAATATTGATATAGGTCTGTAATTCGTAAAACTTTTATGATTTCCATTTTTATAAACTGGTCTAACTATTGAGCATTTCAAAAATGAAGGTATTATACCAGTAGAAAAAATCATTTTTAAAAGATGGGCAATTACCGGACTAATACTTTTAACACATGACTTTAAATCTTTCATGCGAATTCTATCCAAACCAGGTCCTTTGTTACAATTGAAAGTTAATATTATTTTCTCAACAGTTTTAGCACTGACTTTTTTTAAATAAAATGACTGTGAGACATTTCTATTGTAACGTTTACTCGTTTCCATTGAGCAATCATGCTTTATGACCTCTACTTCCCTTTTAAAACTGTCAACAAATTCTTGTGCAATTTCTTCGATATGTTTATTTACAATTTCATCTATAGAATTTTTAGTAGGTTTTCCAATAATTGAATTAATTAGTTTCCAGGTTTCCCTCAAATTATCCTTACTGTCAATAAATTTATTTTTGAAATAATTAAATTTAGAGTTTTTAATTTTTCTATTAACAATATTTCTTAATTGTTTGTATTCTATCCTATAATTGTCATTCTTTGACGATTTCCATTTTTTAAAAAGCACGTCTCTTCTTTTAATATCTGCTTTAATTTCTTTATCTATCCATGGCTTTTTATTTCTAATACAATTTATGTCATAGGATTTAACTGTTTCCATTGATGAATCGTATATAGTTTGAAATTTATTAACAATTACATTATATAATACTTCCGGATCATTAATTTGTAGATACTGTTCCCAATTAACTTGCATAATTTCTTCTTTAACTTTCTGCTCATTCAAAATGTTCCTCTCCCCTTGTTTACTACTTACGTTGCCATTATCTCCACTATCTATTCCAATTAATATAGGATAGTGATCTGATATTTTCACTTCAGCTATAACCGAAACAATTCCATTACTTTTATTTGTAACTCTTACAAAACAATGGTCTAGGCAAGATCGAACAATGTTATTTAATCTATATTCTACTCTTGTCTCACTTGAAATACATTTTTGCAATCCATTTGCTGCCATAATATTTAAATATTGAACTACATGAGAAGCCTTCTTGTCTAAAAGATTTATATTTATATCTCCCATACACAAAATCTGATCTCTATCATTTACATTGCACAAGAAACTATCTAACTCATCCATAAACTCTAAAGTATTTGTATCAGGTGGCCTATAAATAGCCAAAAGATGCGTAAGCATACCATTTAACAAAAAAGTTCCATGAATTCCTTCAAAAGAAACGAATTTGGTCCTAATTAACTGAAAGGTAATATTTTCTTTAACATAAATTATTAATCCACCACCCTTTTTCTTATCTCGCAAAACTGAAAATGAATTGTAACCTTCAATTTTGTACAAATGCAATTCTTCATTTAATATATTTACTTCGCTCAAAATAATAACATTAATCTTATTAATAGTATCATGAATATAATTAAGAAACTCATCAAAGTATTTCCTAATAGATCTTATATTGAAAAATAAACAATTCCATTTAGTATAACATTCATTCTTCATGAACTCTGTCAAATTAAACGTCACAACATTCTCTACATCACAACAAACATCAAGTTCAATGCCATCCTCGCTTATCACCAACTCATGTGCCATGACCGCTAGCAAGATTGTCAACAAATGAATCAAACCATCTGATATACCACACTACCGTACGCCACGAAGGTCTTTCTCACTTGTTATTCTAATTACATCGCCTACGTCACTTTTCTTCATTAATATCTTGCCGTATTTAAACCAAGTATACTTATATTGTTTTTCCCGAGCCACATTCTTAGCCTTCCAGAGTAAAGCTTTGAAATACGGGCTCAGACTTTCATTTACGTAAATTCTCTCCTTACTATCACCCAAACCAACATCCTTATTGCAAATAACTCCCTTATTCTTATTGGCAATCAACTCGTTCCTCTTCTTCCTTGAGGCGAATTCCACAATCACACTTGGAACTTGTTCTCTCTTGGCCGGCAGACGATGCACAACCTCGATTTCTGATTCAGCAACATCGACATCTAATAACTTTGCAACGTTAATTACCACAGATTCTAACTTTTCACCCGGTACCACTTTAACGCCATGTAGTTCAACCATATTTTTCCTACCGTATTGTTCCAACTGATTTACTTTAGATGTCAGTTGCTCAATAATCTCATCTTTCTGATTCATTTTCTCAATTAGTTCCTCAATTTTCTTATGAAGGCTACGTACCACACTATTGTTGTCCTCCATCTGCGATAGTAAAGAATCATATTTATCAGACAAAAATTCTTGGTTACGTTCCACTTGTGACTTACAGTCCTTACGTAAGGGTCCAACGTCACTATCCGACTTACTGTCGTCACCCCCACGACATTCCCCACAACGCCATGCCTTTCGCTTGTTAGAAGACATGGAACGAAAAGTACGCTCACTTAAAGATACACAATGAAGATGTAACTTACTGTCACAACCTTTACACAAGATAAATACACCATCCGATGGAAGCGCCTGATCACATATCTTACACACAGCCATTTCACTCGCTAACTATGTAGGCCTACCGCTACGGAGCTCCGTCCCGGCACGTCCGCACACAACAAGCGATGAGACAAGAGTAGTAGTAGTAGTAGTAGTAGTAGTAGTAGTAGTAGTAGTAGTAGTAGTAGTAGTAGTAGTAGTAGTAGTAGTAGTAGTAGTAGTAGTAGTAGTAGTAGTAGTAGTAGTAGTAGTAGTAGTAGTAGTAGTAGTAGTAGTAGTAGTAGTAGTAGTAGTAGTAGTAGTAGTAGTAGTAGTAGTAGTAGTAGTAGTAGTAGTAGTAGTAGTAGTAGTAGTAGTAGTAGTAGTAGTAGTAGTAGTAGTAGTAGTAGTAGTAGTAGTAGTAGTAGTAGTAGTAGTAGTAGTAGTAGTAGTAGTAGTAGTAGTAGTAGTAGTAGTAGTAGTAGTAGTAGTAGTAGTAGTAGTAGTAGTAGTAGTAGTAGTAGTAGTAGTAGTAGTAGTAGTAGTAGTAGTAGTAGTAGTAGTAGTAGTAGTAGTAGTAGTAGTAGTAGTAGTAGTAGTAGTAGTAGTAGTAGTAGTAGTAGTAGTAGTAGTAGTAGTAGTAGTAGTAGTAGTAGTAGTAGTAGTAGTAGTAGTAGTAGTAGTAGTAGTAGTAGTAGTAGTAGTAGTAGTAGTAGTAGTAGTAGTAGTAGTAGTAGTAGTAGTAGTAGTAGTAGTAGTAGTAGTAGTAGTAGTAGTAGTAGTAGTAGTAGTAGTAGTAGTAGTAGTAGTAGTAGTAGTAGTAGTAGTAGTAGTAGTAGTAGTAGTAGTAGTAGTAGTAGTAGTAGTAGTAGTAGTAGTAGTAGTAGTAGTAGTAGTAGTAGTAGTAGTAGTAGTAGTAGTAGTAGTAGTAGTAGTAGTAGTAGTAGTAGTAGTAGTAGTAGTAGTAGTAGTAGTAGTAGTAGTAGTAGTAGTAGTAGTAGTAGTAGTAGTAGTAGTAGTAGTAGTAGTAGTAGTAGTAGTAGTAGTAGTAGTAGTAGTAGTAGTAGTAGTAGTAGTAGTAGTAGTAGTAGTAGTAGTAGTAGTAGTAGTAGTAGTAGTAGTAGTAGTAGTAGTAGTAGTAGTAGTAGTAGTAGTAGTAGTAGTAGTAGTAGTAGTAGTAGTAGTAGTAGTAGTAGTAGTAGTAGTAGTAGTAGTAGTAGTAGTAGTAGTAGTAGTAGTAGTAGTAGTAGTAGTAGTAGTAGTAGTAGTAGTAGTAGTAGTAGTAGTAGTAGTAGTAGTAGTAGTAGTAGTAGTAGTAGTAGTAGTAGTAGTAGTAGTAGTAGTAGTAGTAGTAGTAGTAGTAGTAGTAGTTTTTTTTTTTTTTTTTTAAGATTTTTATTGATGAAACATGACAATATACATTACAGACTCCACAAAGCTACTGCATCGTAGCTTGACTGCAGAGTCGTTAACAACATATGTATATCACAATAGGTATTCTTGTCCCATCACTTAACCTACACAAATACATTAGTGCAAATACACACATACAAAGATTATACTTAACTAAACAATGATCTTGAATTGGTCTTTTTTTTTAAATTTAAAATTTAATTGTAATCAAGGCTTTAAGTCATAATGTGAAAATAAACCACCTTGTGCAAAAAACAATAATAAATCAGTATCAATATTCGTACAATATTCATACATTCATTCATACTCCTACCATATCGTTATCAGTTGTAAGAACCCATCTTTTAACTTGTTTTTTAACTTCACTTAATGTTTTCAGACTTTGAAATTCCTGTGGAAGGTAATTAAAATATTTAGGCACCAATACTTTTTTCCCTTGTGCTCCGTAGTTATTACTGTATCTTGGAATTATATATTTATCACGATTTCTTGTTCCGTATTTATGTTCTGCAATCAATTTATACTTATGTGAAAAATAATACGTTCTTAAAATTAAATACAAATGTAATTGATAGATTGTCATTATACCACAACCGGAGGCGTTGTTACTATCCGGGCATATAATTTTAATTATCCTTTGCTGAATATTAAAAACATCTTTCAAATATGTTGCTGTGGTTGCTCCCCATGCTAGTAGACCGTAAGTTATTAATGATTGTGCAACAGCAAAATATATCGTTTTCAACAGCTTTTCATTTACATACATTTTTAATACTTTTATCCCATATAAGGCAGACCTTAATCTTGAACACAACTTTTCGATATGGTTACTCCACTTAAAATTATAGTCAATCACAAGTCCTAAATATGCTATTTCCAAAACATTATCTAACTTTCTGCTACAATTACAATTAATATTAACTAAATCTGTATCAGCTCTGAAATTCCTATGTAAACACCCATAATCGTGATATACTATGTCGACATTTTCATGATTTTTAAAAGGTGAGTGTATAAACATAACTTTTGTTTTTTTGTAATTGATAACTAAACCATAATCATGTGCCCATCGTAATAAGTTATTAAAATCAGACTGCAATATCCGCCTTGCAACACTGAGTTGCGCATGAGCCACTGCCAAAGCTGTGTCATCTGCATATAAATAGATTGAACATTTTTTAACCTGACGTAACATGTCGTTAACATAAATCAAATACAGAAGAGGACCTAAAATGGATCCTTGTGGTACCCCCGAAGAAACCAGTACTTTTCTACTAATGAAATCATTAATTTTTACAACCATGTATCTGCCTGATAAATAATTTTGAAACCATGCTAACATTGGTCCACATATACCTATTTTTTCCAAAGCCTTTAATAATTTTGTGTGAGATAACGTATCAAAGGCCTTAGTGAAATCAATAAATGCTACCATTACATTCAAGTTCCTATCTAACGCCCCTTTAACAAAATCCGAAAAATCATTCAACAAGGCACCAGTGCTTTTCCCTTTCTGATAACCATACTGTCTTTTAGTAGTAGTAGTAGTAGTAGTAGTAGTAGTAGTAGTAGTAGTAGTAGTAGTAGTAGTAGTAGTAGTAGTAGTAGTAGTAGTAGTAGTAGTAGTAGTAGTAGTAGTAGTAGTAGTAGTAGTAGTAGTAGTAGTAGTAGTAGTAGTAGTAGTAGTAGTAGTAGTAGTAGTAGTAGAAGTAGTAGTAGTAGTAGTAGTAGTAGTAGTAGTCGTTGTTGTTGTTGTTGTTGTTGGGGGTGGTGGTGGTGTTGGTGTTTTTGTTGTTGTTGTTGTTGTCGTCGTCGTCGTCGTCGTTGTTGTTGTTGTTGTTGGTGGTGGTGGTGGTGGTGTTGTTGTTGTTGTTATTCTCATTGTTATTATTATTATTTAAATGTGCGTTTTTGTAAGTACTACTGCGTCCGTGTCGAACCAAAGACTTTGACTTCTTTGAAATATCAAACCTCGTGTTTTGAACAAGGGGAGTAGGGTGTATTCATATATTGCACATATGGTGGCCACATTGGAGGCCACAATGGCATGTGATTGGTAGTTCATTGTTACTATGTTTCAGCTGGCATTAGGTTGAAGTTCAACTGTTCTCCAAGTTTGGTGTGTTATTATTACTGAAACGCAACTTAAATTAATTCTCTCTTATTTCGGCAACTATTTTTGTTGTTTACAATGGCACGCATAATCATTTCCGTAAACTTTATCAGGGGATATACGTGTTCAAACTCTCATATTTACCGGTAAACAATATATTTGTTCTCTATTGACAGCTTAATGAAACTTGAAATAGTAGTAAAGGTGGATGTGACGTCACGTGAATACTTCCTTAGTTTAAATTTAATAAATAAAGTTTAATAAACAGTATAAATAGTCATACAATAAAGGTTCCTCAAAATCAGGCACAAAGACGATTAAAAGATGACATTATTCAAATATACTTTAAAAATGATTGTCACAAATAACGATTATACAAATTCAGAAGAAAAATAATTCAAAACAATAGAAATCACATTAAAATTAGGCATGCAATCTAATTTACGATCTTGTAGCATGAACTTTAAAATAAATATCAGATATTCAGAGTCTTCATTACTATAAATTACATTTCACATCATATATTCTAAATCTCTGCCATCATAGGTGTACTAACAAAAAATGAGACCAATTATTGTCATCCACTGTTTCTTTGGGTAAATGGTCAGAGCACACACCCGGCATGTAGAAGTAGAACACGTCCCGCGGTCAATTCCCAGCGAGGTAGTTTTTTTTTTAGCATTCTCTCTAGATAGATAGAATAGGATAATGAAAAAACATATCCAATATCCATGAAAACTTAAGATTTAATATTTGTGTAAATGTATGTGCTTGTGTGCGTGTGTGCGCACGTGCTTGTGAGTATTTACATAGAAAAGGCAAAGAAGCAAGACACAGTCGGGCTAGTATTATAAAAAGGGTGGCATAAAACATATATGCTTATAATTTTTGCTAATATCAGTATTGCCCGTTGTTTTGTCAGAGAGAACCAAATCTATTAGTTTACGCAAACAGATTGCCAGTGTTGGCTACGAACGGTACTAGCATTGAGTTTCAAGTTAGGAACTCGTTCCTTTTCAAAGAAACTAAAGAACGCCACAGTTCCTGTTTTCCAGCTAGGAACTATTGAACGTAATAGTTACAATTTTTCAAGAACTGTCACTTATTTTTATAAAATCCTTTCCTTTTATTTTTACTTGACTGTACCAACTTGCAGAACGGAAATCTAAAATTAGCTTCATTTCTTACTATTTCACTTGTCAACCCATCAATGGTCAAGAACCCCGAACCCCCCCCCCCCCCCCCCCCCACCACCCATCGCAGCTCCCACGGATAAACCCGACCGCAAGTCCCAGCCTGTGGCCAGCGGCACTGCATTCTTCTACAAAATGTGTCTTTCTGGTCTGTGAGCGCATAGCCATTTACATGCACAGTCAACGGTTTAGCCGCGGTCGCTTAGCCGGTTTCCATACGAACACCAAAGTTAAGCAACCTCGGGCTAGGTCAGGAGGTAGATGGGTGACCAGTCTCCTCCGAAACACTAGTTACCGTTGGTTAGAGCAGATTGGAGGGTTCGAAAGCTTGTGTAACAGCTTCGTTCTTCTCGTCAACTGCTCGGCAGTCCAGGTTAGTGGAGGAACCTATATGACTGGTCAAAGTTACACCGTCCTTTCGGATGGGACGTAAAGCCGTTGGTCCCCATGGTACTTTTCGACAGGTATAGGCACGTGCCGGTACCAGGCTTCCCATCCGCCCTTCCTTATTATCATTCATCGATCACCACTCACAGGCTAAAGCCCTACACTGGCCTTAAGCACAATAAAATAAATAAATATATTTACATGCACAGGCGTGGTTCACGTAATAAGATAAACGGTGATGCCAATGAATAAGACATTAAATCTATACATAAATTACAAAAATACACAGTAATAAATTACAACAATGTATCTAGATAAGTCAGTTGTCAGTGTTGAGGGCTTCCTGCGTACTACAACAAACTCAATGAATGGCACTACTGGTTTGGGATGAAGGTCACCACGTTGTGGTGTCTTGCTTATCTTTTGTCCGTTCCGTTCCAGGAATACTACTATTATTAGTGTTGACCACTTGACCCAGATTCTTATTTCTGTCGAAGCGAGTCCTTTGTTTCATAAATAAGTGTTTCTAACGAAATTTTACAAAAGTTTATTAGCTGTATTATGCGAATTGTATTTATTTACTATCCGTAGAAATGTTTGTTCGCGCTCCAATCATACATGAACGCTTTTCATAGATCATAATAACCATTTTCGTGCCCGCGTGTGAACCCAGACTATTTTACATTAATTAATATTTTTTTTGTAGAAAACCTGCCCAAGAACAAGTGACTGACTAACTAGGTATAGAGGTATTTGGATTAGATCCATATCAGAGTCTCTCTCTTATCGCTGAGCCTATCGGCAAACTTTTCATTTATTCGCCAAGAAGAATAAGTGTCAAAACAAAAGTTTTGGTGTAAGTAAACGTTCTCAACTATTTCGAAGAACACTGCTGGTTATTTAAGAAATATTAGGTTAAAAACTAATCAAAACAAATACAATATTGGTGTTTTCTGTGTCCCAATGGATGGATGTCGTCTAATCGGAGGTTTTGGCATTGGGTTTAAAATTTTAAACCCAATGGTTTTGGATACGAACACCAGTCGGGACACAGATTGGGAATTAAAGGATAGTTTATTTTGCCGGCCCGAGTAGATCAATTGGCTAGTTGACCCGCATTCGATTCCCGCCCAGAGCAGTCACTTCATAGAAATAGTATAACACTAATAACAACAATATTATTAATTTGCCGGCGCAGTTGACCGAGGTCGATTAAGCGTTGGTCTAGTAAACCGCGGTCTCTGCGTTCCAGGTTCGAATCCTGGCTTGGGCATAAATGTCATGTGGCGTTTTTCCGTCTTCATATTCACCAATTCATCGTATCGATTAGCTTTGTCCTATTTAAGGAAGACGTTGATTAGATTGCATATTTGTTTACATACATATAATTTATATAATTTAAATAACGCATTTCCTTGCTTGAAATAATCGTACTAACTAATATAACCAAATTAACAATTATTTTGTGGTTAAGCTATTTTTATTCTCCTTCCAATACATAAAACGTGCTATGCTTACATAATATCCATATCCTTTAATTATAGCGGTGAAAACATGACAACGAAAAATCTTAGCAACGCATATTGCACGACATTCAACAATGTCAGGAAGTATTATATCTATGGAAATTAGAAAAAATGTTGCAATGCGCATTCTTCAATTGTTGTAAATTGTTGTTTTTATTAGCTCTGAGAACTTTTCGCCAGAATGTTCGTAGATATGGACGCGCTCGCTTATCAACGCGTCACACATGGCGTTTTCCTAGTAAAAACAACAATTCATGAATGCTCATGGCAACATTTATTCTAATTTCCATAGATATTATACTTCGAAACATTGTTGAATGCTGTCCAATAAATGTTGCTAAGAATTTTCGTTGTTATGTTTTCACCGCGGACCGCCACCGCTAGTAACACTTATTGACGGCAATGTAACTGTAATTTCTGCCTCTGATACAAATCAGATCGCGTTTAAATTAATATATTCGTGACTGGACAAAAATTTACTATAATATCGCCACCTCACATTTTGCCGTTAGGCCTACTGTGTTTCAGAAAAGTATGTTTGAGTAACGTTTGTGTGTGTCAATTCTTATCAGATTGTCATAAATTGAACATATTCGTAACTGGAAAAATCTTAGTAAAAATATGGCTATCTCACATTTTGCTGCCATTTTGCTTCAGAAAAAAATATTTTACAGTAACTATGGTGTAACTGTTTAGCTTTTCAAACGAGGTTTTTCCTAAAAACTACACACATTCAATCCACATTGAGGCTTGTGGATGGTCCGAATTTCAAGTTGATCGGACTTACCGTCCGACCGCTATCGACAGACATAAAAACAAAAAAACAGAAAGAGTGCCATAAAACTCTAATGGAGACGCTCGCTTCGCTCGCTTAGTTATGCAATGGAGCTCGCCTATAATAATATTAATAAGAATGTTTGTAGAAATACCCGTTATAGGGTGCACACCAGCTTTACCTGATGTACCCCGCTTCAGGTGACCAACTAAGGTTATTAGGGTGTTTGGATAGTTGGGGAGGAATGTCCGAGGGCTGTAAGTAGGACTCTTTGCCTTTACGACTGAGGAAAACGTTGGAAAAACCTTCAGTCAGGACTGCCGGTGATTGGCATCGAACTGGCAACCTCCCGAATTAGAGTTTCGCATCTTAACGGCACAGGGTACTCTCGCTATGGAAACCGTGCGAAATTAACGGTTTTTATTAATATCTTGAGAACGCTTCCAAAAATGAAAAAGTGATACAAAAGCACCCTTTGGTTTTGTATCAGCTACACAATGGGGTTAAAAAGTTTGTAAAAAGTTGTGTTTTACAATTGTTATTTTAATTATTAATTTATTAATTACTTATAAATAAGAAATAAAATAACAATCGTAATAAACACTACTTTGCTGACAAATGATGCTGACGAATCTACACTAACATAATGGTAGATTTCCATGTCACGTAAATAGTAAGTTGCAGGAATCATTATAGTGTATTGAGGGCCTTATAGCCCTACACTGGCCTTAAGACCAATAAAATAAAAATTAAAATAAAATATAGTGACTTGATCATGCACTTGTAGTTGATTTATCACATAGTTAATGTGTGTTCACAATATAATGCTGACGAATCTACACTAACAAACATAATGGTAGATTTCCGTGTCGTGTAAATAGTAGGTTGCAGGAATCATTATAGTGTATTGACCATGCACTTGTAGTTGATTTATCACATAGTTAATGTGTGTTCACAATATAATGCTGACGAAACTACACTAACATAATGGTAGATTTCCGTGTCGCGTAAATAGTAGGTTGCAGGAATCATTATAGTGACTTGACCATGCACTTGTAGTTGATTTATCACATAGTTAATGTGTGTTCACAATATAATGCTTATGAAACTACACTAACATAATGGTAGATTTCCGTGTCGCGTAAATAGTAGGTTGCAGGAATCATTATAGTGTATTGACCATGCACTTGTAGTTGATTTATCACATAGTTAATGTGTGTTCACAATATAATGCTTATGAAACTACACTAACATAATGGTAGATTTCCGTGTCGCGTAAATAGTAGGTTGCAGGAATCATTATAGTGTATTGACCATGCACTTGTAGTTGATTTATCACATAGTTAATGTGTGTTCACAATATAATGCTTATGAAACTACACTAACATAATGGTAGATTTCCGTGTCGCGTAAATAGTAGGTTGCAGGAATCATTATAGTGTATTGACCATGCACTTGTAGTTGATTTATCACATAGTTAATGTGTGTTCACAATATAATGCTTATGAAACTACACTAACATAATGGTAGATTTCCGTGTCGCGTAAATAGTAGGTTGCAGGAATCATTATAGTGTATTGACCATGCACTTGTAGTTGATTTATCACATAGTTAATGTGTGTTCACAATATAATGCTTATGAAACTACACTAACATAATGGTAGATTTCCGTGTCGCGTAAATAGTAGGTTGCAGGAATCATTATAGTGTATTGACCATGCACTTGTAGTTGATTTATCACATAGTTAATGTGTGTTCACAATATAATGCTTATGAAACTACACTAACATAATGGTAGATTTCCGTGTCGCGTAAATAGTAGGTTGCAGGAATCATTATAGTGACTTGACCATGCACTTGTAGTTGATTTATCACATAGTTAATGTGTGTTCACAATATAATGCTGACGAAACTACACTAACATAATGGTAGATTTCCGTGTCGCGTAAATAGTAGGTTGCAGGAATCATTATAGTGACTTGACCATGCACTTGTAGTTGATTTATCACATAGTTAATGTGTGTTCACAATATAATGCTTATGAAACTACACTAACATAATGGTAGATTTCCGTGTCGCGTAAATAGTAGGTTGCAGGAATCATTATAGTGTATTGACCATGCACTTGTAGTTGATTTATCACATAGTTAATGTGAGCTCACAATATAATGCTTATGAAACTACACTAACATAATGGTAGATTTCCGTGTCGCGTAAATAGTAGGTTGCAGGAATCATTATAGTGACTTGACCATGCACTTGTAGTTGATTTATCACATAGTTAATGTGTGTTCACAATATAATGCTTATGAAACTACACTAACATAATGGTAGATTTCCGTGTCGCGTAAATAGTAGGTTGCAGGAATCATTATAGTGTATTGACCATGCACTTGTAGTTGATTTATCACATAGTTAATGTGTGTTCACAATATAATGCTTATGAAACTACACTAACATAATGGTAGATTTCCGTGTCGCGTAAATAGTAGGTTGCAGGAATCATTATAGTGACTTGACCATGCACTTGTAGTTGATTTATCACAAAGTTAATGTGAGCTCACAATATAATGCTGACGAATCTACACTAACATAATGGTAGATTTCCGTGTCGTGTAAATAGTAGGTTGCAGGAATCATTATAGTGTATTGACCATGCACTTGTAGTGGATTTATCACATAGTTCATGTGTGTTCACAATATAATGCTGACGAATCTAAATTAACATAATGGTAGATTTCCGTGTCGCGTAAATAGTAGGTTGCAGGAATCATTATAGTGTATTGTCCATGCACTTGTAGTTGATTTATCACATAGTTAATGTGTGTTCACAATATAATGCTGACGAAACTACACTAACATAATGGTAGATTTCCGTGTCGCGTAAATAGTAGGTTGCAGGAATCATTATAGTGTATTGACCATGCACTTGTAGTTGATTTATCACATAGTTAATGTGTGTTCACAATATAATGCTGACGAATCTACACTAACATAATGGTAGATTTCCGTGTCGCGTAAATAGTAGGTTGCAGGAATCATTATAGTGTATTGACCATGCACTTGTAGTGGATTTATCACATAGTTAATGTGTGTTCACAATATAATGCTGACGAATCTACACTAACATAATGGTAGATTTCCGTGTCGCGTAAATAGTAGGTTGCAGGTATCATTATAGTGTATTGACCATGCACTTGTAGTTGATTTATCACATAGTTAATGTGTGTTCACAATATAATGCTGACGAATCTACACTAACATAATGGTAGATTCAGTGGTCTCTGTAAATAGGTGAATGCTATTTATGTTACGGTAGAGTATATGTTTGTTTATTGTGTAATCATATCATACTATAGTGCTTTGCGCCATTTATAATATGGGAAAGCTGGAATATCTAATATATAATGGTATTTTAACGTATTATGAGTGCTTTGAAACGGGTTTACCATTTCATAGTGGTAAAACACAGCCCTCACATAATGGTAGATCACCCAACTTTTCTTACAGTGTAGAGCAACAAATGTTTTAGCAATCGTGTGGCTCCCTAGAGTACAACAGCGCGTTATACACGGCGCACTTGAATATTTCATGTCCTCCAAACACTGACATATCGACCTAATGGGTCTGTCTGTCTGTCTGTCTGCCCGCATTTTACATGCGCACACAAATATCGCGACCCATTTCAGCCGTGTAGGAAATCTCTTTTTCAAAGTGGGGAGACTCAGAAGAATGTTGGAGAATAGGAACAGGCGTTGTGCCCATTTCAATGTTGTCTCATGGGTTTTAAAAATTAAAAATTCCTACCATTTTTCGAGAAGTTTATAAAAACCGCCATTGCCACTAAATTTTGTTTCTTTATCATCCTGAGTGGACACGAATAACAAACGTGTTGATCAATTTAGTAGTGATACATTCTTTACTTTTAGGAAATGTTACCTCGATGGATCAACGTGCCTTTTGCGATAAAACCGCGGGGATTGGGTAAGGGGGCGGGGGGGGGGGGGGTTACGCTGGTAGTAACGACCCTTAAATCGTATATTCCATTATTTTTTGCAAAAGCAACTTTTAAAGGAACTTTCAAAAAACTTTTATATTCCGGGAACTCACAAAATAAGTTCCTTATTTTTTTGAGGAACTGTAACTTTTATAACTTCCTTTTAAACACAGAGTAACTTAACTTTTAACAGTTTCTTTTTTGGGGGAATTTATCCCACACTGAGTGAGTGAGTGAGTGACTGAGTGACTCATCGATGCCCGGTGGCTCAAACCATTCAACCTAGAAACGTGAAATTTTGATTGTACGTTGCTCTTACAAACTAGTTTGTAATCTTTGTTGGTACTTCGATTTTCCATGAAAAATAAGGAAAGACGTACGTTTTACCGTTTCTTGAAAATCCGGTTAACGGGGGTGAAAACGGCGGGTTGAAATTTGTACGGGCATAGGCCTACCTATGTCTCAAAAACCAGAGATGGAAGATGTTTCAAACATAAAAATTGGTATTTAGATTCTTCTTTAGAAATAAAGATAAACGTATTTTACCATTTTTCGAAAATCCAGTTAAGGGGGTGAAAATGGGGGTGTTTTTATACCTCAAAACTGAACATGTTACAGTCGTCAAAATTGAGATTAAATTTTTCTTCCAAAATAAATAAACATTTGTTTTACAAGAGGGGGTGATTTTTTTATGAGGACACCTATATCTCAACACCCGAAAATGTTACAGACGTGAAAATTAATGGTTAGATTCTCCTAAAAATAAAGAAATAATTATTTAGTGTTGATAGTAATTGTTGTTATGAATAATAATTGTGTGTTAAGGGGGATGAACAAAAGTGGTGAAGTGGAGGGGATGCATTTTTTAACTCAAAAACCAAAGATGTTTGAGACATGAAAATTAGTACATAGATTCTTCTTTGAAAATAAAGAAACAAGTATTTCACAATTTTTTGGAATCCAGTGAAGGATGATGAAAAAGGGGGGGGGGGGTTAAATGAGGATATCTACAAGTCTTAAACCGAAGGTGTTACAGACGTAAAAATTGGTATTTAGATTCACCTTTAAAAACAAAGTAACACTTGTTTACCATTTTTTGAAAATCCAGTTAATGGGGGTGAGAAGTGGGGGTGGATTATTTTATGGTTATTCCTATTTCTCAAAAACCCAAGATGGTAAACGTTACAGGAATGAAAATTGGGAGGTATATATAATATGTATAAATAAAAAAATAAAACACACTTTTTAGTTTTTACTATTTTCATAAAATCCAGTTACGGGGTTGATAACAGTGGGTGAATTTGTATCTCAAAAACCGAAGATGTCACAGATGTGACATTTGATAAGCTACTTACGTTCTTCTAAATAATGAAACATCTCTTTTACTATTTTCCGAAAATCCAGTTAAGGTGGTGTGAAAAGAGGGGGATGAATATTTTTTATAAGCATACCTATATTTAGAAAACGGAAGATGTAGCCGTGAAAATTGGTCATTAGTCTTAGGTCTTAGGGCTTTTCTGATCTGGAAATAGACAACTTGCAAGTGTTATTAGGATGTAGACCTACTAAATTCTCTAAGATGATAAAAGATGCAGAGAATCGCCCACTTCGATTTTATCTCTTTTTTATCTACATTTTTCACGCTTGTTTAAACACGACCAAGCGTCACCGCAGTGCGTGAGACAAGTGGTGCTCTACTGGGCACCTCCACCAAATACGCCGACAATCATTCAAGCTTGTTTCAAACACGACCAAGCGTCGCCGCAGTGCGTGAGACAAGTGGCGCTCTACTGGGCACCTCCACCAAATACGCCGCCAATCATCCAAGCTTGTTTCAAACACGACCAAGCGTCGCCGCAGTGCGTGAGACAAGTGCTGCTCTACTGGGCACCTCCACCAAATACGCCGACAATCATCCAAGCTTGTTTCAAACACGACCAAGCGTCGCCGCAGTGCGTGAGACAAGTGGCGCTCTACTGGGCACCTCCACCAAATACGCCGACAATCATACAAGCTTGTTTCAAACACGACCAAGCGTCGCCGCAGTGCGTGAGACAAGTGGCGCTCTACTGGGCACCTCCACCAAATACGCCGACAATCATCCAAGCTTGTTTCAAACACGACCAAGCGTCGCCGCAGTGCGTGAGACAAGTGGCGCTCTACTGGGCACCTCCACCAAATACGCCGACAATCATCCAAGCTTGTTTCAAACACGACCAAGCGTCGCCGCAGTGCGTGAGACAAGTGGCACTCTACTGGGCACCTCCACCAGATCATGTTTTATCATTCCGAGCCGATTCGCTGCAGAAAATGCTGCCGATATCAAAGTAAAACCAAAACTTGTTTTTTTAAAAGCCTAAAATGTAAGCATCGATATACAAACTCATTATTTATTCCAGAAGTGAAATGGAATACTTGTTACTTTGCAACAACAATTGCGAGACTAGTCTACTGTTAGCTGTTCTACTACGAAGATAGTAGTCTTGATAGTAGTTTTGGAAGAAATGGCTAGCCACAAGACTCATTTTTTTTCATACTGATAAGGGTATCAACAATTTATAATATATTGATGAAAGACTCAAACTCGTTATATAATCCAAAAATCTATACTAACACAGTAAAATGGAGGTAGGTCTTGAAACAAAATAGCACCTTAGAAATGCTGCAACCACGTGTAAGCCATTGTCTACATAGTATCATTGCAGTTTGCCACTTTGTTTCTACGTTCATGTCAAATGTGATATGACAGGCCTATGTGGATTTGTGATAAGAAACACTGTTAGCAGATTGCTGTATAGTAGATTAATTAGTTAGTTAGTCAGTTACTATTGCTTAATGCTTAGTAGATTGCTTCACTGTAAAACCTTTGGGTTTATAGGCACACTGTATAGTGTATACTTAAAGGTAAAACCATTGAGTTTATTAGTGTAGGGTTAGAGACCCAGCGGCCATTGGCGGCTATCTACCAATAAATTTCCCGTGGACTCTAGTAGTACGATCCCGTACCGCTAGAAAGCGCTACACGTACCCACTGATGTCAGCGTTCCTGTGGAAAGAAAGGGATACTACGTAGTACACGCAGATGCAAATCGGTTAGGTAGTAGTATCCAGATGGCGGTGGATATTGTTATTAAAGCATTATCATCTGTTCTGATAAACATGTCAAACGGGCACGAAGTTAACAATAAGTAAGCTAATACTTTATTACAACACATTATATAAGGTTTTATACATTATATAGGCTAGGCTGTAGTACTACGTTACAAATGTAGGCCTATTAATGTAGGCCTAGGCTTATTGTAGCCTAGTAATGGCCTAGACTAAAAGAGTTGGGCCTAGACCTAGGCTAGACCTAAGCCACGTGATCGTACTACGTAGTATCCCTTCTTTCCAAAGGAACGCTGACATCAGTGGGTACGTGTAGCGCTTTCTAGCGGTACGGGATCGTACTACTAGAGTCCACGGGAAATTTAGTGGTAGATAGCCGCCAATGGCCACTGGGTCTCTAACCCTACACTAATAAACTCAATGGTAAAACTGAGCAAAACCTTTACTTCTATTGTTGTTACTTTCAACTTTAATATCACATCATCCATTATACTGCAGATTTTCAGTAGGTTTGATCACTGTGTGCCGTGCGTACGTATAGCGTATGTAGACATGGTGTCAAACTTCACTCATCAACCAACAGATGTCGGCATGTTGGTTTAAATCAATGAGGTTCTCCCTCAAGTGGTTCCAACGCAACATGCTAGGATAGATGACCAAGTGAGTCAATCTGAAGGCGGCTTCTTCAAATATTGACATTTGATTGGCCAATGCATCACTCAGTCGATTATGATGTTAGCATCCACAATGCTGAGAAATACTCAAAATGAGCTTCTTCTTCCTTCTTTACATGTACTGTATTAATAATCATCAACATCAATATACATAATAACCTGCTCAATGACTGATGATTGTTTAAATGAGCAAACTATTCCAGGCTTTCTTTGAGCTTGGATTTTCTATGCTGAGTTTTATTGTAGTTGATAATAATGGGCTTCGTAGAACTACAACAGTCCACAAGTTATTTGGACCAATATCATGATTTGGCCATACCAATAATTCTAGTACTATGTATAGGGTACATATTTTCTACAAATTATGTTCATAAACTATGATAAGACACTGATGAAATCACTGTTTAATGTTTATGGCTTTAAACTTGACTGATCGGGCATATGAAAATAAGATTACAACTTGTTTATGTATTTGTAAACTTTATTGTGGTAGGTAGGGAATTTCACTGAAGATTATAATTATTTATACATGTATTAGCATTGATAAAATGTTCCAATATTGATTCTGCCAATTCCATTTATATCACTATTGGTCCAGTTTTACACTTGTATATTATAAAAGGAAACAAGTAAATAAAATAAATATCGAGAACCAGTTTGTGGATAGCCATTGTAACATAAGGTACAATGCATGATCACGAACAACCGTAGGGGCGTAGGCCTTAGCAACATCGAAATACTTTTAGAACGCATATTACACATTGTACGCAACACACAAGTATAGACAATTAAGACCTTTTAAATCTCAACTTGAAATTGAAATAATGGAGAACTCAAGTAGAAATACTTTCAGTAAATCAACAAATCATTCTCTATATGTAGGCCTATATGGCATTAGGTACCGGTAGATGAACTGTATTTTGTAACTGCCTCAAAATAAAGTACATTTAACTTAACCAGAAACCAGAATGTTTCCATGAAACAAATAGGCCTGTCGTGTGGGGGAAGACATGGAGACCCATGCAGGCTTAATAAAACATGTTCAAGTTTAACGTTGCGTACTCTTTGCGATCTGTTCCTTGAGCACGAGTATGCTCTGGCGCTGTTCTGGAGGCAGCATGGCTATCTGTTCGTCAGATAACTGAAGCACTTGCATGATCAATGCCGCCTGGAACAAAATACATATAATTAACTTACTGCTAACGAGTTGAGAGCTATTGGTAGGCCTATGACTTAACAGGGAAGGATACCTCTACGTCAACAACCGCACACAATTTTCATTTTAAAATTATATCTCAAGAATGGGGGGCTACCTCCTCAATTAGTCCCGCGTGTCCACTGTTGGGTCAATTCCAATTGGTAATAAGGCAGGCATACAAACTATTTAGACGATGATGATATTTGGGGTTTTACATTCCATATTTTTGCAACGAGGCTAATCGAGACAGTCAAATTATTTAGAATTACAACTTTTCAGTACAGCTCATCCAACTAGGTGCTATGATTGTGCTACTTCCAGTGAAGCAAGAGCAAACACTAGTCAAACAGATCCAACTGATATGTTGATTTGTGATGAATGAATAGCCTAGATATATACCGGCATTGAGTTTATTAGTGTAGGGTAGAGTCCCAGCATCCATTGGCGACTGTCTACCCATAAATACCCCGTGTACGCTAGTAGTACTAGGGGGAGCCACTGGGTGCCGCCACATCAGCGCGGCCTAATCAGTGGGTGGCGGCACCTAGCGGCTCCCCCCAGTACTACTAGCGTACAGGGGTGATTTATGGATAGACTGTTGCCAATGGATGCTGGGACTCTACCCCACACTTATAAACTCATGATACCAGTAATAAATAAGGTGCTTTATTTCCACAAACAACAATGAACATACCCTATTTACTCAAATAGAAGACGACCCCGAATTTAAGATGACCCCTTATTTTCAAGAATTTAAAACTGGAAAAAGTCATATTCATAAATTCATAATCTTAATATGCGAATTAAAGACAACCCTTAATATTTTAACTACCACACAAAATGTAAATAATTCTAGTCTTAGAGTCAGATAAATACGGTAGGCCTACATGGTTTATAAAAAAAACTTCACAGTCAGAATGTCTTAGAAGACGATGATTTAGAAATTTAAAATTGATTTAGTTAAATCAAAAGTACACAGGAAAAGTAATGAAGGGTCATTTAGAAGCACTGGGTGAATTGAACAAACAGAGACAACAAATTATCTAGAAATTAATGTTGAAACATGTACTTGTGTAGGCCTACTTTGCCAACAGATTTGTACAGGGTCATTCCATATCAAATCAACCACTCGAAAAACTTCATCGGCTGGGATTTTCATGAAAATTGGTGGAGTTGTTCATATATGCCCCACTAACACATCTGTAAAATTTTAGCCCTCTTGGCCTTGGCGTTTTTGGTTCACGGGGTTCCAAAAATTGCCCGAAAAGCCAAAATGGGGCGCAAACGCACCCCCGTTAACCTCCGTAACTTTTTACCCAGTGACACTAGAGACCTGGGAAAAAATTCATTTTAAAGCTCTTGAAGCTCTCTATCTAATGATTTAATTAAAGCTGTTCTTTTTTGTCAAACACAATATGTAATGTTAGGGGGTAGTTCCAGCCCCCTTGGTATTGCCCAAGATGTCTCATTTAAAATTTAAAAAAAAATATATTTGATACATTTAAGTGTTCTCTAGAAGTGTTCCAAATTTCAAGCTGGGCACTCATTGGGATCATAGTCTAAAAGGTAGTTGACTGGTATCAAGTGTATAGAAAATGAGTCAAAACAATACATTGTGTTGCAATTTTTATGTTTAAAATGTTTGAAAGCTAAATAAAAAAATAGATAACTTATATAGGCCTAGTTACCCATTTATAGCTTAACTGCTACAATTAAAGCTTATGATCTGCCAATTAACTTCATGTTTGTTGAGCTGTGGTTGAGCTGTGGTACCAGTACGGATAATGCTGTCAAGATATCATAGAATGGCACACTGAGTTTATCTTCAGGTGTTGGGTATGCACATTATTACTATTTATTTATTTATTTATCCAACAACAGAATTAACACAATTCCAGGCACAATTGGATATAATATAATACAGACAGATATTGGTAGGTACTTATTAAAATATTATTACATTTGTTTCAATAAAATAAACAAACAATAAATGAATATTATACACATGAATGAAATGTTGTAGGAGGATGGAGGAAGCTTAGTGTTATTTTTTTATTGATGCTGTATACTAAAAGATCATACACTGAATACCACTTCCCACCATAAGCACATGTCACATTACCATTGATGTTTATAAAGTTTAAAGATTCTTCCCCAATCTAACACTAAGTTCTTCTTCCAGCTCAGAAACCAGTTCTTCTTTTACCTGATCGGAGAGTGAATACACTTTGGTAGCTACCTTGTGTTTAGAGATTGGTACAAACCATGTAGTTGTTGTATGCCACATCACATGGCAAGGGAGCATGTGATGGTGTTGGCAGTACAGTGAAGAGGCTTGCTGCAAGAGCTAGTCTTCAAAAAACTTATGAAGACCAGATAGGTGTAATGACACCCCAACATTTGTTCAAGTGGGCCTATGTAAATATTACATCTGTTGTGTTCGAATATAATAATGTAGGCCTACAACAGAGGAGCACGATGCGCACGCCAAGGTATTAGAAGAGCTTTTCAATAATGCATGCACGATTAATGGTACGCAACAACTACATGGTTTTGTACCAATCTCTAAACACAAGGTAGCTACCAAAGTGTATTCACTCTCCGATCAAGTAAAAGAAGAACTTACAGTGTTACATGGGGAAGAATCTTTAAACTTTATAAACATCAATGGTTATATGTGACATGTGGTATTGGTACATGTGGAAAGTGGTATTCAGTGTGTGATCTTTTAGTATACAGCATCAATAAAAAAATAACACTAAGCTTCCTCCATCCTCCTACAACATTTCATTCATGTGTATAATATTCATTTATTGTTTGTTTATTTTATTGAAACAAATGTATTAATATTTTAATAAGTACCTACCAATATCTGCCTGTATTATATTATATCCAATTGTGCCTGGAATTGTGTTAATTCTGTTGTTGGATAAATAAATAAATAAATAAATAAATAATAATAATGTGCATACCCAACACCTGAAGATAAACTCAGTGTGCCATTCTACGATATCTTGACAAGAATTATCCGTACTGGTACCACAGCTCAACCACAACTAAACAAACATGAAGTTAATTGGCAGATCATAAGCTTTAATTGTAACAGAAGCTATAAATGGGTAACTATATAAGTTATCTATTTTTTTATTTAGCTTTCAAACATTTTAAACATAAAAATTGCAACACAATGTATTGTTTTGACTCATTTTCTATACACTTGACACCAGTCAACTACCTTTTAGACTATGATCCCAATGAGTGCCCAGCTTGAAATTTGTAACACTTCTAGAGAACACTTAAATGTATCAAATATATTTTTTTCAAAATTTTAAATGAGACATCTTGGGCAATACCAAGGGGGCAGGAACTACCCCCTAACATTACATATTGTGTTTGACAAAAAAGAACAGCTTTAATTAAATCATTACATAGAGAGCTTCAAGAGCTTTAAAATGAATTTTTTCCCAGGTCTCTAGTGTCACTGGGTTAAAAGTTACAGAGGTTAACGGGGGTGCGTTTGCGCCCCATTTTGGCTTTTCGGGCAATTTTTGGAACCCCGTAAACCAAAAACGCCAAGGCCCAGAGGGCTAAAATTTTACAAATGTGTTAGTGGGGCGTATATGAACAACTCCACCAATTTTCATGAAAATCCCAGTCGGTGAAGGTCATTTCTGCCCTCGGCTTGGTTGATTTGATATGGAATGACCCTACAGCTAAAAGCTGTCAATCTTAAAAAATTAATTCCAATAAGTAGGTCTATTAAAAATGATTCTATTACCTTAACCTTTTCCTGGTCCGAGGTTGCAGGTCCTCCGGCCGTACTAGGAGACATGACGCTTGGAGTGAGCGTCTGTTGGGGTCGGGCCACGGGGACTGGGGGCGGCCTGGGAACGGCAGTGCGTGGGTCCATGCGCGGCATACCCATACGCGGATCACGGGGGAAGCTGTAGACACACGTTACACATATCATTGCCCCGCACGTACACAACACTCAACACAGTATAGTATAGAGGAACAACTGTTTACCTTAAACATAATGGTACATAATTACACGGTGGAATCTTAGTTTTAAAAATACAGTTTTAGGGGACCAACTTAAAAAATTTCTAAAGATGGGATTTTACTGGTGAAATACAAAAACAACTTTGATCAATTAACAAATTGTGGCCAAATATAAACGAAAAATCAAAACATTGTCTGGTTTGAAGGAAATGTATTTTTATTCACACAAAATATGTTGGTTCGGGGTCCGGGTTGCGTGCGAGGCGAGGGTCTATTATAACTGATACTGACTGTGGTTCAGGGTCCGGGTTGGGTGTGAGGCGAGGGTCTATTATAACTGATACTGTTACGAGCGGAAGACCTTCAAGATAAACAAGTGTAATTAACCTTGGTTCATGTGTCATTGTTATTTTCTCTTTGCTTAGCGATGGGGGTGTTTTTTCCTCTCTGATGTTTTGTATCCAGTTTTGGCTGTACCGTGTAGTTGTGTGGAGACAATAAATTATCTCCAAGAGTTTATACATCTTTTTACTTTAGTTCTACTTTGAACAATTTGGCGACCGTGACAGGACCTAAGTAAAGATGGATAAATTAAACCGTTTAAGAGCTCCAGTACGTGCAGCAGTAACTCGTGTATCCAAATCCATCGAGGGGGAACTTGGGAGTGGACGAGACCGACATGTGTTGAGTAAGTTCATGTGTATTTTAAATGATAAAATAGAAACCCTGCAAGAAATGGATACGAAGATTTTAGATCTTCTGAATAGTGACGCGTCAAGTGACGCGTTTAATGACGAGTATATGGAAATTAAAAAACCGGAGGGAAGAATTTTTAGTGTTAAAATATGAAGTAGACCAGTGTTTGTCATCTGTGGGTCAACAGACGGGTCAAGGTCAACCCGGAGCAGTCGTTCTCGACAGTGGCGTACGACGATGCAAACAACTTAGTCATGAAGATGATCCTATTGGATCATCTTGTATGGTGGGGGCTCGTCAAGAGGAACCCCGGACCGAGACCCATGTAGACATCGATGAACGATGCAAACAAATAAGTCATGAAGACGATCCTATTGGACCATCTTGTACGGTGGGGGCTCGTCAAGAGGAACCCCGGACCGAGACCCATGTAGACATCGATGAACGATGCAAACAAATAAGTCATGAAGACGATCCTATTGGACCATCTTGTACGGTGGGGGCTCATCAAGAGGAACCCCGGACCGAGACCCATGTAGACATCGATGAACGATGCCAACAAATAAGTCATGAAGACGATCCTATTGGACCATCTTGTACGGTGAGGGCTCATCAAGAGGAACCCCGGACCGAGACCCATGTAGACATCGATGAACGATGCAAACAAATAAGTCATGAAGACGATCCTATTGGACCATCTTGTACGGTGGGGGCCTGTCAAGAGGTTCAAGCATCAATGGTCGTACAAAAAATAAAATGGAAGTTCAACCCCCCTACAGCAGCATGGTGGGGTGGCTGGTGGGAGCGTCTAGTTCGTATGGTAAAAGAACTTTTACGACGAGTGTTGGGTCGAGCCTCGTTAGATTATGAAGAAATGATCACTATTTTATGTGATTGCGAGGCAGTAATCAATGCACGACCTTTGACGTACATAACAGAAGATGGGCGAGATACGAGACCGTTAACACCTGCTATGTTCATTCAAGAGCAAGAAGATTCGATATTCCCCGAGATTGATCAATTGGATCGGAGAAGTTTTGAAAGGCGAGTTCATTTGTGTCAACGACTCCGGGATAATCTTCGAGAACGTTTTCGTCGAGAATATCTGGGGTTTTTAAGACAGAAGGCAACAAGGCAATCGAACGGACGTTCAAGTGCAGTTGCAGTCAATGACATTGTTCTAATTGGAGACAATTTGACTAAACGTATGGATTGGCCTTTAGCTCGGGTGGTAAAGGTGTTTGAAGGTCAAGATGGACACTGTAGAGTGGCCCGTCTTGAGACAGCGACAGGTGAACTCATTCGGCCAATTCAAAACTTATATGTATTGGAAATAGGTGAATAAAATGTATAGTTAAATTATTTATGTCAATGGACATAAAGGTGGGAGGATGTTACGAGCGGAAGACCTTCAAGATAAACAAGTGTAATTAACCTTGGTTCATGTGTCATTCTTATTTTCTCTTTGCTTAGCGATGGGGGTGTTTTTTCCTCTCTGATGTTTTGTATCCAGTTTTGGCTGTACCGTGTAGTTGTGTGGAGACAATAAATTATCTCCAAGAGTTTATACATCTTTTTACTTTAGTTCTACTTTGAACAGATACTGACTGTGGTTCAGGGTCCGGGTTGCGTGCGAGACGAGGGTCTATTATAACTGATACTGACTGTGGTTCAGGGTCCGGGTTGCGTGCGAGGCGAGGGTCTATTACAATTGATACTGACTGTGGTTCAGGGTCCGGGTTGCGTGCGAGGCGAGGGTCTATTGCAATTGATACTGACTGTGGTTCAGGGTCCGGGTTGCGTGCGAGGCGAGGGTCTATTACAATTGATACTGACTGTGGTTCAGGGTCCGGGTTGCGTGCGAGGCGAGGGTCTATTATAACTGATACTGACTGTGGTTCAGGGTCCGGGTTGCGTGCGAGGCGAGGGTATATTATAACTGATACTGACTGTGGTTCAGGGTCCGGGTTGCGTGCGAGGCGAGGGTCTATTATAACTGATACTGACTGTGGTTCAGGGTCCGGGTTGCGTGCGAGGCGAGGGTCTATTATAACTGATACTGACTGTGGTTCGGGGTCCGGGTTGCGTGCGAGGCGAGGGTCTATTATAACTGATACTGACTGTGGTTCAGGGTCCGGGTTGCGTGCGAGGCGAGGGTCTATTATAACTGATACTGACTGTGGTTCAGGGTCCGGGTTGCGTGCGAGGCGAGGGTCTATTATAACTGATACTGACTGTGGTTCAGGGTCCGGGTTGCGTGCGAGGCGAGGGTCTATTACAATTGATACTGACTGTGGTTCAGGGTCCGGGTTGCGTGCGAGACAAGGGTCTATTATAACTGATACTGACTGTGGTTCAGGGTCCGGGTTGCGTGCGAGGCGAGGGTCTATTATAACTGGTACTGACTGTGGTTCAGGGTCCGGGTTGCGTGCGAGACAAGGGTCTATTATAACTGATACTGACTGTGGTTCAGGGTCCGGGTTGCGTGCGAGGCGAGGGTCTATTATAACTGGTACTGACTGTGGTTCAGGGTCCGGGTTGCGTGCGAGGCGAGGGTCTATTATAACTGATACTGACTGTGGTTCAGGGTCCGGGTTGCGTGCGAGGCGAGGGTCTATTATAACTGATACTGACTGTGGTTCGGGGTCCGGGTTGCGTGCGAGGCGAGGGTCTATTATAACTGATACTGACTGTGGTTCAGGGTCCGGGTTGCGTGCGAGGCGAGGGTCTATTATAACTGATACTGACTGTGGTTCAGGGTCCGGGTTGCGTGCGAGGCGAGGGTCTATTATAACTGATACTGACTGTGGTTCAGGGTCCGGGTTGCGTGCGAGGCGAGGGTCTATTATAACTGATACTGACTGTGGTTCAGGGTCCGGGTTGCGTGCGAGGCGAGGGTCTATTATAACTGATACTGACTGTGGTTCAGGGTCCGGGTTGCGTGCGAGGCGAGGGTCTATTATAACTGATACTGACTGTGGTTCAGGGTCCGGGTTGCGTGCGAGGCGAGGGTCTATTATAACTGATACTGACTGTGGTTCGGGGTCCGGGTTGCGTGCGAGGCGAGGGTCTATTATAACTGATACTGACTGTGGTTCAGGGTCCGGGTTGCGTGCGAGGCGAGGGTCTATTATAACTGATACTGACTGTGGTTCAGGGTCCGGGTTGCGTGCGAGGCGAGGGTCTATGCGCGGCAGCTCGACGGCCGGCGCTATCGGACTGTCTGACCCGCTGACTGTCGGCACCTGAGCCGGGGGCGGCACCGGCAGGGGTACCGGCACCACGGGGGGCGTCATCACCCCCAGTGGCTGCTCCAGCGGGGCCATCGGTACGGGCATCGGGTTGGCCTTGTGCAGCATGCTCTGTAACGAAAAGTTTCATTTATTTACTTCGATGTCAAAATAACCTACCACCCATGACCCAACCTTAGTTTCAATGCTAGACGGCACCGACTTACAAGGTAAAAAATAAATAATATAAATATTAAATATGAAAATTTAATACTGTCTAGACCAGTGGTAGGCCTACTCAAACTTTTTTCTGGGCCGCACTAATACAAGTATGCAGTAGCGTAACTAGGAATTATTTCGGGAGGGGGGGGGGGGGGGGGGGGGGGGTTAACAGGGAAAAGTGAGGTGTGCTAGCCTATCAATAAACAGTCTAGGCTGGACCTACAGTAGTTGCACAGGGAGCATCATTAAAATTGAGTAGGCTAAGAGGGGGAATGGATTTTAATGGAACATGGGGTGGTAATTTTTAACTAAACAAGTTAATGGGATAAATGAGTAGGCCTACCAAGGTAATTTGTGTGTGGAGTGAAACTGTCCATGATTACTATGTAATCATAACCTACTTAGTGTTAGTATTTGCAATCATTGTGGGTAATTAATTACCACAACTACCATAATATGTCAAGCGATGAATAAAATACAACACTGAACATAGGTGAGTCTACAGTTTTTGTATGAAAACTGAAAACATCAAATGCCATTCATTCTAAACTAAATGTCATTCATTTTAAACTAGTAGTACAACTTGATGAGGAACTTATGTCCGACCTTAAAAGATGTCGCTAAACGATTCAGTTCTTTACCACAAGCATGTGCTGCATACCAAAACAATACAATACAAATCAAACAGTCTGCAAGTAGACCTACCTGTGGATGCAATTTATTACAACTTAAGAAAAGGTCAACTTACTGCTGCCATCATTGGATCAACGATTCTCATGACAACTTGCGCCTGTAACAAGGCGTACGCGAGCTGAGGGTTCTGAAGTAACATGGATCGTGCTTCGTTGGGGTTATTCTGAATGCAAAGCTTCATCTGCTTCATGAGCTCGAACATTTGCTCTGGTGGCAGCGACGCTACTGCCTTGCTGATGGCTTCGGGAGCCTTATCGCCTTGAACCACTTCGCCGTACGGGTTCTCAATGGGGGGACCCTGCATCAGGTCTACATGGACACACAATTAGAAAGTGGACTAAATCAGGCCCATGTTTTATGGATGTAGCCTTCATTTAACTCCAGTAGTATACCAGTTACCAATAATCCAGTGATTGTTTGTTAGGTCATGACTCATGAGGATATCCTACATTTGTCTACGATTAGCCTAGTGTGTTTTAATCACATGTTACCTAGTTTAACCAACTTATTTAATGCGACCAGTGCATTCATTAATACCTAGCCTAGGCCACCATGAACCAAAAAATACAATTGTTTCTGTTTTCCTATTTTGAACAGTTTGTTATTAGGCATCATATTAGAATAATATGCAGCATAGACATATCTTGACAGTTGACACCATATCCAATTTCACATAGGGTTGAGGGGAGCAGCATAGGTCTACTACTCCATATACCAAGGCTGACATAATTAATATAGGATATATTGAATGGGACCTCCACTAGAGCAGTATTTAACCCAGGGGCGTATATCCAATTTCAGATAATATTTAGAGATGAAAAAGACAAACTGCCCATTGGGATGGCCGGATGGATCAGAACATAATGAAATGTTATTGTAATTTCTAGTATTAGGTCTATCTTTAACACTGGTTTTAATTAGAAAACAAATTAATGACAATACAAACAATGCCAAGTGTGGACATAATAAGATTTAAATGCCATAGGCCCTACACTAAAAAAAAAAAAAAACACACCTCATGGCCTACTTACTCTGCATTTCCATTCGAGATTTTTCTGTACAAGCGTTGTCTACCCGCAATGTTCGACCTCCTATTTCATACCCATTGAGATTTCTCATTGCACTCAATGCTGTCTCTTGGTCCTTGTACTCACAGAATCCATAACCTTTTGGTTTCCCCGATTCTCGATCATACACAAGTCTAAAATTATAAAACATATCAGTTAGTCTAGGCCTAGGCCTATTTATTTACATTGTTGGTAAGAATTTAATTTAGAAGTTTAATTAAGAATTTAATTTTAATTTAATTCTAATTAGAATTTAAATAAGGAATGGACAGAGAACTGATGGTGATAGCTTACCTAGAGTAGAGGTAAGAAGGTATTTGACACTTGATCTAGCCTAGTACATTTTTTGTTAATATAATCCATCCCCTACCCGACTTCATTGTTGGACACAGGGAGCAGATATAAAAAAATATAAAAAAAAATCATCCATACATTATTACAATCACAATTATTTCAATATACAATCGAGTCCCATTATTATCAAACTAGCAAAAGCTAACATAAAACACATAGCTAGGCCTATTAATTAAGGCTGTGGATATTCGTACGGTCAGCCGTAATAATAGTGCAAAATTATTCGTACGGTCAATGATTTGATTGGATGGAGGCGCGCCGTAACAATAGTGTAAAATTAATCGTACGGTCACTGAAAACTGTACGGCCAGGCGTAATAATATAGTAGGGCCTACCAGATTATTTGTACGGTCACGATTAAAATGGTGTATACAGAGAGATATTCATAAAGTCACTGATGTAAACGATGAACGTGATCATTGTTAAGAAGGTTGGATATTCTAAGCTGTCACCATTGTAATAATTAGAGGCTATCTTTTCTTCAAGGACGTGAGCCCGAGCCATTGGGTTTGCAAACCCAATGCCCAAGCTGATCGGCTGCTATTGTGGTTCAAGGTAAACACTCTCCCTAACCTGTAATGTAAAAGCCCCTTATAGCGAGCTTAGGCGCTTTAGGGGCTGGTATCCATGCTGTAACATGTATTTGTTAAATATCAATATCAATAAAAACCTTCAACCTTTTGAACGTCTTGAACTAAAAGCCACGAATTTATCCAAGGATTCATACTGACAGTCGAACTGGTTTTAGGGTGTTTTCATATACTTACGTACGCCATATTGCCATATTTAACGTGATTTACATGTCAAGACGATGTATTTTATAAATGCCGATCAGCTGTTCGCAAGAAATACCGCAAAGGGAATTGAGTTTAGACCTATAGCATTGGGTTTGAATTTCAAACCCAATGCCTATAGATGGCTCAAATATGGAAATTGTCATCATTTGGTCAAGGAGTGTATTTTTAATTTGAATACTTAACCCAACCATTCAAACTAAAAATACACCCCTGGATTTGGCTAATTGCTCAAAAAATTCACTCGGATTGCTAAAACGATCGCCTTCTTGCAACGCCATGATCCTACCTCTCTGGAAAGAAGTCGTCAAATGGCGCGACTCGGCGAGGCTGCACAGCTGTTGTCGCAGTGATACCGACGCTCGCCGTTTAGCGCTTAATTCGCGAAATTAAAGATGGCGGCCCTGACTGTACGACTAGTGCAACATTATTTGTACGGCTGACCGTACGATTATCCACTCCGATTAATTAACAGGCCTAGATGTGAACGAAGGTCCTGCAGATGGTGGTGGATGAGGTTCACCAAAACACTGCTCGGAGGATTGACAAGACCTCGTTTACTATATCTAGGATATGGGGATTGCTTTTTTTAACCTTGTAACTAAACACAATAGGCCTAGGCTAGCCCGGGAAGGACCTTCCCGTTACCGGGCAATGTTAAATCATAGGTCTAACCAACTTTCCGGTTACCGTTACCGGAGCTCCTTCCCGGGCGATTGTGCAGAATTTCTGTTTCACTCAGTAGGCCTAGGGCCTAGGCCTAGGCTTATTTGCTTCTCCATACAATTTAGTAAAAGTACAACCCCCTAGCCTACGTCCTTGACCGAATACTGGGGTAGGCCTCCTAGGCCTAGGGTAGGGGTCTAGGCTAGCCTAGGGCCTAGGCTTATGTCAAGTAGGGCCTACGGTCTAGGCCTAGGCCTAGAATACAGACCCGTCAAGCAGACCTAGGCTAGCATACTCACTTGAAAGTGTTAACTGGTCCAACCTCGTTGAAGATATCTTTAAGTTTTTCTTCTGTTGCTTCATACGGTATGTTTCCCACTAAAATAAAATAAATTGTAATATTAATTGCAGGTTGGAGTTAGGTTATATGGCCTAGGCCAAGCATGGGCCAAGTGATCAGAACCATTGGGTTTATATTTTAAACCCAATGTCAGAACCAACAAATTTGATGACACGAACAACTGCCCAAAAGTAACATGGTTACATCTCAAACACTTACCGAAGACCGAACGTAAAGATTTGTCCATTAAATTCTGATCTGCCATTGTAGACCAAAATCTTCACTCAATAACAGCAAAAATACAGTTAAAGTACAATAAAACGTAGATCACCGGCTCCCACAGCTACAAGATGTCAACAGTCAACACAAGTCACACAACACACGCACACAAGTCAGGAGTCGATTAGTCGAAATAATACCATCGTGTCCAGTTTAAACAACTTAATAGAAACATCCCAAATGAATTACTTAACATTAACTTGTTTAAGTACGTTAACCCCGTTAATTAATAAAAATATTAAGGAGGAAACATATAACTGTTAATAAATATATAATGCAAACTTTGTCTTCAAAACGTGTATTTGTTTTCAACTTTGTATTTCAAATTTTGGTTTTGAACTTTGAAGTTGCCAGCTTTATCGACAGCTCGTTCGATTGAATGGTGACAGCAGCTGTTCTTCGTGGCTGCGTACCAACTTTGACTGCGTTCACTGTGGCTGTGACTGGTGGTGGGGGTAGCCCAGTCAACGCAGTGAACGCAGCAGCTGGTACGGGATGCAGTCACAGTCACAGCGAAAGCAGACAACAGCAGAAATTGTCATTCATAAAAGCAACATTAGCCATCTGTTAATTAACCTTACAACATTACATTAATAATTTAACGCTTATGAGACTTCTAAGATGAGATTATATGGTGTTGTGATGTCACTTACTATTTAAACAATATAATATTGTCTATAAATTCATAATTCGCGGTAAAATTATTAGCCACGCCCCCCTTGACTGCGATAGCTAGATGTTAGAGACATTCCAGAATTCAACGATTACTCAACGAAGTCAACATACACGTTCCAATGTTCAACGGATTTATCACCGGTCGTGTGCCAGAAATCATCGGTGAGTCTTCGTTGAGTAACCAGACTCAACTAGGAAATAGTTCGATGACCCGTTGACATACGGCGGGAATGTACTTCAGTTTCAAAATGAATGAAGTGCTTCTGCAGTCTGTTGCAAAAGAAACAACAGCAGAGAATGTTCAAGGTTTAACTTGGGTCGTCGAAAAGCAGGCTCGAAATGTGGATCAATCCTGTTCATCAACTTCTTTAATTAGAACGTAACTAGGCCTAGCATTAATTAACTACACAGCCTTCTCGACGGGTCAATCCGCGATAGACTGCTTGCTGCGTGAGCTAAAAAACTGGTCCTCGATCAAGAAGTTCATGCCCCCTTAACTAACACACTCTACCGAGCAAATTTTGAACCAAATTGTCAATTGTTTTACCGACAGGCGACAACACTGTTGACATTGCTGGCAGCTGCTTTTCACTGAGCTGAGGGAACTGTCATCGCTGTCATTACTGTCTGAGATTATTAAATGTAATTGTATAAAAGCTGATATATAATTAAGGGTCTTTAATTGTTTTTTATGTAACGTGTAAGTGCATTTATTCCCCAAGAGACATACAAGAAGTAGGCCCTCGGCCTAAATATCCATAGGCCTAGATTAGTTCTTAGCCCTACTCAACTGTAGGCCATTGGGTTTGAAATATTTCAAACCCAATGGCTAGGCTGAGCTAGTTGAAAGATTCTACCATATATTTATAATAGTAGATAACATTAAGGTAACCTTAAACACGCAGCCTAGACGACTCTCTGGAGAGTTTTGGCAGGCTTGTTAAATGCTAGGGCTAGATCCGTTTAGGTTATGGTAGGTCTAGAACCAGCGAAAGTCTTTGGTGGATAAAGCCAAAGCCTAGGCCTTTGTATATCTAGGCCCATCGGTGGGATATGTACTAGATATACAAAGCCTAGGCCTAGGCATTGGGTTTGAAGTCCCTGCCTACCTAGCCCCTAAGGCTAACTACATACCACACTTCAACATAACTAACTGGATACCTCTCTAGATTATTATTATTATTCGTGGTGTTTAACGACGTACTCGACAGCTTAAGTCATAATTATGACGTCTTCCGAATCAGGTCTATCTATATCGCGGGAGTCGTCGTAAGGGGAGTCCAGCAAGGGAGGGCAGAGCCAAGTGGGAGAGGAAATCTTCAGTGGGAGTGTAAGGGACAGGGTCTCCTTTCGTCGCCTCTTACGACTAGCAGAGTCACTCTGGGCCTATTCTACCCTGGGCCGAGACGGGTAACAGACTCAACCAGGATTCAAACCAAGAACACAGATACTATTGTTTGCGGACCATGGCATGGGACCAATGCCGATCGACCAGGGCAGACTCTTAATACGGGCTCTAATTTAGTTTGTTTCTAGTACTTCGTCAAGAACTATTAAAATGTATATATATATTGCCATTATTACGTATTTTTCTGTAATTTAATAAATTAAATAGGCATACCTCTAAGTATGATAGTATTAGGTAAGGCATTAAATTATTTGCTGACAGCTAAATTGAATCGGTAGTATTTTTATTTTGAGATAAACATAATTATTGTTATCGAGAGATAGTCAGATAGATTGCTCTAGTTCTTACTCAACAATAATTAAACTCGCATCACTCATGGTTTTCAAATTTCAAGGAAATTCACAAACTTTCAAGTTTCATTGCTACAATCCCACATTTCTATTTACGTCTGCCACCCATATTTAGAAAAAATAGGTTTCTAATTTTGTATGGCTTATTGAGGGCCTTGTCAATAGCAGTATTTCTTTAATAAATGCACACAAAACTAATGGAATCAACTTGCCAAAGAGCGTCCTCGCTCGTTCAATGTTCCGTGTCAAACGTATTTGCCGCGCACTTTAAAGAAAATGTCTTCCGCTTAATTCATTTCCGCCCCCTTAAGTAACACCATCTAGCGGCAAACTTGCAAACTTCTCGCTTTTTCCATGTCAAAATATTTAACATTGAAAGGTACCCCACGCAGCAAGCAGTCTATCGCGGATTGACCCGTCGAGAAGGCTGTGATTAACTATCAGAAGAATTCACTACAATCGACAGGCATGAAGCAAAATAAATAACTTATTGTGACAGACGTTCTATTAAGACGAAAATGACGTCTAAAATCTTCGTCGTCATAGTGTTCATCTACATTTACAGCATAATTTCTAATTTTAGTTCGTTTGCGCCTCGGTTTTAATGCGTCGTCAGAGTTTTCGGAGTCTTCAGAATATGAAATAAACGCAGAACATGCTGAAACGACCGAAGCGATGATGGGAGGAATAATTTCTAATACTTGGTACATCATTTTGTAGGTTATGGATTATCGCGCCATACCCTGGTCATCGCTAGTGTTCCAATATTCACCGACAATCGCACTCAACGATGACGTCATTTATCGTTGAGTTGGTTGCATTTTCGTTGAATTTTGGAATGCGTATCTTCTCGGCCCAGTCATCGCAGTGACTGGAGGGGTAACTGCGAGGTGAACTGGTACGCAAAAAGCAGTGACTGCAGCTTGACTGCGAGTCAAGCTGGTACGGATCCCAGTCACTCCCAGTCATAGTTGGTACGCAGCCCGTGTTGGTTTGGATCGGACATCAAACATAACCTAACAATTTCTCTTGTGGTTCTTTGCCATAAATAAATATGTGCTCATAAATTAGTGTTACTGGTAAAACTAATTCACAAATGGCTCCGATTAAGCCCTCCACCTTCTTCAGTCGCAATATTGTTGCGATTGTCATGATTCCAGCCATCATAGGAATACATTGGGGATGGAACAAAATTCAAGAAAATGATGTTTTTGTTTCTAAGGCGGAGAAAAAAGATTTACCTATCATATTGGTGAGTATCTCGTCTAATAACTCGACAGGAATAGGCTAGGCCTAGACCTGCACTTTGTTCCGTTAGAGCTGATGCTAGGCCTAGGCCTAGGCCTACTCCTACTCCACAATGA
Source organism: Isoperla grammatica (assembly GCA_945910005.1). Lineage (NCBI taxonomy): Eukaryota > Metazoa > Arthropoda > Insecta > Plecoptera > Perlodidae > Isoperla > Isoperla grammatica. The sequence goes on from OX246738.1 coordinate 28,327,284, forward strand.
AAATTGAATCTTTTATAGGTTGTGCGGTTTTACCTCGGCCTGAGGCCGGTGGCCGACCCTTCCGACCTTTCTTTTGACCTTTCTTTCGGCAATCAGTTGCTAAGAGTCAACAAGATACTAGCCTAGAACACAACTGAACCCTTCTGAAAATCTGTTCTTGTGCCATGTGGGTCTGACAATAAGGCCCGAATGCATAGGCCTAGTCCAGACTCAAGCCTTCCTCAACTCAGCCTCTCCTCAGCCTCGCCCAACCACCAATCACGGAAGGGCAGTGCCATGCGAACGGCTCTGTGATTGGTGGCTAGGTGAGGCTGACGAGAGGCTGAGTTAAGGAGGGCTTGAGTCTGAACTATGCATTCGGGCCCAAGTGTATTAGGCTAGGCCTAGCCTATTCTTTCATCCAGATTCGAATTTGTTAGGGTCCTTTTGTTTATAATTAGGCCTAGGCCTATGTTATGTATACTTAAATGTAGCTATTTTGTGTTTGTGGGGCCTGTGGGGTCACAGGCCGATGTGTGTCGTGTGTTGGAAACAGAGTGTATCTTAGATGTTTAACAAAAATCAATCAATAGGCAGAAGCCCTACAGTGCCGAGACCTATATTTATTTACATCTTTGATTGTTTCCACCAATCATCATTATCATCATCATTATTATCCATCGCCGTTTCCTGCTTCTGGCAGGGTCAGCTTGGGTTTCACAACCAAATGTTTCCACCAATCAAGTCGATAAAAAGTAGGCCTTTTTAGGCACTCATGCGCTGTCTGACATTAGTAGGCCTACTTCCCAGTGAAGCAAATATTAGCCCTGGGGCTCAATTTAATAAATTGTCACGTTTCATCTGTCATCTTACTTCTTCAATGTATTTTTCTGGTTGATCCTTTGACATCCTTTTCTTTCTTGTGCATTTCTTTCACCTCTCGTCCTGCATCTGCTTGTTTTTCTTATGTTAATTAATACCCTAATCTTGTTTAAGTTGCCTCCTCAGTAATCATATCTGTGCTTACCTCATTATGCCTGTTTCATTATTACTTAGGCTAATAATAAAATAGATAAAATATTCTCTCCAAAGTTGGGATATCAATAATAGCTTTTATCAGAATTTTACAAATAAAAATATAATAAGTAGATATTATGGGTTTCACTCCCAGTTGCGAGCACGGTACCCTCTATAGTCTTCTTTATCTCCTTACAGGTTTAAAAGTAATTGTGCCATTATCTTGTCATTCAAGCATTCTTCACCCAACGGTTGTAAAAAAAAAGACCTTTGCTACCATAAAGGGGTGATTGACAGTGGGTTGCTGATTGTTTTCCTGGTATCCTCTTAGACTTGGTAACAAAAATGCAGATTGTTATTCGAAACCGAAATTCTAACAATCCCGTCTGCTGAGCTAACAATTGAACTACCTTCCCAGTTCCAATCAATCACACTAATTGGACATGACAGTTCCTCATCACGTTCTTATCTTACCATCAGCAGTTCCAAAACAGCTAGCAACTCAAGAGGGTGTACAGCCTGGGCTAGTGACACAAATGAGTTTTCGTAGTCTGAGTGATCGGCTGATCGCAGCTCCGAGTGAAACCCATAATAGGCCTACTTGCGCACATTTTCAATATGATTTTTCAACCAGTGGGCCACTATCTACACCTCTTTTCTACAAAATATATGTATTCAATATTGGCCTACATGGTTGTGGTTGGTGGTGGCTGGTGGGTCATAATCTCTGAACCCGTGATTGATTTTGTCTTGCCACAACTCTAAATCATAACGCGTGTTATTTTTTCTCATTTAGGGGGCCCGCTTCCTAGAAGAAAAATTAGAAGAGAAAATTGCATCTTTAAAAGGTGGCAACAGTATTGCCCCAGAGAAATAACAGATCCTAGGCCTACTTAGTGAATAGTACCATCTCCAAACTGTATGCATAAGATTAGCTGTACTTTTTACTCCTGTTTATTTAAATAAAAGAGTTAAACCCCACCCTCATGTCGAAAGTTCAAAGACAAGTCATTTTAAATCCATTAGATAGCCCTGATTTTATCGCATTACTCTCATCATTTAGCAACTTATTTTGTTCTTCTGTAGGTCCACGTGGAAAACTTAAAATAATAATTACTGGAGGGGGGTATTATACCCTCACATCTTCGTGTAAGAGGATGATCAGCAATATTGTAATTGAAAATCCGATTTGCCTTTTTATTTCTCAGGTTATGAAATCGCAGCTGGCTGATTTCAAAGATAGTGGGCTTTACACGGGAATTCTGCTGTCAAATTTATTGGCCCAGTCGTTAATGCAGCAGATGTTGACACACAGCATAGCAAGTTCATTCCTCCAACAAGTGTCATCTGATTTGATTTCCACTGTCAATTCAATCAAAATTGGTATTGATTTTAGTACAGTAAAACATTTTTTACCATTAGTTAAATCAATCTTGAGCTCAAAACCAGCTTGCTGCATATCTAGCGTCGAAGCTAATCATCTCGCTGTGGTAGTTATTAAAGCTTTTCTAAATTCTGTGTGCGAAGATGTCGGAGTTGTGAATGTAATAAGTGCTGAATGTTGTGGTTTAGATAACGCAGTCATTTTGGCGGGTTGTTTGTATCAAACAAATGACGATACGTGCAGTTTAAATATGAACATATTTTCTAAAAATAGACACAGAGAGTTGCTTATAGTTTTCGATATCATGCTCTCCGATGAGAAACCCCCAAAACAGGCACAAGTAGACCGAGTATCCTTAGATTTAGTTAATGCAAAATCATTTCAAGTAGAGAAAGCGATGAAAGTTCTTGAGAAGGCTGTGAGCCTTGGAGTCAGCATTGTGGCCTGTCAGAAAGTGGTCCACCCATGGCTGAAGCTTTACTTGCGGAGAAACGGGATTCTTCTGTTGGAACGCATGGGAACAGAAATCACTCGCCATGTTGTGGATATTTCTGAGGCTGTACCGATTTCAGACATAGCTGGGTAAGTAATTTATGTTCATCATTGTAAACTTCTATGTATGGTATAAGGTTTACTAAGGCATCTAGCTTTGTGTTCAGTCACTGATATATGCTGACTTGTCCATGTGCATCCAACTACTGTAGGCCTACGTAGTTCCACAATGGTCCAAAGTTCAATGGATGGATTTGCAATACAAGCTATGGTCCTTGAATTTGCTTTCATGTATATAGTACAAATAAAATACCCTTGTATTGTACAGATTCAAACACACATCTTTTCAGTAGGGTAATTAGTACTTTTGCAATAAGCCTAGTTCTTACTATACCAAATTAGGGTATTTGTTTAGTATCACTGATCGCGCTTCTTACTCACTTTTTCCAATGAAAAACACCAAAGTCTTGTTTAAAGTGTTATTTTTATTGAACAATGTTTAATTGTCTTTCTTTTGATGCTTATTATAATATTGTAGTTAGTTTTTAAGAGTAATAAATGATTGTTTGAAGTTTTTATATGAAAAGTTGGCGTCTTCTTCCAATGTTTCCTGCTTGTGTCCGGTGCATTGCTGCCAATGTAGAAGGTAAAATAACGAAATCACTGCATAATTTGAAGAAGGGGTATTTAATCGTAGGGGCCTAGTTTGCACGTACATCCAAACCCCCCCCCCCCCCCTAACCTCTGGCAAACTATCCAAAACCACCCCCTAACCTCGGGCAAAGTCACTTTCGGGCGCAAGAGGTAGGGTTTTTCCATGTACTTACGTTGGTAGACCACACTTTATGTGTGCTCCGAACAGCTGCGCCCTCGCACGTCCGCCATACTGCCATATTTAACGTGATTGTGTTGTCAAATCGATGCAACTTCAAAACGATAATTTAATATGAAAGAAGAGACTATTTGCATTGAAAATCACTGGAGCTTACAGATAAATCATGAAATAACAATTATGTACTGCGCATATGATCAATATCGCTAAGGAATACAGAAAAAAAGTGAGTACGAAACGCGATCAGTGATAATAAACAATTACCCAAATTAGCAAATACCTAGATATACGGTACTCCGTACTACAGACATTTTTCTAGAGCACTCCATCTTACAAATTTTGCTCAGATGGTGATTTCTGTCAATTGAACAGTGGCATTACTGATGGTTGAATACCCTCACAGATGAAAAGAAAAATTAAATCAGAATTTTACAAGTCTGGGTTTTCAAAACTGGTTTCATACATACATTTGCACTGTATCAAGAGTAGCCTACTGGTATATCAAAGGTGAATGTAGAATACAATACAACAGATTCAATAAGAAGGTAACAGCTGGCCTACCACAATAGTGTGTATTCCACCTGTTTTTACTTTTTAGCCTCTTAAATTCGTTAAATTTTAAATTAAGTGTAGCTAGCCTCTAGCTAGGTCAAACGTTCTCAACCATGGTACGCGTATACTCCTAGGGGTACGCGAACATTCTAAAGGGGTAGGCCTACTTGAAAAAAATATGATCACTAAATTTAAAAAACCTGTACAGTAATTGCTTCATTGTTGAAAATAGACTAATAAAATTCAATTGGCTTACACCCGTACAACAACACTGAACAAATTTACCGAAATGTGGTATCTAATTGGTTTCACGATTATATAATACCTACACCTTTCTGATCTAAATATGAGTAAAAATGTTTGATTAATCACAGCCTCATGTATCATAATTAAGAAAAATATGGAGGGGTACGTGATAATTCCCAACCTGTTAGGGGTACTAGGATAGAAAAGATTGAGAACCACTGCCCTATATGGTATGCCTATGGGAAGTAAATAGTGGTGTGGTGGAAGTGCCGTGTAGATGTAGTAAGATTGTTGTTATAGGAAAGCAATACTACCTTACATAATTTATTCTTACTACCTAGTGTACGAGCACCAGATAGAATGTGATTGTTCTGTAATATGGATTTCATTTGTAACTTTTTTATAGAATAGGTTGGCCTACACTTATGCTAACAAAATAATAAATTATAATAATAAATAATCGACTCCCTGCCCAATGACATGAGCAGGCCCGAAAAGGAAGCTGTTTTATATTGGATAGTTAGACAAAAGAATGGCTGAAAATGGCTTGGCACAAGAAGAAGAAAAAAATTAAAAATAGATTTCAAAAATTGTTGTGGTTAATAACATGATTGTGTCGATCGTGCCTATACTACTTTGTTTGTACCAGTTATGATAACAGCACGAACGATCTCGAGCCACTGATTGGTTACGTGGACTCTGTGCGACCAGTGGCATGGGGCGGCAAGACTTACATCGCCTTGGAGAGGGACGACAGAAATGTGTCCACGTTACTTGTACGCGCTGCTAATCCAGAAGCAGCTGAGGAACTCAAGGTCAGTGACTGCTAAAATGAGGTTGCTCTTAATAAACACCGTTTAGTGTGTTGTTTAAAGTAAACGTACATGTGTTTATTTATTTATTCTAAATTTACTTTGTTTCATAAAAGTTCTACAATCTGCCCGTGAGTTAAATCTATCTAATACATAGATAGAATGTAAACATCAGTAGGAGCTCACCTGTTTGTAGGCCTGACTTCGTTAAGTAAGACTTGAATGAAATAAGCCTGTGGATTTAGAGCATATTCAGTGAAGCTAATAGTAACATATGCCAAGTTAATGTGAATATCCTCTCCAGCCATGACCAAGTATTTAAATGTTTCAATAAGCAATATGATAACTTAACCAAACATACCAACATGAATCATATTCAATCTGCATTGCTAGGTTCACACAACCAGGAACTCACAAATTACCACTACATGTAGATGTTGGCAAGGAAGATTTAGGTCATCTCATTGACTTGTATATTTCGGCAAGTGACATTCTGGCATCGAATGTTATACTTTCTCTTTAACATCATCACACATTGGAAGGGGGTTGATATATGTGTGATTTATGTCCAAGAACATATGTACCAAAAATACATAGGGTAGTGTAGCCTACCTTTGTTTACGTATTTTCAAACATTACATGTAGTGCACACAATATTTATGTGCTTAAAACATAAACATACTACCATGTTGTTACTTTAATATCATATTAATCCAGTGTATTTGTTTAGCTTTCTATTTAGCACAACCTTAATTTAAGATCTACTTGGGCTTTCATTATTTATTTAGGCACTAGGCCTTCTGCAATTTATCATGTTTACATTTTGCATTTGTGAACATTGAACAGTGATGAGTAGGTACAGAAATATAACTTTTTATACCGATCAGCTCAATGGCAATTGAAAATATACTGTCCAGGCATGTTTAAGGAAACAAATCAACATAAACAATCATACCTATATTGGATATCTTATGCCATGCTGCATTTTGTAGTCCTTCCTTGATACGTGAAGTGTTGTGTGCTCATGGTATGCTTGTTTTGAACAGATGACAACACAGCAAGCGCTTGGTTCATTGCGCCACTTACTAATGTCGCCATTTCTTTTACCCGGTTCTGGCTGTTCAGAGATGGTTGTAGCAGCTAGTCTGCACTATATGGTAAGACTCATTTCACTTCATTTATTTTCACACATTTGTATTTTTTTTTATTCTAGGGTTGTATTCGGTACAAGCGAATAGGTGCGAACAGCCATAAAGGCTGCACCTTCCAAATACAACTACATTCACCATCACTTTCTTTCTGGTTACCACAGATTCTTCAAAAGACAGATAAAGAGAAATTCCCTCAGCGCTTGAGCCAACTACAAGCTTGCATTCGCTGGCTACAGATGTCGCTTTTGTCAGCAGCAGGCCTCCACAATATGCTCGTTAACCTAGCCGTAGACCTGGCATATTTCCATGCGTGGGACATCGTCTCGGGTAAGAATCACGCAAGCTGCCGTTGTGGTCTTGTTACGGCAGCAATGGTCTCGGAAAAAAACGAAAGGTGGACAGAACTTAATTTAAGCTCGGACGTTTTGTTCTCGGAATGTAAACAACCACAATATGCTACATCAACAGACGTAACAGAAAATGTAATTGTGGATTTGTATGCTAGCAAGTGTAATGCTCTGAAGTTATCATTAGAAAGTTGTGTTGGACTGTTGGGAATTGGAATGGTTGTGAGTAAGTAGTCATACAACAATACCGGTACTTTAGGATTAGCCCCAGGATAGCACATATGGATTAGCCCCTGCCATTAAAGGAAGTGACTAAACTGTTGTAAATATAATGGTAGCCAAGTTGTACTATGTTGTTATTGGTTTTATAAATACAAAAATTTGTGTAATTAAATAAAACGTACCAGAAAGTGGGGCTGCACAATGATATCGATAATTCGATACAATGTTGATAATAGAAAAATAATTTGATATTGGTATAGAATTAATATATCGTACATTTTGCGACATCGATCATGCGCCAAATTGTTAGAAAAACGATTTTTCCCCTGTACAGTACAGTTTGGCAGTGTTGCGGTTCTGCATTTTTGTAGGACACTGCAATGTTCGCGTTGGTGCCTGCTCGTCTTTTGTCTAGCAGTCTCACCTTTGTATTAGAAATCATGTCGCGCCACCCGCCCGCCAGCACCCCCTCGATTCCCGTTTCCAAGGTAATTGAGGGGGTCCTCAATGACCTTACGGGAATCGAGTTGCTTGGCCGGGCGTCGATTACTGCATTCGTTCTTTCAACCTGTGACACTCACGTCACGCCAATCAAAACATCACTGTTTTGTTGGGATATTTTAAATTTTTAATAATACATCACTCAAATTGACACAGAAGACATTTCGAGGTTAAATTATTTTCGTAATATTGTTTATAATGAATGGTCTCCGGCTGGTCTGGAAATCCTAAAAACAGATGAGAATACATTGAGAAATTCCGATATCGCCAATCTTGAGACATCACTTGAAAACGTGGATATCGCGATAAGTTATCGTGATTTTTCCCGTCGTATCGATGTGATTTTTGTTTATCGTTGGGCAGCCCTGCCATAAAGTATTACGTAGTAATGATTTTTATTTATTAACATGTTATAGTATAATACCTCATCCTTAATGGCAGAAAATGTTAATGCTCAACTTTTGAGTGTGTCCAGGAATATATTATAGGCTCAAAGCAAAATGGAAGGAAGAAGACAAAGGGGGAGGCTGAGGAAGAGATGGAAGAGGCAATAGTGAGAGGAAACATCTGGGAGGATGTGGTATCAACATGACAGGGAGCATAGGAAAAAAGTGGAGAAATTTGGTTGCAAGCCCCAAGCTGACCATACAAAAAGCAGGAAATGGCAGTGGATGAAGATGATGAATTCACATTTTGTAACAAACCGGCAGACAAAATAATGTGTTTTGGATTATAGTTGAAGTTCTAACTCCCAGTAACAAACTTTCTTATTATCTTGAAGACTGAAGAAACTCATAAATATTCAAGTTAAAACATTACAATGAAACATATAATCTGAGGTAAAACTTAGTTCACTCCTCTTTATTGATCTATTTCCCCGACCAATCACTAAACAGACTTAAGCCTCTTTAAACTACAACAGCAACAGACGAGATTGTGTATCAATCACATTTGAAATAATGATGTCTTAATGTATACAGTAATACTACCAAGGTCACATATTAAAAACAATACTATAAATACTACTGTGTTGCCAACAAATCCCACATACAATGTAATTTCTTTAAAGTTGTTTGTATATTTTGTTTCTAACCCAAATTCTGATCTAATTTTTAAACTAGTGGCTTGGCCATTGCTTCAAGCGAGTGTCATCTATATGCCAGCCAGAACTGTTTGCAGGGTAATTAAGGACTCTGGAAATAAATTCACCTTGCAGTTACATTGAGAATAAATCATTTTATTACATACATTCATTGGAATAAGTTCAACATTAGTATTACATAGGTCTTCAATAAAAAAGACCATTACACAAATAACTAGAGTAGATATTATTTATATAGTAACATACTTGGGGAAGGAACTTTTAAAATGAACACGTTCACGTGAACACGTTCGAATTATGACGAACTTTGAACGAACGCATTCATTTTTGGCAATTATGAACTTTTACTTGAAAACGTTCATTATTTTTATCTTCTTCTTCTTCTCAAATGCCCACATTTGGCTATTATGCCATCATGCTGGTATATGGACTTTTAAACGTTTGAAAAGTTCGCATATTTCTATTGTGCAGTACACATTACTAGCAAAACTCTGAAGTTGACAGTCTGTAGAACACAAAAACACAACATAATATCTCAATTTTGTACAAAATCTGTGATTGGTTCGTAGAATATCTGGGAAATCACTAAGCACTAATGAGATTGAGAGCAAACATAATGCCAACTTTGATTGATGAATGTTTGATTTACTTTTATACTTTTGCATCTTCTGCACTCTCTTCCTATGATAAGAGCATGGATAAGAGCATGAGGGACAGTGCCAAAAGTATAGAAAGTGTAGGGCCTAAGTTAATCAAACGGTAGCTGGCAAGCCGCCTACTATAGACGTATGGGCATGCTGCATACCCTGCATTGGTTTTTTGCATCAGCACTAACTCGTCGGTCCGCAGATTATTTTATGTTACAGTTTAAATTAAACATGGCATGGACAATTTAATACTTTACGTAATATATAAATAAACGAAAATTAACTTTTAAAAAGCAAGTTTATTTTTTGGAGTGAACTTGAACTTATAAAGTTCATTTTTTGGAGAGTGAACTGAACTTTCTAAAAGTTCTTTTTTTTTTAAATAAACTTCCCCAAGTATGTATATTAGAGTGAAATTGTTTACATTCTAGAGGTTACAAAATAGTGTTCCCCATATAAAATGTGATGTAAGATTGTTTATCAGTCACTGGAAATATTATCACATCATCATTCTACAACACTGCTGATTTGACACAAAGTCCGATATCTTTGTAAGGGTTTCTTGCCGTTTAGTCTTGTTTGGATCAACTTGAGATGTTCTGGATGGTCAACTGACTTCGTTAAACATGGCAACACTTGCACAGTCTTACTTTTACCATAGCCATATGTCAATTTTATTTTAAACAGCATGTGGAAGAATTTTTGACAAAATCTGGTACGTAATAATCCTGTGCTATGGTCGAAATACCATTATTTGTTATACTGTTATGGGCATAACTTTTGAATCGTACGGTACTACCCCTCTCACCCCTCGCCACAGAGATAAGCAGACGACTGGCGTAGGTAAAGATAACGAGACAGTTGTAGTCGAGCGATCGTCCGAGCATTACCTCGATTGAGGGAAGTGATTGCGTGTGCACGTAGAGGAAACCTAGTCGACGGCGGAGCTACTGAGACTGTTGTGACAGTTAGGCTACCATTGTCTGCACTAGCGTCTTGGACGGAAGTATTCCTTGAACGAACATTAACAAGTGCTACAGGAGATTGACTGTTGTTCCGATACTCGGAACATTTACTGGAACAACGAGATACAACTACGACGGCTGCTTATTCCTGGCGTGACGGACGGACGCCTGGGGACGGTTCTGGCGAGCTGGCACATCCCGGACACACCCCCCCTACCTGACCTGATTCACCCTATACCGGAGAGAAGGCTGAGGCTGATAAGTACCCCTGAACACTTTATAAAATTAAACGTTTTTCATTATAAACATCTTAGTGAATAATATTCTATTATCTTATTTTGTGTGTGAATATTATCTGTCAATATCAACCTGCAATTATTATTGTTTGTTGTTGTAACCTTGGTACTGACGTTAGTCAATGGTTATATTTAGGTGCCAGTGGCTTTATCAATTACACTATTAATAAGCATCATCATACTATTGGATTAGTATTACATTATCCATCTTTGTCCCAGAATTATATTTATATTCTTATCATTGTTATTATCCCTATTGTTGTTATTTATAATGTCACCGTGCGATCACTACGGTTAGTCATTTTGTCCCTGGTCATTGGATTAGGATTATTTATAGTATACTGGTGTTTCATTTTGTACGGCATTCGCCTTGTCAGTGGTACCAACCCGAGAACACTTAGACCGGGTACTGTATTAACGGTCACTATATTATGTATCATTGTTGATCGTTTCCATCTATCGTTGTTAATACCCATGTTAAGATTATTATCATTAATTACATAATTATTAATTTTGTAAGGCATTCGCCTTGTCAGTGGTACCAACCCAATAACATAGATAACTGATACAGTCTTATTGGTCACTATATTTGTATCATTGTTGTCGTTTCCATCTATTGTTACTAATATCCATGTTAACATTATTATCATTAATTACATTATTATTAATTATCACCTAGTCTTATCATTATTAGCATATACAATTGTGACAGCCTCTCTCTATGGTTTCTTGTTTTTCCCACCTTCCCTTAAAAAAACAAGTGGAGCCCTACCAGTTCACATATACGTCTCTCGTCAGGGTACTCCTGAACCTGACCCACCCCCCACCACTGCAGCTAGCCGGCACTCGATCCCCATCGAGTATTTTCTGCTGTGGGGCACGTAGCAATACATATCGTTTTTGTTTTACATTTAAAATCTCCTTATACACAATCGTTGACAAATCGTTGACAATGGTTATATAATGGAGCTTAATTATAACTGGTAATACTGGTAGCTGTACCGTTGATGTAAATAACATTGCTCATAGACAAAATGTAATTACTGTTAGGGCACATTTACATAGACCAAGGCCAATGGTTGCAAGGATATCATTGGACATACATGTTGTACTCAAACATTGATTGGTTTTTAGTTTTTACTATGAAATATGTCCGAATATTTAAGAAATTCAACATTCTTAGTCACTTGTTCTTAAACATAAAATCTTAGTACATGCTGAGAATACCAGCATGTAAATCGTATACCTCAACTTTGTTATACCGGTACTTTCGTCGTAGTAAATGCCCCTTTACACAAAAGACTGCACAAGTGTATGCCTTTCATTTATCATTATGACTGCTGTTCTGCGCTACAGTCAAGGGTGGCTGTTAGCAATGTGTTTGATTGTTTAATGTCTGGCTTTAATATTTTGTGAGTTTGAATGTTTGACTTCTTGGTGATGAGTTGTCAAGAATAGTAACAGTTTGTCAGAGCCTATTTTAGTGTACTGTTGGAAAAGTAATTTGCACAGTTGATTTGTCTTTCAGTGGTGAAATCTCATAATTTTGTATCGGGTTACGTATATTATATTTATTACTAAATTAAATTAAGAGCCAATGATCTTAATATAAAACTAGTTTATTTTTATATTTTAAGAAATGTCAAAGGAGGAATTTAACTGAAAATGTCATGTAGTTGACTAAGTTTAGTATTATTAGCAACCCGAGTGCTTATATTTGCCAAACTGACTGCTGTGCAAACGCAGTCATACTGACAGTACAGCCAAGCTCATTGAGTCAGTGTTCCATAGTATAGTGCCAGTTGAAACTTGAAACACTATTCTAATCTGTATGGACTGAGGACATACAAAATATCAAAATGTCTTCATTGTGCAATGAAAGTTATCCCGAACCGGTGAACATCTTTTTTATCAACATCCCACATTGTGAGGAATTCAAACTGCAAAGTAAATTACATCAAAGCAATTTAATGAACCTACTACTTGTTCCTGGCAAAAGTTATAAAAACATGAATTCCATCTGGCTCTAAGATGGGGGGAACCTCCCAGCATTTCCTGATTATTGTCTGTTTATACAGTTCCACATTTTTCTAAAATAGGCCCTGAGTTTGTCATTGTGAGGTTCAAGGGGTCGTACTTGTTTGTGTGTATGGCTGCCCAGTTAGATGTTTGGGAGATGGTCGAATTTCTGACTGCTCTTCTGATGGCTTGAGCGGAAGTCAACCGGACTACACACTGCGTTGGGCAACTGAGGTAACAGCATGGACGGACCATTGCCGTAGTTTGAATTCTGGAACAGACGAGTTATGTTTTAGAATGCAAACTATCTATATCTTGCATTATTACTTATGAATCTAAAGACGTGCTATTTTAGCATTAGAAATTAAATACAGTAATGTGGAAAATTAACAATAATTAGAATGTATACATAGTATGTGTGTCGTAGCTACTCGGCAACAATTGGTGATTACATTATGATGAGTTATGACGACGGCAGTGCATGGCATCATCTTGAAAAGTGCGTTTTGCTCAATGGGGGTATTGGTTGGAAGCCCCCCACTGGGGGGGGGGGGGGAGAGGGGGGGGGCAGCCAGTGCGGATCTGGGCTGTACAGCGCTAGCATTGTTTAAATTTTGGGCTTTCGTCGATAATGTATAGCCTATAAATGAATGAATTATATGTTACACATTAATTCCTATGGCAGTTAATTTCAAACAAATCCATGATCAGATTTTATCATTTATACCGAGATACGCCGGTGTTCACAGCGTACATACTCTTCCCCCCATTGCACCGCTGGAGACGGCATTTCGAGACAACCTAAGTCATGAAAATTGTTACGCTATGATTATGAAGTAATTTTATTTTCAAATCATTCATTGCGTTTAATGTTTCAATTGTATCTAAATGTTGTGTTTGTCTTATTTTACATGATCAATTACGTATATTTAAATAGTAAAGCGTGTTTTGTATATCGTGGTGAAAGGGCGATACTGTATCCATGGGAGGACCTAACTTCGGATTCAACGAGCCTCCGCTAGGATGGCTGCTGAGACTGAGATCAAGTTGACCTCTGATTGAAACCAACTTACCCGTGATTTGGCTCGGTGTCTTCGAAGCTTCTCGAACTCCTCCAGTTCCGACTCGGGTATTTTAAAATGAAAGTTGTCAAAGTAGGCATGCCTGAGTAGCTGCTCGCAAGTCCATCTTCTGCTGGGATCCTTCTCCAGACATTTCTGCAATCAATCAATCGACCATCCGTGCAGTGTATTTTATTATGTCCACGACAGGGGCATGCGAATAACATATCGTGGGCGGACAACCTTTACCGAGTGATATAAAACTAAGTTTACCATTATCATTAGCTCAGTGATTGAAATAATTACGTAAATAAATAAATCATTGACAGTTTTGAGATGGCAAAAACTAAAGTGCACTTATAGTTATTTTGACCTGTCTACAAAACTTGTCAACAAAATGTTTTATGGAGTTTTTGGGGACATATATGCTGTTTTTACACAAATCTGAGCAAAGATTGTACTAATGACATTTTGGCGCTCAAAAAGTGTTTTTCTGGAATAAATTACATTCTTAACTAAATTTCACGATAAATGTAGTTTGTGATATTTTGTTGTACGCCCGGACGATATAATAACATTACACGTACTGCTTTATGCACTTACACAAACGCACACTTACGTTTCAACTCTTCCACGACATAAAAACCGAAACCAAAAGCTTTATATTTTCCACTTAACTAAAACGAATATAATATTGTATGTTTCTGGTCTTCTTTGTTTAAAAAGGTCGTAGACAGCAAGTACAGTTATAAGTATTAAACATAAGAACACATACAATTAACACGTGTATTCAAAACTATTGTAACAATTGAAAAGGTAGACGGTATTTTTCACATACAAAAGCTAATTTTGAAAAATAAATTTTTTGTTCGTTCGCACTCCCAGACTGACGCTGAATCCTTCAAACAAACATTCGACTTTGACAGCGCACCATAGCACCAACTAAGTTTCAAGTTAGTTCAAGCACGGTTACAGTTTCAAGTCGCAGTGGCGAGGTTTTATTTCATCCCCGTCATCCCTCTCGGCCCAACACTACAAGTAACTTGTATTTAATTCAACAGCCCAGCTGTATTGCGCATATCACTGATTTAGGGTTTATCGAACACTTATTTTTAATTAAAATACCTAAATCAGAACCTTTATTTTTTCGGTTGGGTCCGAAACTGGGACTTTTATTTTTGATCAAACCGAAACCAGAACCAAAACCTTAATTTCATATTTACTCAGAACGAGAGCCAGAACTATAATATAAATTTAAGTATCAGTCCCTGCTTCAAAATTGTAACTTTATTATTTTATTATTTTTTTATTTATGTTTTCACTTTTTTTATGACATAATATTTTGGGCTATTTTGTGATAATTTTACAAGGTTTAAAGCAATTTTAAAGACATTAATACGGGGTTCCGAACGGTAAGAAGCAGCATCACCTGATACCACACGCGTTAGTACTGGCACAGACACAGGGCACACTTACCTTGAGGAAGTCTAATGCGAGTGTATTGTGCTTTGGAAGTTTAGTCTCGAGGGGTTCGGTCGTCTCCGGCTGGGGCAAGGTCACTCCGAAGAAGAACTCGTTCGTGTTGAAGATGTTCATGTGTCTCTGAACCAGATCCCCTGAAACGCAATCACGTGATTGGCTCAACGGTGCTGATGATGATTGGTTCGTTCGTGAAACTAGGCGGGTGGCAGCCATCTTGGCGATATGTTTTGAGTACCCTACTATGTTGCCATTTAAGCCAATTCGAAAACTCACATCCCTAATGTCCTTTCACACACCCGTAAAGGCGCACAAGCCTCATTATAGTCGATAAGGCACGCCAGCTGTATTAGGAATGTCGAAGTAACCAACCCAAGTTCGTAGATTACCAGGTAAATGGTTTTTAGTAAATGGTAACAACAGAACAGCTGGAGAATTGAATGATTAAGTTGGTACTATTGGAGTCGGTTGTTTCGTAATCATGAGAATCTTTACGCTAGGGTAACTTATACCGACGCCTCGCATCGTAATCGTAATGATCTTGTGCGTTATCATAACCAGGCGCTAAACATCTAGTATTAAAGTAGTATATTAAAACGGATAGTACTAATCTCACTATATATAAAAACCGCGCGAAATTAAAGACGAGGAGCGAGGTTTTTACAGTGAAACTACCTACCCTTTACCGTTAACGCAGGAAAGTTATGTCTTATTTTATATGATAGCTACGAATTAATAATTATGATTATGATCAAGCAATCAAGAAATGTACTTGCAATAATAGGCATCAATGTCATATTATGTGCTTTATTGTAACCCTAATACAACTTAAAAACAAATATATATAATTTTTTCCCATGCAACCCCTGCTGTAGGGTGCACACCGTCTTTAATGGGTGTGTCCCTCTTCAGCTGTCTGTTGACTATAAGTATATTAGTGTGTTTGCAAGATTATAAATAAATGTCCGAGGGCCAGTGTTGTTAAAGCTACTTTTTAAAAGTAGCACTGTTACAGCTACAGCTACTTGATCTTTGAAAGTAACTTAGCTACTTTTCAGCTACTGTATTTTGTCAAGTAGCTCGCTACTTGTACAGCTACTCAAAAAACGTAGTGACGCTACTTTACAGCTACTTTCATTTTTTTATAAAGGACCAAGAGTACGTACTATTTATTGGAACGGCGGTAAGGTTCGGAAGTGAATCATACTCATATCACAACTCACGGGGTGAAACAGGAAACTCAGTGCTGGGGAGGCGGTTTTGGGACTATAGTGCCAGAAGGCGAATGTCAGTCGTCATTCCGAACCTGTGACGGTGGGAATTGTGGCGGGCGAAACGAACGTGTGTTTGTCTATTGCAAAAATAGAGTAGCGGCTACTTTTCGCTACAAATACTCGTATATAGTAGCTTGCTACTCGCTACTTTACCGCATTTTCAAATGTAGCGCGCTACCAGTCTCGCTACCAAAAAAAGTAACATGCTACAAGTAGCGCGCTACTTGTAGCGCGTTACTTAACAACACTGCCGAGGGCTATGGTAGGACTCAATCCCAGCATTCGTCCTGTGAATGAGGTATCATCGATTAAAAACTTCAGACAGGATTTCCGCGGTTTCCTGTATCGAACCGGTGACCTCCCTAATTAAAGACTCAGGTGTTACGTTACAAACGTAAATTTGAAGTGCAAAGTTTATAGATAAAAAGCCACTCCACTATCCACACAGACATAAGCCACATATAGTATCAGTAATAGTTCTCGAAATAGTAGTACGAATATAATGCAAATCTAATTATATATTACATAATCAAATGGAATCACGCTTTCTTCAACAAAGGCGTGATCATGAAAAGTTAAAAACTGACAATGCATTACTAATAGCGCCCCGAGTCGCGTGTGGAGCCTGATAGGTCAGAAAGATATGACATAATTACTGTAGCATACAAACTACAAGTTATTTATTATCTATATACCCTATTTACAGAACGAAACGCTTATTGATATAAATGCCATCAATGACGCACTTTAAACGACCCACGTGAACATCTGAAAACACATTTCCACACTTATAGATGTATTTTTGCGTGTCTGCACTTGCACAGGTGAACCAACTGATCGATGACCCATTTTTATCAAATGTGCTTTACTTCCGGATATGTTATTTTCGTATGTTGGTAATAGATAGCCCAGACTGATAGGTTGTATCAGTGTATAATTTGTTATGTGGTCATATTATATTCTAGACTAGACATGATTGAGAAAGTGGCAAAATGACTATTATATGTATACGACACGAATATTATTGAATCAAAAGAGGTGGCTCAGCGGTAATACACGAGGCTCTTATTCGGGGCGTCACGGGTTCTACACCAGCCACCAGAGATCCTGACTGAATGTTCAGTCAAAAGACGAATGCTCGCATTGAGTTCCATACGACAGCCCTTGGACATTCTCTCTCAATTATCCTAGCTCAAACCCTATATACAGTTATTGGTTAATCACCTAAATATCTTGTGCACGGGTTTGTAATAAGTGATTTCCACGAAAAATGAATTAATAATTAATATATGTACCTATTACCGAGTTCAAACAATCCATTTATTCAATATGTAAAACAAATTATTAATGTAAATGTTTCCTTCTATAAATTAGATGTGCATGCGCCCAATTTCTATTTTACACGTAAACAAGTACCTATACATTAAATTTTGTTTCAGTTCTTTCAAATGATTGTGTTAGCATTTTTTTTTGCAATTCCAAATTTACAAAAGTTCTACAAACACTAGTCGGTTAGAAAGGAAATCCTTCTTATTACGCGGTCGTACAAAATATGCGTATAACGCCGGTACCTGAGTGATGTTACTGATGTATGTGTACTATTTATATCCAGGTAAATGCCTAACATTATTAATTTTGATTAACTCACAAAACTTCACGTTTCAACTCCCTCTCTCATTTTCCTTCAACGTTTTCTGATCTTATTTGGATTATCTTTACAAAAGCATTGACGGGATTGTCAAGTACATTACGGGTTCATTAAACTAAATATCGGTTAGTCACACACACAGCACAATTGGAATACACAATGTAAATACCTACAGCAGATTCCATTGAACTAAATACACAAGCGTGCTGTACTGTTCTTGTAGGCTACAGTCGAACTCCTTCCTCTTCCAATCTAAAGTGCTTCGATACCGAAGTCGCGTTGAGCTCCCCCCCCCCCCCCCCCCCTCGGCGGATAATAGTATATGAACGCTCAAAAGAAGCGGTTCAGACATAACTTATACATACAAAACCTTTGAAACAGCAGCTTTATGACAGTATAGTAAAAACATTTCAGATCTGTGTGTTTCTTTTGAGTGTAAGACATATTTTTCAACTAATTATAATGTTCTTTCGTGGGCTCAAATGATGAAAACATTATTGTTTTGTTCTGAAATAGGATGGCCGTAATGTATAAACAATAAAATTAAGGCATTACCAAAGATTATAAATTCCCTCTATAATCTTTGGCATTACTATTACCGTGTCGTAACTTTACGATGTACCAAAGACGTCACATATTTTGTCAAAGAGATGAGTGGAGGCGGCAAACATAACATAATAAGTCAAAGACGTCACATATTTTGTCAAAGAGAAGAGTGGATGTGGCAAACATAATGTAATTTACCAAAGACGTCACATATTATAAGGATTTTTTAAAAATATTGTTTGTGTTTAACGACGTATATACACGACAAATATGATCAAACGACGTCGGGGGATGTTTGGAGGAAAGGTACAAGTAGGAGGTAAATAGGAGAGGGAGGGGACGTGGACGTGGACTGTCTTACGTCTGGCTATACTCCCCCTCGACTTGGGTCCTAGGGTGGCCCTCAGAAGCATACACTTCCGCCGGCACAGCTCTAGAGATCAGCAAAACACATCAAACCTGCCCTCCACGATAAGATAGCCGAGTTGGTATAAACCAAGGTCCGTCGATCCCCTAGCGGAGGTTCGGTGACGAGCCCTCGCCAGGGGATTTACGGACCTTGGTATAAACGCCATGTTCCAAAGACATCAAAGATTTTGTCAAAGAGATTAGAAGGCCTTGGCAAACTGGTCTATAAGGTAGGCAAAGATAATGTTTCAAAGACGTCACATATTCTATCATATTCTGTCCGGAGATAAAGATGGCAACGATAATGTCCAAAGACGTATTCGACAAAAATTTTAACCAAGGAGATGAGAGGGATGAAACCGCATGTATTTTTTTCTGTACCCGGCACCTGCACCATTTTGTTTGTTTTTGTAAATATTCGCCCCATTCAGTCATATAACTGATTTAAAACTGTAATTGAAGTAATTTAAAACACACAATTATATAATCTGGTACCTGACTTCGGGGCCCGGAGAGGAATTTCAAAGACGTCACATTTTATCAAAGAGAGGAGCAACTATATGTAACACCTATAGTAGGCTAGATGCGCCACCTAGCAGCCACAGGCGTGTCAATTAGAAGCCATCTTGAATTTGGCAACTAATACAGGCGGGAATGGGAGTCTCTAACGTGACTTTCTGCAGCTAGCAGCGCTAGTAGTACTGAAAGGTCCGACTTAGCCTGTCAACTGCCCAATTCAACATGGCTTCAATTTGCTACGCTCTCTACTGAGTGGAAGGTTGGGGAACTGGTGATCTAGCCTATAGGTGTTACATATCATTGGAGAGGAGATCAAGATGGCAACGATAATTTCCAAAGACGTCTACAACGAATATTCTAATCAAAGAGATGAGATGGAGAGAGTTGGCAAAGATAATACCAAAGAGGTCAACCATTTTATGTGTTTCAGTTGTGCAAGACGGCTTCTTACCCAGTGTCCGTCGTATGAGGTACAACTGGTCGACATCCGACTTGCCCGGCCAGAGAGCTTGGCCTTGTATCAGCTCGGCAAACACGCAACCTAGAACATGAAAACATCTCGTGTAGTTGTCATCAAATATTCATTATTGATAGGATCGATCGGTTGGAAATGGAAGGTCGTAGGAAAGGAAGCGATGGTTAGTCACAAACTGATATCAATAATTAAGATACGTTGGGTTGATTGGCGTTTTACGCGGGAACGACCACTGTCTTCGGCTGGTGTAAAAGCGTTTCAAAGCGGGATGTAAACGGGATCAAGTTGGAAATGGGTTAACGGGTTATCTATTTCGAAGTATAACTTTAAACATTGAAACATGATTAAATATGCATTCACGCATACAAACTGCGTGTTACAAATGTAGGCCTACAGCTATCATTGTATTCACGTAGTTGTATACCTTCGTTGAAGCATAGGATATCTATACCCATGAAACGATAACGCGTAAAACCAATATTGAAAATAATGCCAAATGGGATGTACATAAAAACCATCTACAAAAACCAAACCCATATCTTTAAGTTGCATTTGTCAATCAATCAATCAATCAATAAAGCTTTTATTCGTTTCTCTGTTTACATTTAATTTCAATATCATATCATAAACAATAGCATAATACTATAGACACAGTCATATCATAAGATTGTGAATCAACAGTAAATGAGCAAGCGAGTACCCACATGAGCTTGTAATAAATTCGTATGTTCGTTTGTTATGCCTTTAATTTTCAAAGTACAAATAATGTATACCTTGCTCAATCATTGCAGTAGGTCTACCGCTTTATGAGTATTCATCTTTAGCGGCAAATGTTATTTGTAAAATGATTCCCCTAATAACTTTCAGCCAACGTAACGACGGCTGATAAACAAAATCTATAAAATATTCACGACTTCTTCGAGGAAGTCGAGTCAGCGACGAGCTCCAATCATAACTCACCGTTATGTCATGTGACTACGAGTACGAGTGTTGATTGGCTGATGACTGTGTCCCTTGCTAATCAACTAATTTACCAGGTTTTACAAACACTGTTGCCACATTTCGGTGTCTCCGGCTGCTTCCTCTCCAGGCCTCGAAATAGTCAGGTACCAGGTTATATAATTGTGTGTTTTAAGTTACTTCAATTGTCGTTATTAATCAGTTATATGACCGAATGGGAAGAATATTCACAAAAACAAACAAAATGGTGGAGGTGCCGGGTAAAAAAAAAAAAAAAAAACGAAATGTTTTCAAAAAACCCTGTTTTCAGAATTAAAGATTGTGTTTAATCCCCCCCCCCCCACACACACACACAAATAGGTCTCTATCCCGTCGTGCCTATACAACTAGAGCAGGTGATGTAGTGCAGGACAAGACATGTCGTCGGGGCAGCTGGGAGACGTGGGTTTGAGGACAGTACGGACTGTTTTTATTTTTAATCACTTATGGAGATTAAGTTTTCTTTTAGTATAAACTGTCACGTCATTGGAAAGGTGTTTATATAGTTTTTACATTAATTACATAGTACGTATAGGCCTATAATTTATAAAATAATGAAAACTACAGTAGAACGGGGTAATCGACTCACAGGTCAAGACTGACGCAATATTGAAGACAACCAGATAACGTTGTATGAAGTTATAGCCATAAATAAAATACACACACTAAATTGTGTTTAATTTTGCTTTGTTGAAAATTTCGGAGATCAGTTTTAAACTAATAAATAAATGAACAAAAAGTAACAACAATCTTGCGAAAGATTCAATTCACTTGTAATCGTAAGTTTAATGTTTGTTTTGCAACCTAGGGACATTACGTTATATATCTATGTGGCTGATTGTCATAATAAGTGGTTTACCCTTGAAGGATTTACTTAATTAACCTTAGCTGGTGCCTAAAACTAGTCACATAGGCCTACAATCGACCACGTGCAAGTTACCCAAACCGATGCGTCCACTGGGGGGGGGGGGAGGGGGGGGGGGGGTGCACGCTATGCGCGGTAACAAGCCACCCTCTCATTAACCACACCGACCGCATGGAAACACGCGGTCTTGTTTTCATTTGACGAGCAAGCCGTGTGGCGCGACGTGGTGAAGCCTCTTCAGTACAAACGTACTGATTATACATCTTATCTGCTTCACCATTAACTAGGGTTGCACAACGATCAGGCCCGGCGACAGGGGGGGACATAGGATACAGCTGTACCGGGCCCCGGACTTCAGGGGGCCCCGTGTAGCTAGTAATGAGACTACCGAAATGAGGCATAATAACGACAAGGTAATCAATTTAGGGAATCATTTGTTTTGTTCCTTCGAAAATCGAAATAGGTAGGAAGAACATTTATATATAATAGATAAACAAACCCCAACATCTCGCCTTGTCAACTCGCGTCCTTCACTCATGTGCCGTGAATGAATGCAATTTACAAGTTGCAGTTGGAAAACATTTTTAGAGAAGTATGTATTGCATTGCGCATTTTCTGTAATCTGCCAATAACAGTCGCGGAAGTTCAGCGGGCATTTAGCAAACTTGCTATAATAAAAAAAACTACATGCGAGGAACAATGCTTCAAGAGCGATTAAATGGTTTGGCATTACTATCTATTGAACAAGAAACAGCCCGAGCAATAGATTGCAATGACGTTATCAAAGATTTTTCCTCAGTAAAAGTGAGAAGACTCGTGTATTGAAAAAATGTAATATGTTCATCATTAACAAAAAAAACAATTTAAGTAATGATTCGAAGTTTTAATTAACGAACTACCTACCAAAAATACCTGTTTGGCTGTGTTTAGATGTGTACTTTACAGATACATATTTACTGCTACGTAATATGTGGTACTTATAGGTAGCTACAGTCGACAGCATGCCGAGCATAACAATAATTTGACTTTATACCGTTTTAACATATCTCGTTCTCATGCGTCACTCATAGAAGTAGAAATCGAACAGTGTAAAGTTTGAGGTGCTAACGACTTCACTAGAGGGCCCACAAACGATCATAGTGACGGGCCCCAAAGGTTCCGTCACCGGGCCTGACAACGATAGATTAAAATTATCGACAGTCAAAAACTGAAAAGATGACTGCATTATCGATCGGTAATACATTTACAAACATGAAGCAATCTTTACAGATTCCGTGATATTACGTTGCCTACACACAATAAACTATCATCATCAACATGAATTTTGTTTCGTTTTTCCTATTATTTTCATTATTGATTGTATAGCTTCATTGATTATGATGCTTTGTAAATCAGTTTTATAATTGATTAGGATAGACATTATGAAATAAATAAAAAATAACCTCACCGATAGCCCAGACGTCCACTGGGGGTCCATATTGGGTGTCCCCCACTAGTAACTCTGGGGCCCGGTACCACCTTGTTGCCACGTAATCCGTATAGTTCTCACCGGGACCTGTAACACAATCACAGATACATCAGTACTTAGGCCCTAAAAATATGTTCAATTTGTATTATTTTGAGTTTTAGTTTTTACAGATTGCGTTTGAGTAAAGAGTTCCTTAAAAACAAAGAGTACACAATATTTCCCGTATTATGTGGTCCACTTGAGATTCATCTGATGTGTTGGTGACTGCACAAATTGTCTATACTAACTACGTAGGGGAGACCGGGGCCAGTTGTTACACGGGGTAGGTTGTTACATTGCTTCTACAAGTTCGCGGAATTAAAATAAAATTTTCAAACTTAGTTCTAAATGTTGTTATCAGAGTGCGCCACTTACCTGAACCGCTCCGTGACGATTGCGCGTCAATCGGCAGAGCAAACGGAGAAACATCGATATCGATTGTTGGCGTAAATATGATCACTTGACATTATTTTCTTTTTAATTATGGTTTATACAGTGAATATATATATTTTGAAGGTGTAGTTAGCATCTATATTAATTAATAAACAATATTAGAAAGTTTGAAGGAGGTGGTACAACCCAATTGTGTAGGGCTGATTCAAATTTAAATCGGCGTGTTCTGGGGTTGGTTGTTACACAGTCCATAGTTACACTTTGAGGTTATGGTAGGGCCTCCACCCACTTTTTGTTTTGTTTTGATTTGACCGTCTCAACTTGCAAATATATGATGATAATTGTATGCCAATTGACGTTATCATCCAATAACATCATCTATGGCTTACAGTCAGGTTATGCAGATTAAAATTATGCCTGCTTTCTGTAGGCCAAATTAATTTGCTGTTGACACTCCCCAATGTTGACACTCCCCAATCCCACGGACATATGCGATGATTGTAAATAGAGTTGAGTAGTCTACCCGTGCCTACTTATCGATACTACTGATGCTTATTCCTACTAAAATATTTAGTAATTTACTATATTAATATGAGTTAATAAATAAAATATACTATCACTGTGTTGCATCTGACAAGAATCTTACATGTTTGTGAACCTAATGTTGCCTACTTTTTATTAACGATCTTTCATGTTCTCATATCTACTAAAATATGTGTTGTAAATATTAATATTTGATAATAAAAACAAAACAGGTATTTATTTGTTGATCAGTACCACTTGCTGGACATTGTAACAACCTGCCCCGTGTCATGTAACAACCAACCCCGCTATGGGGATGGTTGTTACATTATGCAACTGCTCACTTCTTATGTAATTAGCCCTTAATGAATGCTGAAAAAAATATTTTGTGGTATACATTTTATAACTAATGCATGTACTTATGATCGTAAGAAAAAAATTAGACAAAAACATTTGAACCCTCCTTAAAAAAAATTGCTAACCTAAATTTGTAACAACCAGCCCCGGTCTCCCCACGAGCTGTGTAGTTTGTTAATTGAATAAACACATAAATAAATAATATACTTTATTACAGAATTCGCATTTTGACTGAAGAAAACCTTGTTTAACAAGATGTAAATCCGGATTACGAATAAGGGAAATAAAAATCAATAACGTCTCGAAATATTGTTTAGTTTGCTAACACTGTTTGCAAACATTTGTATGCTAACACTGGGCCAACGCTATGAGTGGCATCAATATATATTATATTGTGAGGTTATAGGCTATTCCTTCGAGTCCATTGATACTACTAGAGCAATGGTGTTCTACCCAAACAAGAATAAAACTTCATGACCATCACGAAGCGGCCACGACCTAGGTTTTCTATTCTTATAGCCTAGTCGGCGAACGTTGCCCATGAAAGCTCAAAGCAAGTTTATTCTACGCCAGCCCAAGTTGACCTTTACACGCATTCGTGTACTAAAGGTTACGACATGCACAACACACACACACACAAACGCCTTACAATAGAATGCATGCGGTATAATCAATAGAATAGAACCACATTTTTAGAACGGTGAACGGATTTTACTCGCTTTGACAAAGCAGGTGTATAGTAATCACTTATATTGATTAAATGATGTTACTTTCTTCGAGAATTCCAAGGCATATCACCTTGACATTTGCATTGGTGCAGTTTCGGGACGTCCCTTTCATACACTAAATTGAGCTTTAAACATTAATAAAGCCATACCTACATCTAATTACATATCGTGTACCCCAAATACATATACAAACCCGGTCAAGGTGGATTCCTCCTCGTAGTGACCGGTGCCCGCAAAGAAGGCTCTCATTCATACGAACTTGCTCATCTCATATCCGTCTCTCATTATTATTTTAATCTCGTTCTCAATCATACGGCCTAAAAGCCCACCAACCATCCAACCATTAAAAAGATTTTCTTTCGCCCTATGACGACCCCGGCGATGTTTGATGGATCTGATTCGAACTACGTCATATGACCTAGATGTCGTGTACGTCGCAAAATAAACAATAAGAATAAATTAATAAATCAAACTAATTTATGATTGGTCAATGTTATTATAATTTTCAATTATTAGGAGGTGACTGACTACATTTGTTTAAAATTACTATAGTGTAAACTGTGCATATGTGTTGTCAAAATTTTGTTTCTGAAAATAAGCCAATTGCCTCAGTGAAACTCGAAGGCAATGCAGTTGAACGGCAAGAACAAAGGACCGACATACGTTGAGCACTGAGCAGCACAAGTTCATCTGTGCGTCGCTCAGCGGTAAGACGCAAGACTCTAATTCGGGAGGTCGCCGGCTCGATTCCGGCCACCGGCAGTCCTGGCTGAAGTTTTTCTCCGAGGTTTTCCTCAATCGTAAAGACGAATGCAGGGATTGAGTCCTACTATCTGCCCTCGGACATTCCCTCCCAACTATCCAAACACCCTAATAACCTAGCTAGTCACCTGAAGAGGGGCACATCAGGTAAAGCTGGTGTGCACCCTATACCGGGTATTCCTACGAAAAATTATTATATCTATCTGTCTAAACGTGTCACCACATATAGCACTGAGGGGATAACGAAGGACAATCAATCTATAATGTATTGTAGAATTGATTCATCTGTTATTAATTGATTGCACGTTGTCAGTTGTCGCAATCCCACGGCATCGTGTTTTCCTTTTATATCTTTCGAAGGAGTTAGCTCAGTGGTTGCGCACTATGCTCATCTGATTCAGGGCAGGGGACTCGATTTCCAAGTAGAAGTGATCTATTTGAAAATTGCTTTTGTTTCTTGTTAAGTTATGTGAAATCATATACTCTTGTTACATTGGTTTTCTAAAGCCAGCCCAGACTTGTACTCAAACTCCGTACTCCCACATGACAGCTGAAGCCGCGTCAGCTCCTAGACTAGTCTAGCTAGTAGACCTCCTTATCCAAAATGTCGTGCGCATTGCTTTTATATATAACACCACTATATCTACACTTGACCCTTGAAACGACAGTCTGCAACTGTGACGCAGATAACAAATTGGCGGAGTGTATTATTTTATTTGTACCAACGTCACGTTCCAGAAACTCGACTCTATACTCTCTATGCATGTGGTGGAGGGGGGTGTAGAGGGGAGGGGGAAGGGGGGAGGTCACCCACAACAGCGCCAGCCATAGGCAAAAATAAAAATTATGTTTAGGTTTAAACGTTTTTATAAGAGTACATTTCTGATCAATGGGATAATGTCCTCAGTTTTTTCCATGATATCATTGATATTTAAAAAACGATTACTTATATGTTCCATTTAATATTTACCGTTCATTCTGTATAGGGCACTAGCAACACCAAAAGACAACAATGAAACAAATAAATTGAATCGATGGACAAACAACAAGCTGTCAAAAAATAATTTCTTCTGATTTTGGAAAACAAAACAAAAAACAAACAAGTACATATACAAAACTTTCACTTAGTCGTTGTCTATCGTTAAAAGTTTTAAATGGCGAGCAGTTACTATTGCTACACTTGTTTTTATTTCTATGGTTGCGATTTTATTATTTTGACGGCTGATTGTGTGTCCATCAGTTCAATTCATTTGTTCCATTGTTGTAGTCCTGATGTGACGTCAGTTAACTGGAATTTGAGGGGGGAGGCTGAAGCCGCCGAAGCATCCCCCCAATCTCCCCCGCCAGCCCTCTAGACGCCAATTTGTCTACTCAAACATGTGTGACAAACTATCATGTTCTTGGAAATTGTAATCATTATAGAGCTTATTTATTACGATGCCATGCCACATAACTTGTATAAGCTTTCACTCTCATCATAACAGCGAGTGAGGCATGTATAATCTAAATTAATAAAATGTAACTATAATGTGCGACTGTAAAACTAGAGAAGGCAAACTGTGTTGTGGCATGCATGAGTATTGAGTATATCGAGGGCGAGGGCGAGCGAATTGTGACCAGCAGTACTTCTACCACCGTGACTCCAGTGCTGGTATGCATACTGTTACTAAAAATACCGACACTAATTTTGATCGATTTTATGCATATTGACGAATTAAATTTAACATTTTGTTGTATTTGTATTTATACTTGCTCATACAAAGTTTTTATAATACCTCGTTTACTGACTTGCGCTTGATGCGACACGATTGAGGCGCAACCAATCATGTGACGAGTTTGGAGCGACGCGATTTGGTGCGATCAGTTGCGCCATACTTATTCAACTTTTTCGCAAGTCGCGTGTGCATATCAAAATTCAAAACAAAAACAATTGACAACAAATTGTTTGTGACGGCTGTTGAAAAGTCTCTTGTGGGACACGAATTCAGCACATTATTTAGCCTTGCGTGGGCATAGGTATAGCCCCTACAATCCCTTATCTGTGGTATAGCTAGCATATTAGGTTGCAAGTGAACATAATAATGTACTAAATTTAACATTTGAGCCGTAAAGCCAACGATTAGCCCTTATCGATGCTACCTATACTTATAATAATAATAATTTTTGTAGGAATCCCTGTTATAGGGTGTACACCAGCTTTACCTGATGTACCCCTCTTCAGGTGACTAACTAGGTATAATAGGGTGTTTGGATAGTTGGGAAGGAATGTCCGAGGGCTGATAGTATGACTCAGTCCCAGCATTCGCCTTTACGACTGAGGAAAACCTCGGAAAAAACCTTCAGTCAGAACTGCCGGTGGCCGGAATCGAACTGGCGACCTCCCGAATTAGAGTCTCGCGTCTTACCGCTGAGCCACCTCTATCGGTACCTACTTATACAGTATAGCGGACTTAACCTGTGGAATAGTTGATACGTGTTGTATTATTCACAGAAATGTGGCATCACTTGAAAGCTCGAGCTCGATTGATGGGAACAGGCCTCGTGCTAACGTGACTCCGTTGTGAAAAACATTGCGTGTGTCGTTCGTTTTCACCGGGGGGGGAGGGGGGGGGGGGGGGGGGGGGGGGGCGTCACGAGAAGCCGACACAAAAGCTGCAATTCGTTTTAAAGTGGTCAACTTCGGACAATTCTACCATGTTAACAAAGGTATCAAGGTCCCAAAATGACGACAAGAAAATATTTGCATTGTTGGTTGGAAGTATATTGTGTGTTGGGCTAATGACACCGTAAAATACCATAACGGTTAACGATTTATTGCATGATATCATGGAATGAAGAGTGACAATATGGCATGTGTGTTTAACCATTCAATCAATAACTTAATTCAGAAGAAATAAACATTTTCAAAATTGTAGAAGAGGAATGAAAATAGAATAGAAAATTGAAAATCTAACCGAACTAATACTGAAATGAATGTAACTATAACGAAATTCAAAAACCTA
The DNA here is from genome assembly GCA_945910005.1 of Isoperla grammatica. Taxonomy (NCBI): domain Eukaryota; kingdom Metazoa; phylum Arthropoda; class Insecta; order Plecoptera; family Perlodidae; genus Isoperla; species Isoperla grammatica. The sequence goes on from OX246738.1 coordinate 28,356,393, forward strand.
GAGTACACACAGAGCAATCCAAGGAATGATACAATAGTTGTGAATAAATTAAAATACTAGCATCTGCATACTCGATATCATCTGAGTCTAACAATCCAATGATTGAAAACATGATGATGACGTTTTTTAAAGACGCTTTCCGCGCTCAAATATGCTTCAGTTCAGACGTTGATAACATGAAATGGACGTAGCCTGCCGCATCTGCAGATAAGGCACTGTCTAGACTCTAGAGGGTTATATTACAGTCTTTGCTGTCTTGTCCCAGGCCAGGCTAGTCCCCTCGGCAGGGCGTAAGATAGTAGGCCTATAGTGCTCATGCGCTGTTCATGGTGCCTTCTGCCGAGGCTCTCTGTTCCTATACGTCATACTGGCGGACTCGGGACTCCACTGTACCTAGTCCCAGGGTATACGATAAGCGTCCTGGGTGTTCGACCCCCCCCCCCCCCACCCTCTCCTCCTCCCCCAAATGGACAATATGCAATATAATTTATTATCATAACAATTATTGTACTCTTTTTAAACATTTTGAAATTTGTATCCAAATTAATCATATATACCGACTGCAAAACTCTGTTATTATTGACGAGCGAGATTTCTCTATAGGTTGAATTGATCTCGTTTCGAACCATTATGCTGGCTGGCTGCGCCCCTGGTTGATAATGCTGGAAATGAGTTATCCACGCACAGTGGTGAATTGGGGCCGGAACGTCGTTCCAGTACTTTATCAAGTATTTTAGTGGTTCGAATGCGTTCTTATAAAATATAAAAAAAGGTAATATTTGAGCTAGGAAATATTGTAAAATGAAATATCCAGTGGATCAACGTTGGCACGTAATTACATCTATGCGTTTCCTACTGGTTAAAGCAGCCCTTTGCTTAGGGTGTAAACGGGACAGTACCAAGTTTTTAGGGACCTGTCCCGGTGTCCCCACAACTCTGTTCACGGGGACACTGTTTTGTGTCGTTTTTCTGTAAATATACCAATTTCACGCCGATTCATTACTGTGAATCACAACTAATTAATATTCATATTTGAACATGATGATTATTAATCTAAAATTAACCTTCCTTGCTTCCTCAGATCGTTGTAAATGCTGTCTTGAAGATAATTATAGCCCAAGAAACTTTCGCCTCTTCTTTCGGCCCAAGCAACTGCAAACCACTGTTTAATCGATAGCCCCTCTGTCCCGTTTTGTCACTTTTCAAATATAGACATCCTACCTTTGTTTTTTTCCTTCAACTAATCATACTTAGAGCAAGATACGCCAATGTATAACAACAATGCGTGGTGCATTTTCTATTTGTGTACGCACTTTCGAATTTTGAAGTTATTTCCATTGTATTTGGAATTTGAATGCATGCCCATTATATACGCGCGTATTTAAAAATCGTTCGTGCTATACATGGTGCGTTCTGGCACTTCTTTTTTTTTTTTTAGCAATACACCACTGCGTGAATCATATTATTCTAATCCTCGACTAAGCTCAAGAAAGTGTTTGAATATTCATGCGCAGTGTTCCGGTTTGTGTAGACTTCTCGTAACGTGCGAGACGGATAAAATATTCACGAGATATACGAGACATGAGCACGGACGCGATTGAGCCGTATAACAACCGATCCTCTCAGGATAGTTGAACCTACCTGCTTAACCTCGCTTACAAATTTTTTACAGGAAATACAACGGCTATGAAATTATTTTATAGTAGAAAATAACTTCAAATCCATAAAATAACCCAACCATGTTCGAGTATCTCCAACCAAGGAAGTATTTAATTAATATCATTATTTTCCTGCAAAACTGGTTCACGTTTCCTCTAGTCAAGTCATGAATACTTGTTATCTTGGTTTCGGGTTTATGTTACCTAAACGCCACTTGGGCACGCTCACACTAAACTAGGTGGTGGCCGGCGCGACCAAGGTCGACTTGAATCTTGCGTGCAGATTATGAACTTTACGCCAACATTGTGATTAACTACTTTCGAAGACGGCAACGCTTAATAATTTTACCACTGGTGCTTGTACAATGTACAAGAGAAAACTTACAGCTTGTTTGGGGTTATTGATAGTGAAGGACTTGTGTCCAATGCCAACTGTGAAGTGAAGGATGATTGGTCCTAACAAGCATGTCGTTAAGATCGGCAATGTTCAAGTGCACGTAGATCTTTCAACGATTCTACGATTCTATAAAACTACGTAACATTTATTAATTTTTGGAGTATAACCACATTTTATTCCATAGTTGTCTATACTTGTGTATATTATTTTAGTACAATATTACAGTAACACTATTAAAATAAGCAATATCGTGCACAAAAATATTTCCATACTAGCAGTTTGATCGATATCGAATCGTTTTACCATTACATGGGTTAATAAGTTGTATTTGTCTATACTTGAAAATACTTTGTATAATATACTAATTATATACTTGTAACTTTAAAGTAAACATGGATATTGGATAATCCAAAACTCATTCTTGATATTTTAAATTATTGTGTTACATGTTTTATATTTCAGGCGAGTGTTGTTCACGAACTTCAATGTTGATATCAGCATTATATCTTTTGTAAAACATGGCAAGACGAATGGAAACAAGGTAACTAATTACGACACGACGTGTATTCGGTAAGTTCTAAACATAGTGTTGGGTTTTCCGTTTCTATTTTTGATTCGCTCGACTTTGTGATGTTTTTTGTTTTTGTTTTAGAAGTTACAGTTTTAAAACTTCAGCAATTTTAGTTTTCTAGTAATTATTTTTAACTAAGTAATTAAACTCATATTATTTTTATCTAATAATACATTTCTAATATCTAATAATAATATAAATTACATATAATATAATAATATTAAATAATTTTTTTTTTTATATAATTATATTATATTTTTTTTATTATATTTTTTTATTATATAAAATAATAAATTAATTATAATAATATAAATAATAATAATAATCTGATATCTAATAATATCTAATCTAATAGCTTTAGTTTGACGGACAGTCTTATTGCAACTAACATTATGTTCGTCAGTAAATGAACTTGAACCCCTCACTAGTTCATTTTCGTCTGGTTTAACAATGTATACGGATCAAAGTACTACCCTATTATTGGTAAAAAAAAGTACGGTGCAACGTTGGTAATAATTATTCATCCTTAAATCTTAAACATTTGTGTAAAGCAACATAACAAATCTGGTTATGCAATATGGATGACGTAAGCTTAGCCAAGCCTATTTTAGATCGTTTCGGTTAAGAATAGAGAAGACAATATAATAAAATAGCAGCATGCGAGTGAGAAACCACACAATCATATGGTGGAAAACCTCCACCCGTATCACGCTATGAGGGGTGACCAAACCATCGTGTTCCTGTACTTTCAAGTGTACAAATGTTAGTAATACTCACTTTGCTACCCTGTCACTCCCTGGCTGGAATAGGCACACGGGAAGTGTTACCACCAAATGTGGAATAACTGTTTGTAGGAAACCTGGCCAGAGTCAATTCATGTCTATCTTCAAGTAACAAACAAGGTATTGTGGTATTTGTAATAGTTGAGAAGGAATGTCCGAGGGCTGTAAAAATGATTCAATCCCAATATTCGCCTTGAGACTGAAGAAACCCCGGGACAGAAACCATCGACGCCATGACAGTAACTTACTCAGCATCCTAGCGAAGCCGAAGTCACACAGCTTGACGACGCCATGACAGTAACTAAGCATACTAGCGAAGCCGAAGTCACACAGCTTGACGACGCCATGACAGTAACTTACTCAGCATACTAGCGAAGCCGAAGTCACACAGCTTGACGACGCCATGACAGTAACTACTTAGCATCCTAGCGAAGCCGAAGTCACACAGCTTGACGACGCCATGACAGTAACTTACTCAGCATCCTAGCGAAGCCGAAGTCACACAGCTTGACGACGCCATGACAGTAACTTACTCAGCATCCTAGCGAAGCCGAAGTCACACAGCTTGACGACGCCATGACAGTAACTTACTCAGCATCCTAGCGAAGCCGAAGTCACACAGCTTGACGACGCCATGAGCCGTCAGCAGGATGTTCTCGGGCTTGACGTCACGATGGATACAGTTGTGTTGGTGACAATAGGCCACGCCCTGTAGCGTCTGCCACGTGATCTGGCGCGTCAGCAGGTCAGGGCAGCCATGCGGGTACCGTTCTAGCTCAGCCAGCACCGTGTGGTCGCAGAACTCGAACACTAGGTGCAGCTTGCGCTTGCGTCTGAACACCTCGAGGAGGTTTACCAGGTTCGGGTGTTTCAGGTTCTGAAACAACAAAGTTGGTGTGAACGTTGGGTTCGGTTCATCCCGTGCTTTTCGTTTTCTTTCAATTTCCATGAAAATATATTTATAACTTTTTTCGAAGCGTTAATCTATTCACGATACTCAGCGCTACCTTCAGAGAGAAAGATAAACGTTTGAAGGTTACTATTTTATATAATGCGCTATCACACCCTCGTTTACGCGATGAAGCGTGGAAAAAGTATAATCTTGGATAGAATTTCCTGTAGGAATATTTTCATATACCGGTACAAATGAGTATATTGTACCTGATCATGAAGAAAAACATGAAACAAAACTGTTGAAGATATCGCTTTTCCTACGCTTTATAACATAAAGACAGGTGTGATAACGCATTATAAAAATATGAACCTTCAAAGATTTATTTTGTTTGCTGAAGTTAGAGCACTGTATCGTGAATGTACAACGTATAATGTTGAGGGTCCGCGGAAAAACACTTTTTTTGGTTTCAAATATTTTATAAGATTCCTTTTAATTTAGGTTCCCTCTTTTATTTTTATAAGTACATTTTAATACATATATAAAAAAAAACAGTATATAACAGCAGGATTAACAGCATGAATATCGATATTAAACTGAGTACACTCCCCGACCTAAGTAGTCTAACTAAATCAGGGCTTGCCTTCACTCCTTCCACTCTCATGAACTCATCCTATTATTGTATTCGCTGAAACTAATAAATTAATCAATGAACAAGTTACGTCGATAAGAAATAACAATTAGTAGAAGCGTTGTTAGTGTAAAAACACGTGCTCTCACATATTCTGTATTTACTTTTTTCACATACCGTACATGTGAACGGTGAACTGGTATCTGTCATAACAACAAAACACGAAATAAATTGTATAATGATCTCCCCCCTCCCCCCCCCCCCTCACTACCACTGAAAATCAGTTGTTGTAACTGACAATCAATACGTCTATTTTTATATCTATTTTTAATTAGTTTGTTATTCTTTAGCAATGATTCCCATCCGCCATTCCGCCACATACATATAAGAAAGTATAAGTGAGAATTGAAGTTCTTTATTACTCATTAGTTGGTATCTTCGGCTCTTCGGACGATTAGGCAAGTAAAAAAATATTGAAAACAAAAATAGACAAGGTGGGTATTATACAGACCCATATCTCTCTGCTTTCCTTTCTTGGTTACGTTTTTTAAACAAATTATCGTGTGATATGCCAAACTTACTTAAGAAACTTCGAACTCAATAATTATTCTCCGAATAATTCGACGAAGATCATTGTACACAAAACAAAGAGGCGCTGAGTATACTCGACGATAAAGGGGAGTAAACTTCCCTTCCGTATTTAATTATTATACGTTTATCGGCTTTTAGAAAGAATATGGATTTATTGCGTGCTATGCTGACTGAAAAAAATGTTGGGAACATTAATGACTTAAATCACGATATTTTTTCTTGGCGCGGGGATTAAGTATGAAAAGACTCCACTCTAGGACTTAATGGGCAATTACCTCTAACCTCTTACATTGGACACACTTTACGTTACGTCTGACTTTTGTTTGAATAAGCCGAATGATTACACAAATGATGAAGATTGATTAGATTGCTATTTATGTATCTTGATTATGAAATTGCATGTTTCATTGACCATTATTTTGCTGAATAGTACGAGATAAGAAACAGCTGGAATCACTGATTTAAGACCTAATTAATAACAAAAACAGCCTCAGTAATAGTATGCAATGCAAATCAATCTCTGACCTCTTGTACGAAATATTATAATACATTTTTTGTTTTTATCATGTCCCTACCTTGAATAATATCACCATTGACTAGAGTTCGAGCAGTCATTGAACGTGGTAGTATGTTTGTTAATAATGTCAATATATACTGTCATTATGTACATCCAGATTGTAATTACCATATTTATGATCGAGTACAAAACAGTTTAACATTGTTTTACGTTTCAAATCGATTGTCGTCATACACCACGAACATCTATCTACTTTGTGTGTTTTAGTGGACGGAACATCGATACCAGCTGCGTTAACTACTGTAATGGATAAAGAAGGCCGTGAATGTGTTAATAAAATATAAAGCCCTCGTGCCATCAAATCAAACGAACGTTCGTGGAATCGGTCGGGTCGGCCGCATCCCACCGCTACCACTAAACTGTCCGACTGGCACGTTTACAACTTTCCCAGGGTAATGCGATTCAAATGGGTCATTACAGAAACTAGATGTTATTTACATTGTCCTCTCCGGGATTACAACATCAGTTTTCCGTTCAACCTATTGGATACGATTTTGTATTTAAGGCATTAAAGTTATAAATGACTAAAGCGTTGAAATGTTTTAGACTTAAAAGTGGCACTCTTCAGAAAATGATAGAAACTATGTAATTTCAGTGGTAAACGGGTTCAAGTCTAAATGCAACTTGTTGAATGGAAAATAATTTTAACCGTGTACTTTAACTTTATGGGACTGGCTCCAATCCATCCATCAAACTGTAATCCAGTGAGTCCAACTGTAGTCCAACTTTCCACGTCAGTATTATCCACCCGTTTCGCTTGCAGCATAGTAACGCGAAATTAAAACAATCTGTAAACACTTGATGTCTGATATGCTACTCAAATTGGCGCTAGGAATAAAATTAAAACCCAAAAATTGAGGGTTTGGATTTTATGTTTTATTTTAATGCAGTTTCAAAATGACGATTTGTTCTATATTTATAAATTAAATTAAAACGTTTCAATGTAGAGGTCGATCCATGAAAATATTTATGGCCTAAAAGATAATGATGGTATTTGATGCCACGTCTCATGGTGCCAAGAATGCTAATCAATACGATGAGTGATGTTAACAAGACCATTATGACAAATGAACCAGCAACTACGACGTCAGCCTGAATGTTATTAATGGAGTGATATGCGCGGCTCCCCTAACCCTATGAGACCTGATAAGGGGCCAAGGTACATGTTATCAGATTGGCAACTATTTCAGTTTTATTGCAACGATTCTAAACACGACGTTCAAGAAACTTGAAGCAAATTGTGTATAATTTCAACTTTAAAACTATCAAAACATGTTTACTAGCAATTGCAGCATCGCGTGATAGCATATATCGGTTAACGATGTGGCGACATACCAAATGTCAAACCTCCCGGAAAAATCGGTACATTCACAAATACTAACCATGAAGTTCTATTTCTAAAACGCAGTTATCGAGGACTCCAAACTACACCGAGGGGCCAGATGCTCAGTCGATTGTATAGGATTTGTTTATAGTTGCTAATTGCTATGGTGTTTGTTTTTCTTATGGAAAATAGCATAATTTAAAACAATTGCATATAGCAACCATAAATAATTCCTATACTGTACTACTTTATTCGACTATGCATCTGGCTCAGTCTAGAGGCAATGCATTAGCAATTATGAGAAATATAATTGATACTTAATTCATTTGTATCAATTATATTTCACATAATCGCTGAATGATGATTCGATCTTGCAAAATAACATGACATTATCGAGCCAATATTGAAACTGTTGAATTCTGCTCTGAGTATAGGATATGTATTATGTATTCACATAATGCGTGTGGCGGCCATGTGCGTGAAAAACGGCACGTTTGTTTACTTTCGACTGGCAGTGCATTGTTGCAACATTTCAGGTGATGTCCGGTTGAAGTTCGACTGTGCTCCAACGTTAGTTTGCTACAACCACTGAAAAGCAATCCATAAATAAAAAATAAAAAAAGTTTCAGCATTTATTGATGAGTTTTACAATTTCAAATAATCATTTTCGTAAACTAAGTTGGGGGATGTACGCTCATGTTTTGTGGTAAGAAGAATATTCGTCTTCTATTGAGTGTTCAATTATTTATACCAATACATATAGTTTGTCCTCCATTGTGACCGATGTGACGTCACGTGAATATTCCTGTACAATGTTGACATATCTACTGTCCAGTTACCATGGTAACCAATATTGACGATAACCATTGGCTTGTCCATCAAATCAATTACTTTGTTTTCATACTCTTGTAGTAGGATGATACTCGTAGCCTTTCAACGTAGCGCCCCGTGCGGTTCTTGCAAATGTGTACCCATACGTCAAGCACGGAAGCATGTTAGCCGTTTTGTCAATGTCGGTCAATAGACACATTCACATATCCGCACTCTACAGTCTACATGACGGCGTGATGTGTAATGTTAGCATGCGCCAGACGAGAGTGGCTTTAGATCGCGTTGTGGGTAGTCGTTGTATCGCGTGAGATACTGGGGGAGATCACGTTGATAAACGTTGTGTTTCCTGGTTGCGAAGCTGGACTAGCTGACTGACTGGCTGAATGTAGACCATGGCCGGCTAGAGAAATGACCACCCCCACCCCCGTTCATTAACCCCCCTCTTACTTAATCGGCCGGATCTATCGCGCTCGATATTTGTGGCGGCAGAGAGATGGACTTTTAAGAGATAGGGCTATACAGTAGACAAGAAACTCCGTCTTGAGGCTGTATCCCCCCCCCCCCCCCCCCCCCCCCCCCCCCCCCCCCGATTTATGTGTGCTAAAATAACTTTAAAATACTTTAAAATTGTCACAAAACATAAGAAAATATGTCACCTCTTAGATATAATTCTGTGTTCTTTCTTAGGAATGTTTATTTTGGTCCAGTGAATATTTCCGTTTTAAAAATGTTCTTGTTTATAAGTGTTGCTACACCTTTCTAATAGAACATTTAAAAAAAAAGGAAATATTTATTGGATCAAAGGAACATTCACATATTGTTTTAATTTGTGTGAATTACAAAGCAATTTTCTAAAGCAATTTTAACAGAAAGAAATCGGCGGTTTCGCAGGTTTGTTGCTGAGTTAATTGTTGCTGCTGTTCGTGTAAAATAATTTCCAACAAGTAAAAACGAAAATAACTTCAATTTTAGTCTTACAACAATGAGTCACATGTTTCATATTCAGACGGTCTCTGTGGTGTCACACATGAGTTTATTATTCACTAGCAGTTGCCCTCAATGGCTTTGCTCACGTGGATGGATTTTGTACAATGTTACAAAATGGTATAACACTTATTTCTTATTTTTGAAGAAAAATCTTAGTACCAATTTTCAAGTATGAAACTCGATTGGTTCTTGTTGAGATATATAATATGTAACCTTATGTAAAAAAAATCACCCCGGCCCTTTAATACCCATTAATTTGATTTTCTGAAAACGGTTCACCACTTGTAATTATTTATTTTTTAAAGGAGAATGTAATTATCTAACATGTTCGGGTTTCGAGGTATTAAAATAAAAATTCAAAAAATTCCACCCCCTTAACTGGATTTTTGGAAAATAAACAGGTGTGTCTTCTTAATTATTATGTAAATAGGAATAAATATCTAAATACCAATTTTCACGTTTGAAACATCTTCCATTGTTGGTTTTTGATTGCCGATGGCCGAGGCTGGTATTGAACCGGATCCCATCTTACCGCTGAACCACCTCTATCAGTATAATTGTGTAAATTCCTGATTATCAAATTCGAATAATAAAACAAGGTCAAAAATAGCGACTAAGAAAACAACAGAAAGACTGGTATGTGTGAAAATAACTGCAACAAATCATGCAAACGTAATTATATGTTAGATTAGCCAGCGTCGCCATTATTTCGTGTTGCATGTTGGTAACAAACGGCCTTGGTCACTTGACGGCCGCAGAGTGGTGGTGGAGGAGCCGGGCTATTCTAAAGGCCGTAATAGACTATTATATGGCCTACTAGACCCAATGTAACTAGTCATACCGATTTCAGATCAGACAAGAGAATTTTACGTCACTTTTTTTAAGAGACTATATAAGCTCTTAATTATGCAAGAGAGTAGTTTTACTAATAAGCTATAAGTATGGGCTAAACAACATCTATCTGTTTTGATGAAGGCAAATTAAACTAGTAGAATCGTTTTATATATTAACGCCCCAAATCCTGGGTCGTTGTATTTGGTTACAGTACAGGTTGATGTTATGAGCACAGATTTATTGTCCATGCTCGCTGGTTCGACGTAAATCAACAGGTTCCTGGCGTTCTTTCACATAATCGTAAAGGCAGTCTATCGCTTAGAAGAGTGCTCAAGGTCATGCCCGCCATGTTAGAAATTTCCATAGATATATGGTTACCAACCGAAGGTCGCAAATAATCCCTAACGCACCTGTTTGAAGTAAACGGTCGGAACTTTTGTATGAGAATAATTACGTTGGGGCAACTTTAAATTATAATATGTATGTAATACAATATTGAGAGAAAGCTACTACTCAATAATATTTTTAACAGAACATTATTCGTAAAGTTAATCTATCATTTATTAATCAACAGCTTCACAAAAGTCGAGTAATACAAAACACTTCACCAACCTTGAGCAATCGAATCTCTCGTAGTGCGATCTTTCGTATGAGCGGATCATCCTCTGACTCCACAAACTTCTTGATGGCTACGACTTGTCCTGTGTCCCTGTTCCTGCATTTGAACACGAGACCGTAGCTGCCCTCCCCCAACTTGCCCAGCTTCTCATAGCGCTCCATAAGGCGAGACGATGCACGGGACCTGTAAGGGAGAAAGTATTAGGTAATTAGGACATTTAATTTGTGTCAGTACCTTGAAAACTCATCCATACAACTTTCCAATAATAATCAATGTAATGTTGTGACTAGAAGAGCTGCCTGCCCAACTAGTGACCCGGCGAGGTTAAACTAACCGGCTAGTCGAGCAATTTTACCATATTAGATCAGTGTTATCTAACATTCAGATCGATCTAGGTTATAACCGCCTTCATAATCTTTGCGGGTAACAAGAGACGGCAAACTTCCTTCCATACCTTTTCTCTATCTCTCTCTCTCTCTCTCTCTCTCTCTCTCTCTCTCTCTCTCTCTCTCTCTCTCTCTCTCTCTCTCTCTCTCTCTCTCTCTCTCTCTCTCTCTCTCTCTCTCTCTCTTCTCAATGTTGTCTTTTCTTTTAGGCTTCAACAACATTCCCGTATTTATGATAATTTGTCTAACAAATACCACTAACTCCACAAGAATTTATATTTTTCTTTTACGATGTGTCTTTTGAAATCATGGATGTTCTTATGGTGTTCTTCTGTTATTCTTTATTTATAAATGCTTTGTATTATTGTATTGTGTTCTTATGTAACGTTTTCAACTGTTGGAAATATGATAAAAAAAAAAATAATTACAAAAAAAAAATTGTTTACCTTTGTTACACTATTGGAGAATATTTTATAGTGTTGAGACCAACAGATAAAATATTTTTACCTTGAACGGCTTATCGGATTTATTTCTATTTTAGCCCATGTTTTTGCTGCCTGCGCTACAATTTTGAAATTATTTGTAACTTGAAAAAAATTTTTACAGACGGTCAAAGAGCAAAATAAGTTTCGAGTATCGAAGATGGTTGATCATTACATTTGAAATTTTTTAAAGCTTCGTAGCACAATACTGAATATACATAGGCCTAATATGTTTCCAAAACCGCTTTGAGAAAATCAGCCAAAAACTCAAACCTCAAAAACTCATAGTGAGATGATTGATGTGTGTACTTACGTAGCCACTCGAGTGCAATAAGGACCTAACTCGCTAACCACGTGATAACTTCTCCCGGTCGAGTTGGGTCCCTTCCCGCGGTGACCGATGCCAGCAAACAGGGATCTCGTGCATTATTTAGTTTATTTATTTATGTCGTATGGCCTTCATCATTTTTCCTTTTCCAACTTTCACATTCTTCTTCATAAAAAAATTTTACATACTTGCCAACCCTCTTTGCGATCCAACTCCCCATCAACCCTACACGCCCCCTAAAATCTAAAAACTCTCCCCCCCCCCCCCCCGCCGTATTTTGCATCCCTTTATGACGACCCCGGAAATTTGCTGACCCAGGTGACATTATGATCTAGCTGTCTAGTACCTCGTAAAACACCAAAATACTAACTAATTTATTAATTTTTGTAATCCAAACGCCCCAAACTTCGCACGCCCCTAAAACCCTCCAACTCCTCCTATTTTGGATTCTTCCTCGGGAATGTAGAATGGATCTGATTCGGCCGACGTCATAATATGATCATACGTCGAGTACGTCGTAAAACACCAAATACTATAACTAACTATACGGTTTCCATTTGAGTGATAGGCTACCTCGGGGCAACCCCTGGCATTTGCATGTACGTTATTAAAATACTTTCTCCATGGCGAGGGTCCGCATTGCGACCAGATTTGCATACTGTGCACAGGTAGCTCTAGCCAGTGGTCAGTCGGCTGCCATGCCATGACATTAATCAATATGCTAAGGAAGGGAGTAATCGACCTGCTTGAGTTTCGGACACGCGACTCACAGGTCACGTGTTGTTTAGAACGTGGCTGCACGGCCAACAAAACTCTTCAATAAGACATGGCTAAGGCGAAGGACATGCTTGCCCACAGAGTTAAACAACATGTTTTCAGAACACTTCAATAAGACATGGCTAAGGCGAAGGCCATGCTTGCCCACAGAGTTAAACATGTTTTCAGAACACTTCAATAAGACATGGCTAAGGCGAAGGATATGCTTGCGCACCGAGTTAAACAACATGTTTTCAGAACACTTCAATACGACATGGCTAAGGCGAAGGATATGCTTGCGCACCGAGTTAAACAACATGTTTTCAGAACACTTCAATAAGACATGGCTAAGGCGAAGGATATGCTTGCGCACCGAGTTAAACAACATGTTTTCAGAACACTTCAATAAGACATGGCTAAGGCGAAGGATATGCTTGCGCACAGAGTTTAACAGCATGTTTTCAGTACACTTCAATAAGACATGGCTAAGGCGAAGGCCATGCTTGCCCACAGAGTTAAACATGTTTTCAGAACACTTCAATAAGACATGGCTAATGCGAAGGCCATGCATGCCCACAGAGTTAAACATGTTTTAGAACACTTCAATAAGACGTGGCTAATGCGAAGGCCATGCTTTCCCACAGAGTTAAACATGTTTTCAGAACACTTCAATAAGACATGGCTAAGGCGAAGGCCATGCATGCCCACAGAGTTAAACATGTTTTAGAACACTTCAATAAGACATGGCTAAGGCGAAGGCCATGCATGCCCACAGAGTTAAACATGTTTTCAGAACACTTCAATAAGACATGGCTAAGGCGAAGGATATGCATGCCCACAGAGTTAAACATGTTTTAGAACACTTCAATAAGACATGGCTAAGGCGAAGGCCATGCTTGCCCACAGAGTTAAACAACATGTTTTCAGAACACTTCAATAAGACATGGCTAAGGCGAAGGCCATGCCCACAGAGTTAAACAACATGTTTTTAGAACACTTCAATAAGACATGGCTAAGGCGAAGGACATGCCCACAGAGTTAACTAACATGTTTTCAGAACACTTCAATAAGACATGGCTAAGGCGAAGGACATGCCCACAGAGTTAACTAACATGTTTTCAGAACACTTCAATATGACATGGCTAAGGCGAAGGATATGCTTGCGCACAGAGTTAAACAACATGTTTTCAGAACACTTCAATATGACATGGCTAAGGCGAAGGATTTGCTTGCGCACAGAGTTAAATAACATGTTTTCAGAACACTTCAATAAAACATGGCTAAGGCGAAGGCCATGCATGCCCACAGAATAAAACAACATGTTTTCAGAATGGGTTTATAAATTCTGATTACGACTTCAAGGAAGTTTATCAGTTTTAAATATCAAGTGGCACCATGTTTGCCGAGGGGAAAGCTTTTGTTCTATGGAAGATATTGAATTCAGAACTTGTAATGAACGAACATTTTGTTGAATGTATATAGTAATTTCTAATTGTAAACATTTCCGCCTTCTTTAATAATTCCTTGCCAGGAATCACGGTTAAATCTAATTCATATATGCAGGGTGTAGGACTGGGTGGAGGAGGGGGGGGGGGGGTTCTTCGGGTCAACGTACAAAATCAAAACTTCAGTAATGTGCAACTCTACAGTGGGATGATTAACTTGATAAACACAGATCTAAATCTAAATCATCCACATGCTTAGCATGTAGCTGGGAAATAAGTAACAAGTATCAAGTGATTGCGTATTGTTCCCGCCGTCTTGAACGATGTAAGACAATAACATCGGCCCAATCGAGACAACACGTCCGTGCCATCTAAGGGTAGTGACGACGACATAAATACTTGAATAATCTTTCTTGACAAATGCACTTAATAAGTCACTTAATAAGTCAAGTCATAAGAAAGAAAGAAAGAAAGAAAGAAAGAAAGAAAGAAAGAAAGAAAGAAAGAAAGAAAGAAAGAAAGAAAGAAAGAAAGAAAGAAAGAAAGAAAGAAAGAAAGAAAGAAAGAAATGATTGTAATGAGAACTGGCGTGAGTGCATGGTTTCTTGTACCGTGTGTGTGTAGTTATATAATTATGCGTCTCTGTTTGTAAATTTGTAGATAAAGTAGGTTATTCTTACTATGAAATAAAACAAAAATCCCCTACAAAATTATCTGCTCGGTCCGAAACCAATAATTATGGATATAGCACATAGGCACTTGTAAGGGAAATGTGTGCAAACTTTTACCACCATAGGGGTTACATTTTCTGAGCACAAACTAACTGAGTATGTCATGTGTACACACACATGACACACTAATAGAACGAAGTTCCTCTCACATTACAAAAATGTTTTCAGATTAGCGTGATGCGTTGTCTGAAAAAATTTGTGTTGAAACTCTATAACAGAATAGAGTAAAAAATGCAAAATCGATACCAGACATTTGATTTTTTCATAATATATTATTTTGATAAAGCATTTGAGATGAAATTGAGAAGTCTTTTTCTTCTTCTTCTTTCGAACACCCAGAGTTGGAACTAATGCCATTCTCTGCCTAGTTGCCCAATAAGGGTTTGCCACATATTTCCTCCTTGCTATCTTTTGCCCCTCCATTAAATCCCTTTCTGCTGTCAAAGAGACACATGTCGCAAGATGTTCCGCGTCCTGTCTTGTTCTTTGCAGAGTGGGCATGTTAAACTTAATGTAAATTACATCGATTTTATATTTAACCAATTTGTGTCAAAAAGACTTCCAATTAATTCATAATCATTCCAAAACTTAACGACAACTTCTAAACATGTAATAAATAAAATAATTATTTTAAAACATCATGTAACTTATTATTACACCAAGCGTGAGAATCGAATATCTGAAGACCCTGCCCTGCCCCTTCGCATCTATTCTACGGAGTCGTAGAAACTCTGCGTACACAATATGTAGACTAGATAGTTGTCGGACAACATCTTCGGTATTCCTTCCGTCACGGTGGGTAAGCGGCAGCCAACCAGCGGCCGTGACTAATCCAAATACCTGCTCGGGTTGGCCAAGACCGTAAACACGTCATTGATTGATGACGAAAGCATTACCGAAGTTGCTGTACGACCACTATACATATGTTATTACTAGTTAGTTCTTTATCTGTGCTACGAATGATTGGTATAAGTGTATATCAGAGTCATCTTTATTTAAAACTCGCATTTGTTCATGACAGAAAAACCTCAAGAAACCGCAAGCGATGACTGTTGGTCCCACGACTTCCGATAGATATAAGTATAAGAGTCACATCTGTTTAGTGGCGAGATATTGTAGACTATAGCTTTATATTCTTGTTTATCTGTGGACTATTGCGTCGGTTCTCATTTCGCTACCAACCCGTGTTGATGTTCAACATGGGCTAAATATATAGGCGACACACACAACAAATACGACACTACCAGGCGCGTAACAACGGGGGGAGGGGGGGAAGGGGGCAATTGGCCCCCACTATACTCTCTGACCCCCCCCCCCACTCAGGAGCGCCGAGTATGTGGGTGCTCAGGGACTAAAGCACCCCTAGCAAAACCACTGTTGACTGGTATACATCAAAGTTTTGAGCTAACTATACATTTACAAATAAGTTAGAAGATTGTTTTTTTATTTTCAATTTACATGCACAAGCACCAGTGCATAACATAATTTATTTGCATTTTAAAATAAACTTGTAATTATAATGAAGGTACAGTAGCAGTAGCGGATATGGGGCTGTGGTATCGCCCCCATGATTGTCCGACCAAAGGTACTGATACATACATAGTTGTAAGACGAACTCTCTGCCCCTCCCTCTTCAACTTTAAAATTGTTTCAGGTTAGAAATAAAAATACCATACTCACAAAAATCCTTCTGGATGAATAATGAATCTATCTAGTCATTTTCCGGGCACTTGAGAAGAGAATTCCGTATGATTTTGTTTGCGTCCCATTGCTGGGGCTCTGCCCCAGACCTCGTTCTTATATGATTATCATAACAACTACCCAATTATCCTAAAAAAAAAACATTAGAGGAATGAAATTCAAGGCTCTCACTACTGCAAAAACGAAAATACTAATAACTTCCTGATTCAATTTTGTGTTAATATGCTATTGAACATATTTTGTCAATCAACCATTTGTCGAGCCGTGGTGACTGTTGAATCTGGTAGATAAGCCTACGTTATATGGAATCCTGCGGGAAAAGTTGCGAATATTGCGTTGTTAAAAAAGTTAAGAACTAATCAACTAGGTCTACAATAAATAACATGACAAATGATTCTACAATGGTACCAGATACTTTTAAATTATAGTGAAAAATGTGTCTATTCGTGATCCACCCACTTTGAAACAAATTTCAACCGAATGACATGCACACGCATTTAAGGCTGTACAGAACTGTCATTTCAAGCATTTGGTGATTGGCGTCGTCGTCTATGAACATATCTGAAACGTTGCATATACTTGCTAAGCATGTACAAATGAAGGTAGACCTACCAAGAAAATTCAACCTTCAAAAATATTATCACACAACAACCAGAAACATGATTTCGGTCAGTACGTTTTACCAATTTTTGAAAATGCCAAAAAACCGAATTTCCACAATTAAAAAAAAAATACTTATCCAATTACTTTTTACAAAAAAAAATATTATACACATTTTTTAAAATGATAAAAAAGATCATTGTCATGCACGATAAAAAAAAAAAATTGCAACTTTAACTACAACAATGCAAATTTTCAGAGTGTAATTTCTCGTGTTGTCGGTTGAAGTTACCTTGCGTCGGACTCGATGGAGGTTGTTGAAGACGCCGTAAATTTTCGTGTATGTGGTTTTGTTTATATGAAGGCCTATAGAAGCATAATAGTGTAAATATACATAATATTGTATATAACACTATTATGAAACATAATAAAAATTATTATGTTATAATAATAATATTATAAAAATTATTATTAAGATAACAATTATAAAACATTATAGTGTAAATATATATATTGTATATAACACTATTATGTTACCCCACTGTTATTTTGTTATGTGTACCCCCCCCCCCCCCCCTACGCCCCTCCCCCAATCAACGATCATCGTAATGAGTGGCAACAATGGGACGCGTGTCTCGTGAGTCGTGCCGCCGACTTTGCACGAAGATATCCGAAGCTAAGCCAGTGCAGCATTGAGAGCATATATATAGTGGACCCAAGATTACTTTACACCTGCTTTCGTCACATCCGGGGCAGTCGTAGCCAACCAGCGAATCACCCGAGACACGCACACGATCGCTGATTGGCTACGAACCAGTCGCCTGTGACGAAAGCATGTGTAAAGTAGTCTTGGGACAACTATAGTACATTTTAGAAGAAATAATGCGGTTGTCGTGGGATAAATTTTGGAATTTTGGTCCAAATACCGACCGAAAAAACATTGTATGTTTTCCTTCTAAATATCAAGAGACTTAAGCAAACGCATCTAATGTGTGTGCAATCGCCTGAAACGTTAGTAAAACTGTGTAATTTTGCTAAAACCAATAAACAACTAGTCAACTACCATAGGTGGCAAAGCAAAACACATGACGTTTGTAGTTGTGATGTAACATGTCATATACTCAAATAAATGTAATATTATCCATACAAAATACTATTGAATTTTCAAAAATACTCAATAGAAAATACATTTTATGATTTTATCCATACCTACCTACCAATTATTGTATTATCCAGTATGAGGATAGGGATTGACATTAAGAATAATATTTTGGTTTGGAAAAATAACGTTTGCCTAAACTAAAACATTAATTAATTGTAAAAATCAAAGTAAAGGCGCTCATACTGCATGTTATAAAAAACTTATAATATCAGTTTTTCGAACAATTCGTGCGAGAGTGCATTTCTTCTACCTGGATTGTTGACAATACTGGCAAATAATTGTTGTATGTAATTTGATGACCAAAGTATGTTGTAACACAGTGCTTCTCAAAGTACTGTACCCAAGCAACTTCTATGATCATGCAGGTGATGTAATATCACCTCATCAATGTGTGTATGTGTACATTATTATTGTTTCGTCCAACAAAATCGCAACACATGAAAAATAACATTAACGATAGCATCCCACAAACCATTCAAATATTGTGATTGTTGCGGTTGTCATTTCTGTTAATTATAGATTTAAAAGTATCTATATGAGAAATGACAATCGTAACAATAATTACAACATTTTAAAGTTTTTAAATTAATTGATTAGCTGATACAAAAACAAATCCCAGGTATGAATCACTTTTTCTTTTTCAATAGCCCATTTTAAAACACTATCTAGAACCTCTTGTATAGTTATTGGTTATCATTACGGTCCTCTAAATCTTCATTAACAGTTAAAAATGTAAGATGATCGTTTATCCGTCAATTACCTGGATACAGCATTTGAAAATTAGTTTTTATTTGTTGTGTATGTATTGTTGTTCAATGTTCTTGAAGATTTAAGGAACCGCGATGAGACCCATACAAATTAAGGGTCCTAGATATTGAAAAAAAAATTGAAACGCTCTCTAGTCTCTACATATCATAGAAATGAAAATACCGTTAATTTTGCGTAGCTTTATATTGCGAGCTATGTCTCTCTAGAAAACAATTATTATTGGTAACACTGCATGATCTGTGAGTTATCTTCTGCGCTTGATGGTGTACTATGGAGAATTTTCGTGCTCAAAGACTACATTCTTAAAATTATTTCGCTTGTAAGTTGTGTATGAATTTGATGTGTGAATGTGTTTGTTTTTTTATTATATTATTATATTATTATTATTATTATTATTATTATTATTATTATTATTATTATTATTATTATTATTATTATTATTATTATTATGTTTAGGACTATATTATTATTGTGTACATGTTTTCTTGTAAGGTTGTGAGTTACCTTTGCGACTGTGAGTCGTCTCGGCTCCGGCGCCAAGGAAACATGTCCCGCTACCGGCGCACTAGAAGCGGCAACCTTGAGCAGCCATCTATCCATGCGGAGCGCCCCTGTAGCACTGACGGGGCTAGGCGACGTCGCGACGCTTCCCGCCCCCCACACTAGCGCCACTCACGGCGACGACCACAACTACATCCCACTTTACTCGCCATCTCGCCATACTCATTTGTTTAGTTATTTATCTATTTACTTATGTTTGTATTTGTTTAGTTATTTAGTTGTTAATTTATTTATGAATTAGTTTATTGATTTACATATTTATTTATTAATTAATTAATTAACTTAGGGCCAGTCTTACAATCTCCCAATAAGAAAGTTATTTGTAGCAATTTAGCTATTTGGAGGATTTCAAGGGTTTTGATTGGTCGTCGCCATGGAGAAAACAAGCTATTCGACGAATAAGTAGTTATTGGGACATTGTAAGACTGGACCTTATTTACTTATTTATTTATTTATTTATTCATTCATTAGTTAATTATTTATTTATTTATTTATTTATTTATTTATTTATTTATTTATTTATTAATTTATTTATTTATGTATTTATTTATTTATTTATTTATTTATTTATTTATTTATATTAATTAATGTGTTTACTTATTTATTTTGTGTTTAGTGTATTGATTTACAATGTGGGTATACATTACCTTATATTAGTCGTATGCATGGATAGAAAGGATGAGGGCAACTTGTCCGGAAAGTAGGAAGCCTATACACTATCAAGATCCCTGACATGCAATGAAGTATGTCCCGGTGCGGATAGTATTGCACTTTCTTCTATTGTATGCATTGTATTATCAGAATTTGTTTCATATGTATTCCGCGCACACTTATCCGTCGCGAAAGACGGCGCACGGAAGGAAAATGTTCTGACCGAATGAAATTCATGTATGTATTTCATTGCGACCCCGCACACTTGTTGGAAACAAAGCGACCATATCCAGCATATTATTCATGCTTGATTCGCCGCGCTTCGTAGGTAACGAGTATGATTACTACATGGTGAGTTAGATCACCCTTCTCAACCTCTCATTACATAAAGATAGTCTTGATAATAGCTGTTATCGTTATTATATTGTTAGATAGTGAGAACCTACCGTGACACCTACCCAATTCCGCCGGCTCAGCCTCGAACCCACGGACTCCAAAGTCGACGGTCCAGTAGAAGTACTTGGGCGTAGCTCTAGGGGTGGTTCTCACATCATTGGGATCGGGACATACCAGTTCAGGCAGTTCAGGTCTTAGAATGACAAGACTTTGGTTCAAACAATAGAGGAACCGCAATTTATTAAAATATACATTTATCCTATACGTGGCAGAGTTATGGCAAATCTGTCTATATGGAAATTCCAGGTCTGATGGACTTAACCTTCCTACCAGCGGGTAGCCCCTACCTTTGGCTTCTCGGGGGCTGACTCCGACCCCGTGTTGTGGCTTGGCTCCGTCGTCCAGGTCCACGATCGGCCTCCATGTCCTTCCCTCTGGGTCTTCCGTCGTTCTTTCCACCGTTCCACCTTGGCACAGGTCTACCTCCTCTTCCGTTCCATGATTGAATGCCCCGAATTACACACGTGTTCCCTCGCACCTAAAAGACTTTCCTACGTCATACCCCAGTCACCCCCTTTCTGCCCTACGCTGGCTGTACCAAGTCATAAGTTACCAATCAGACTACCCGGTTCGACCCCCTCCCGTAACAATCACCCAGGCTCCACTTGACGACATCACTGAACGCGCCCTCCTAAACCGAGCAGTCAGCAAAGTTGCCGCAATCAATACCGCAATAATGTTTACTCCAGTCACCATAACATGAAATTTATTATTATTACTACTACTTTTTCTTTATTTTTTATTATTTATTTAATAAGTACCTACATTACAGGTAAATTGCAAATGAAAAATAGATGTAGCCTAATGCAAGCTGCCCTCAAAAACATAGTTTGACCGAGAGGGCGAGAGCAGATGCCACGGGTATATTTTATCATAGCCACGGTCTACTATTGGGTATAGCCATGTATTTGCAGTGTTGTTAAGTAGCGCGCTACAAGTACCGCGCTACTTGTAGCATGTTACTTTTTTCGGTAGCGAGAATGGTAGTGCGCTATATTTGAAAATGCGGTAAAGTAGCGAGTAGCAAGCTACTTTATACGAGTATTTGTAGCGAAAAATCGCCGCTACTCTATTTTTGCAATTTTGCAATACAATATAAAATATAAAACCTCTTATAGACATATTTGTGGCTTTTAAGTTGTTGATAAATGATAACATTATTTTTATAAACATAAAAATGATCATTGGTAAGAAAGCCTAAATTTTCAAAGAAATTATTAAATAGTAGGTACTCCTGGTCCTTTATAACAAATTGAAGTAGCTGTAAAGTAGCGTCACTACTTTTTTGAGTAGCTGTACAAGTAGCGAGCTACTTACAAATTACAGTAGCTGAAAAGTAGCTAAGTTACTTTCAAAGATCAAGTAGCTGTAGCTGTAACAGTGCTACTTTAAAAAAGTAGCTTTAACAACACTGTGTATTTGTAATGAAACTACTATTTCTACTAATGTTACAATACTTTAATCTAACTATTGTCACTAAAACTAAATATTTAAAAGTGTATTATATTTCTAATGCTTTAGCAACACATTAGCCTATGTTTATTGTTAAGAGACGTATGTAATTGCACATACAGTATATTATTTAACCAAATTTAACGAATGCAATTAGTATAAGTTAATTTAGGAATACATAGGTCTACACATTGCTAAATAGAATACTTAAAAATGGTATTACTAACTAGGAAAACGCTCTGTTTGACGCGTTGATAAGCGAGCGCGTCCATATCTACGAACTTTCTGGCGAAAAGATCTCAAAGCTAATAAAAACAACAGTTAACAACAATTCAAGATTGTGTATTTCAAAAAATTTTCTAATTTCCATAGCTATTATACTTCCCGATATTGTTGAATGCAGTGCAATGTGCGTTGCTAAGAATTTTCGTTGTCATTCTGTCTAGTGTTTTCGCGGCGGTCCGCCACTGTTACTAACAGTTATTGAGTGTAACTTTGTAACTTTTCGAACGATTTTGCCTCAAAACTATACACCTTCAATCCACATCGAGGCTTGTGGATGGTCCAAATTTCAAGTTGATCAGACTTTCCGTTCGACCGCTATATGGACAGACATAAAAACAAAACAAAAAACAAACAGAATGATGTGCCATAAGAGTCTAGTAAAAAAAAAAAAAAAAAAAAAAAACAGAACGAAGTGCCATAAAAGTCTCGTGGAGACGCTCGCTTCGCTCGCTTAACATAGTAACAACTAACACTAAATAATATTATTTATAGCTACAAACACAAACAATGAAAACCTGTATTAATATTTCAATACAGAAAGACATTGAATGACGAATTGTATGAATAGCACAGGACCAAATTCCAAAAATAGCCATGTTGCCGTGTTTTGTTTCGGACAAACATTGAATGTGCACCAATCAAAGAAAGATACAACAATGGAGTTGCCTAGCAACACGTTGTTTGTCTGCGTGTGATGTCACAAACCACCTCAATTGGGTTTCAGAATTGATCTATAAAGCCATGATTTGCTCTGTCCTTGATAGTTATTTTCACTGTTGTGCTTGTGCATTGTTGTCATTGAAGATTTAGAGGGTCGTGATTAGCTCTATCTAAGCATCTAGATCAATTCTGAAATACATACTATTACTAAATTAAATACTAAGAATAACACTATTAACACCTAGATAATATTAATTATTATTATTTGTCTTGAATCTTGATCATGGAGATGGTCTTGATCTCTGTTCTCCCCCCCTCCCCCCCTCCCCCTGCCCAGCGACCACCGCAATAATATATTGTACCACTTTCGATTTCCACACAAATTTTGAGATGTTGGCACGTGTGAACTTGTATGTAATTACAAGTACAAGCTACAAGTTGTCAAGATTGAAACTCAACAAGTTTCCCCTCGCCATCAAAAAACCAAGTATAAATATGATTCACCACTGATGAATCTCTGATGCAGGAATCCCCTTCCAGTTCCCTTCCTGTTAGATTCGTCATCCGGATGTTATGCGCATCTCCATTGGTCAACCAATGCGAACAATGGTAATTGGTAACCACAGCAAGACGACGAAAGTGCAAACAGGCCACTTTCCCCCACCACCCAAACACCCGGCAAGCTAAACGATCCGGAGGCGTTGGTTGGTTGGCGTCTTGACGGCTGGGCGAACTGCATTTTGGGCGACAGATGAGCTGCTAGTAGAAGCAAGCATTTTTAGAAGCCTTTTAGTGTCATTGTAAAACGCAACGTTAGCAATAATGGCAGCTCATAATGCGAGGCCTAATCGTAGACAAGTCAAATCTTTGTTCTTGTTTTCGATAATGCTCTTCGCGGTTCTTCAAGATGTGGCTGGTAAGTGATAAAGGAACCACCTAGTGCCTAGCCTAGGCCTAGGCCTCTGTACAAATCATGTAGGCTAGGCCTAGGCGTAGCCCTACCCTAGGCCTAGACTAAACTCAATCCACTTGTGGCGTCTCCACAAGGCCAAGACAAAGGACATGGCAATTTGCCTAGGCTAGGCCTAGGCCTAGGCCTAGGCCTAGTAGACCTGGACCTGGAGCAACAACCTGGGCCAAAGATTGTGACTTTAGAAGGCCTAGCCTAGGCCTACGCTCTGCCGCGTGTCTGGGCCTAGCCTAGGCCTAGGCCCTAGGCTGTCATACGCCCCAAGTTAGCCTCTTTATCTAGGCTAGGCCTAGGCTAGCCTAGGCCTAGTGCAGGCCTAGTCTAGACCTTACCTGTGCCTGCGACTGCCTCCTTTGGTAGGAGCAACAACATGGGCCACCCGGGTCAAAGATTGTGACTTGGGAGGCCTAGGCCTAGGCCTACACTCTGCCACGTGTTTGGGCCTAGGCTGTCATTTGCCCCAAGTTAGCCTCTTTATCTAGGCTAGCCTAGTGTAGGCCTAGGCCTAGCCTAGTCTAGACACTACCTGTGCCACCTTTGGTAGGAGCAACAACATGGGCTACCTGGGTCAAAGATTGTGACTTGGGAGGCCTAGGCCTACACTCTGGCGCCTGTCTGAGCCTAGGCCTAGGCTGTCATCCCAAGTTAGCCTCTTTATCTAAGCTAGCCTAGGCCTAGTGTAGGCCTAGTCTAGACTTTACCTGTGCCTGCGACCGCCTCCTTTGGTAGGAGCAACAACATGGGCCACCCGGGTCAAAGATTGTGACTTGGGAGGCTCTACACGCTGCCTCGTGCCTAGGGTAGGCCTAGGTCTATTTACGGTGACGAACATGCTAGGTTAGGCTAGCTAGGCTCTAAACATTTTGATTTAATTTTAAAAGTTGTGTTTTTGGTAATTGTACACATTGGGTGTCCGCTCCGTTTTCACATTTCCATACCCGAAAAGTACTTGGAACACTTGTCACTACCATAGGCGTGCGCACAGCCCAGGCCGGACCTAATGTGTCAACTTGGCGGTCGGGCCGCGCTGGACTCCAATTTTTTAGATCCGGCCTGGACCAAGAGCAGTTTCACTTTAAACTTAACAAATTTAAATTAGTCGTTAAATTAAAGTCCTCTGTCAGTAGTGCGTTTTTACGCAAAGGCACACTTCACCCGGGGCTGCGCAAATAATTAATAATTTATCTTTTATTTAAATGAAACGAAACATAGCTCTATAGGGGCCACAAGATCCTATGGCAGTGTAAAGCGTCGCGTCTTCAAATCGCGTTTTAGGCCATAAAAGTTAATGCATCAATCGAAAAATGTTTCACCTGCGGCGAAATTGCCTCCGGCGGCTGGGGCTTTGCCCCAGACCCCAGCTGTACCACGCCACCTTGTGCCGGGTCTAATGTTAGACGCTGCGCAGGCTTATGGTCACTACACAGAAGGATGTGTAATATGTGCCCAGACAAAGGTTTTGTGTCCGCTAAAACATTAGGCTATAAACTGCATTTCTTGACGATATAAAACAGCGTCTGGCTTAGTGTTACATTGACGCCATGATCCTTTTGCTGCCCGTGTGCAGGCCTACCAACGTGAAGTTCAAGGTTAGGGAAGGGGTTACATCCCCCTAAGACCTCGTTTACATTACTGACATGTTACGCGGGTAGGTGGAATTGCGTGGGTAATTTCTGTGTGTTAATGCTTGAAAGTTGCTACGCTGGTACGAAATCTTACCTGGGTAATTTACGCGGGTAGCCAGGTTAACCGTCGTAAATTTTTTTTGTGTATTAATGCACTCAAATCTGTATTACCGTGACCTAAACTGTCAGTTTGGCAAAGTGGAATTTTAAGGTTATGTTAACTGTTTATTCTGTTCTTCAGCACTAACCTAGGCCCGCCTGTTGGAAGGTAGATGAACTACTTCGGTAGGATGGTAACTCTAGTGTCGTGTGAACCCTCATTACTTACCCGGGTATTATTACCCACGTAGCAACTGCACTGCAGTAATGTAAACGAGTTCTAACCGGGTTAGGGTTCTTTCTATGGTTGGTAAAACCTTGTTTCATGTCAAACATGGCTGCTACTAATGTCCGCCCATTCCTCTTCCGCGACATATTTCACGACATTTCTACTACTTCCACACATCATTCCACAGTTTTCCACTACTTGTGGCACCTTTCCCCATCACTTATTTCCAGTACGTGCCAACATTTCACTAGAAAATTATTTTGATCGCTTTCCGAGCGGACACCCAATGTGTTGACACCATAGAATCTCATTCTGAGATCGTAATTCATAATACCAGGCCTAAATCAGATCTGCAACTTGACTGAGTTGGGACATTTATAATATTGGCCAAGTTCATGTCTGAAAGGCAGAAACTGTACAAGGTTTTAAAACATCTACAATGTTCCTATAGGTTTCTTAAAACAACTTCGGTAATGCTTTCGTCATCAATCAATGACGTGTTTACGGTCTTGGCCAACCCGAGCAGGTATCTGAATTAGCCACGGTCGCTGGTTGGCTGCCGCTCACCCACCCGTGACGGAAGCATTACTGAATGTTGTACGACGAGTATACCAGTATGTTTGTGTAAATGTTTTTCTTCGTTGTTTCAGGATTTGACTGTGACCTGTCCGGAGGAAGCAAAAGTGTGTTCGACAAACTTAACGTTCTTGACCCGAAGTCTTGCCCATCAATCATCTCTTCAGATGACCAGATGTTCTGTTGTCAGTCGGAGGAAACTGCAGGAATTACTCTCAACTATTGCTGTGATATAAAATCATTCCTACAGTAAGAACAATGAGTGTGACTTTTACATACCGTAGCCTACATTTGGGAAATCTCACAGGTTGCATCTATATTAGGGGACTGATTTTAGATGACGGTAACCTACCTGTGTAGCTGGGTTAACGTTGGGCGAGAGTGGATAGGAAGTTCTGGCCAGTGCTTCACTCCAGGTCATAGCCATTATTGCTTGTTAAGAGCGACCCGCACAGATAGCACAGAAATAAAATAATGGTTTTGAGGACATTCAGGTCATTCTGGGTTTAAAAAATATTGTTCTTTAAATACCTAGTAGTCAACAACAACCCTCGACAATTCGTTGTTAGGTGCACTCACCAACAATGACTGGCCACTCGCCTTCGAACCGTGGAGGGGGGGCAAGGCCTCCCCCCCCCCCCCCCCCCCCACACAAAAAAAAGCTCCGCAGGCAAAATCTTTTTCTGGTGTAAATGGCGTTTTAGAGGCACTACAGAGAGTGTGAAGCGAGCGGTGATCCGAACTAACACTTGTCTATTCATGGTGTTTCATAAGTTTGCTTCGTGAGTTGGTAGCTGGTATACAACAGAAAGCGCTGTAAAACATCGTGTTTGCTATTGTGTTCGCAAGTGGCTAAATAGGCAGAAAAGGGTCGTCACAGTGTTCAGGGTAGTAAAGCTTTTAGAAGGACTATGGGGTTTAAAATATCAATAGAATGCCGCTCTCTATCAAATCACGAAAATGTACTAACAAATTGTAGATATTCAAATTAGTCCTACAGCTAAACCTCCAACAGTTAAAACGCGGAATTACACGATCACAGCTCGACGGAACGTCAGACCGCTTCGATCCTGCATAGACTAGTCGCCGGCAGTCGGGGTTAGGTGAACTGGCCAGCGAGTGAAGCAGTGAGAGAGCGTACAAATGTCTATGAGCTACAGAGGGACTGAGACAGCGCTATATTTTGTAGCCACGGCAAGCCTCCCGCTGGGTTTTCCTTTTAGTTCTTTCTATTCATTCAACCTTGTAAGTGGCAGAAAAAAAGATTGCGTAGACAAGTAAACAGTTGTTTTGTGTTTCACTAGTTTGAATTATTATACATATTGTCATTTTTTATTACGAACTCGTTTTGACGTATACTTAGGCATTGTTCCGTCAATGCTGGAGATGTTATCGACAGTTACATCCTACGTGTTCCAGAGCCTCGTCGCCTGTCAGCTTTGTTCGGGTCTATGAAGGTCTCAGGCGCCACAGCTTCCTGTTGCCCCAAACCAACCCCCTCTGCCCCCCCACCACCCCCCCCCCCCCCCCAAACACCGTAAACCGCACATTATAACCAAAGGCCGATCACCCACAACACAAATTATTTCGGTGGAAGTTGGGAGCTCGCAGACATCTGTAACTGCGCGGAGGCCTGGCGCATGGTACAGCGGGCGGGACATTTGAAGTTTTGCTAATGGTGCGAGTGAGAGGCACTCGCCATTAACATTTTTTCACTCGCCAATGGCGAGCTGGCGAGTGGAATTGTCGAGGGTTGGTCTACAACTTTGGATTTGTGACATAGGCCTACATTGTCCCAAGATCTTGTCCACGCTGGTTGGCTGTGCCGTGATGGTGAGGACTTTTTATTTTATTTTTTTTATTAAATTATGTAGGCTAACGGGCTAACAGTAGGCATGGTAGGATGTAATATTGACTGTTAATTTTGAATGTACTGTACTGCAAGCAGAATGTTCTTTAAGAGATAAATAATGCACAGCCAGGCTCTCAACAGAGGCAGTGATCCAAAATGAAGCAACAAATGCTCAGACAGGGACTGACTAGGAGATGGAACTTCTTCTCTTGTGCCCTCAATGACATATTTATGTCATCATGTGTCTTGACAACCAATAAGACTCCTGTTCCTTCCTGTCCAGCCCCCTTGGCATTCCTTCATAGCTCTTTCAGCATCGAGCATCGGAATAGATGTTGCCTGTCCTGTATTCCATTAGTTATAATTCCAAGTTATAACTCCAAGAGCTTACATATATTGCTCTCGACCAACCCTAGGCCTATTCTATATAGGCCTAGGTGCTTTGCTAGTAAGTCGTGGCCGGTATTTAGTCTGAACTGTGCTATCATGTGGAGCTTGGTAAGGATTGTAAAGGCAGGGAACATGCCCAATCCTGCTGATGCTTTTGTTCCCATCTCACTATGACACTAGGCCTGCAGTGAGACAATGTTGGTTGTCAATTATTATTTTGAAATTACAAACTTATAATTCACTAAATTGTTTCATGTTGACTGAACTTTTTAGAAAGTAATATCTAAAAAATCCTTTTTATGTTTTACAACATCTCTTTATTAAAATTAACCACACTATGAACTCACATTATTAATTTAGTGGTAAGTAAAAATTATGAAATCATACTACAAATTGTTACTGGCATGAGACAGTATTAACATTGTGTTTGCTTTGGAGTAGGCCCTATGCGTAATTGTCTGTGACACACGCACGCACCCGCGTGAAGTTGACACGGCCGTTGTGTTTCAGGATGAAGTGGGTGATCTTCACGATGGTTGGCATTGCCGTCGGACTGGTGCTCGGTTGTTGCCTGTGCGGCTGTTGTTGCTACCGGAGGCGGACTCGCGGAGCTGTTTACGGACGTGCGTCTGCAATTTAATTTTACGTGCTTATATTATGATCTTATCTATTTTGTCTGATATTATTAGTATGTACTACGCTGCTATTTTAATTGTAAGCTTGCTGTGTTAAGAGCACCGTTTACATACATCCTATATATGATGCGCTAAATGCTCAGTTCGTGCCAAGTATTTGGAACTCTGTGGAAGTGTGACCATACCTCATCTTATTTAGGTACTTTAGGTACCTAGTACAGTGTAGATGGTGGACCTACATACTGTATCGTAAGTGTTCAATACAACCACTGTTGGACCATAAAACATTACATTTCAATGTAATTAATTATCTAAGGTAGCCTTTATTCTTGTAAGAAAACCTCCCTTCCGTTTGTTGTAGACTATTTGGGTAGCTAAGCATCAATCCACCAGTACGTGACATTTCTTACGTGCCATTGATGCAATAATCACAATAAGTCGGCATCGTTCTTTTATTGGGAGAACAATCGGTGGTGCCAGTGGTCATTCATTATACTACCATGTTTTTTGCATACATCATACATTCAATTGACATTAAAAGTAGTACATAACAAGTTGTGTAGGCCTACAGTATCTAATATGTTCCACATCAAGAGCCAACCTCCCTTACAGGCTAGACCTCCCGAGTTTAGGCATTGTCCTTATGGTAGATCAGGGTTGTAATTTGATGTGGTATGAACCATAGATTCAAATGCAAATGTGGCTTGAACCCTAGGGTTTCATGTTCAAACAATCTTGTATAGACTTTTGTTATCCTGGACTCAATTTGTAGTTTTATGTCCAATTCCAATATAGGCATGCAAATGTTATAGACTATATACCAGTACATTAGGGATCCTTTATGATATGAAAATCAGTATCGATAATGCAATTTAAAAAATATTGTGATAATGTCGCTAAGATTTTGTTTTTCTGTTGTCATGATGTTTTTAATTTGTACATCATCTTGATGTGTCAACAAATTGCGGTCCGCCGGATATTTGTTGAAAATCTGTTAGAACGGCCTTCAGCGGCCGGACCAGGGGCATTCGCCGGCAATCTGGCTGCCTTTTTTCGCATTGCTGATTCACATTTGACATCGAGCCTGGGTAGAGGATTCGAGGGGTCATCGGTGGATGTGCCGGCAACACAAAGTTTGAAAACATGACGATAATATCACGATACACAGACCGTAAATAATTTCATACAATTCTTCCAATGTGCACTGCATATCGATATATCTATGATTATTGTCCGCATTAGGATACAAATATTGATTCTCATGTTTTGCGGACATGTGTTGTAGGCCTACTACTATTCCCAAGTAGGGTTTCCTTGTGCAAATCCAAATAGTTCTTTAATTACTAGGGAAACTCTGTGTGACGTGTTGATAAGCGGTCTATGTCTACGTCCACTCTGTCCAAAAGTTTCAAAACTACTGATTTCAAAAATGTGCATCGACCAGTGCACCACGTTCCAAATAACTCGCGGAAATGGCGTCTCATCGCGTAGTTTTTATTTTCAAAGAGCTTTGACTTTCGTTGCCATGGCACTTGACTTATTGACAGAAATATTTAAGTGCGATTTGTACCTCCAATAAACATATTCGTGACCGGACGGAAATTCATCAAAATAGCTATCTCACTTGCCATTTTGTTTTAGTAAAAACTTTTTTGTAGTTCTTCTTGCCCGATTTTTCCACAAAACTAATGGCGTTCAATCCACATCAAGGTTTGTGGGTGCCGGGTGGTCCAAATTTCAACTTTATCGAACTGTCCGTTCGACCACTACCATGAGACGTAAAAACAAAAACAAAACTAATGCCATAAAAGTAAAATTGAGACGCTTGCTTAAAAAGATTTTCACTTGGAGACCGTTATTGCCTGACGTTTTCTTGAAGTCATGTTCATTATCATTTGAGGTGAGTAATGTTTGTAAGTCTTTGCTCTTTTCCGAAACGTCAAGTCTGAAGGAATAAGTGAAACATTACTCTCCCCCTTATTTAATAATTTTTTATTTAAGACACCCTACTTAATAGTGTGCTAACGGACAAGCTAGCTCGTAGCACTACACCTCGGTGTCAATGTTTTGATCAATTTGATGGTGTTTATGAAAGATAAACAATAATTTTCGTAGCCATAACTAAGCAATAACGTAACGTCAAGTTTGGAAAAGAAAGGAATAGAAACCAACAGCTTACCATGGAGTTTTTTTTTTTTTTAATTTTTTAATATAGAATTTGAATTGACATAGGCAGTTGCATCTCTATTAATTCGATTGTGCTAATCACCATTTGCGATGAGGAGTGGTGTAAATAATAATGAACTTGGATCAACTTTTGCATGGACATTCAACAGGGACTCATGCCTATTCTGCAGCTACTTACAAATGGATGTTCAAAATGTTTGTTGCATTTGACATTGAATCTGACTGAAATAAAGAATCTAAGTCTACATAAGTTATTGCTGGGTAGCTTGTATGTTCTCATCTCAGGTTAGGCAACCTGTCATCCTAAACCTTTCGAAAAAAAAGGAAGTTGTTACAATGGTAGTATATGTGTATACGGTATATTGTCTCAAAATGTTTATGCGGATACTATGCACGTGGGATCATGAAAATTATAGGCCTAATTATTTGTCTCATTGAAACCAGCAGATGAGTGATGTTCTTTCGTAGCTCGTATTAAGTATTCCAAAGCTGACAACTAAGACTTGTCCCTGCTGTTGTGATGATTTTTCCAATATCTATACGAGCTGAATCTACATACTGCTTGCAAATAAATGTTAGGAATGAGAGCAGTTGAAAGTTTAGTTGGCATTTTGAGCTCTGCTCTTTCCTTGGCAAGGGACAATGTAGCGTCAGCATTCGGCACCTATACTGTACTTACACGAAACTTAACACCTTAATAGAGCAGCTCATTGCTCACCTGCTAATGAAAGCGGTAAGTCATCTTGACATAAAATCCAGGCCTTTGTGTACTTGGTTAAATTAAGATTCCATATATTGTCATCAAAATTGATAACCTTGGCTGATTGGCTCCATCTAAGTTAACTATCTTTTTAGTAGGCCTACTGTTAACGTAAAAATTATTTAACCATACAACATTCCGCGCACATTCCAGCTATGAAAGTAGTGATCATGTAGTTTGCTTGTAGCCACTGTGATGTTATAGCATATTAAAAGTAAGCTACATAATTTATCCATACCATCTGAATGTATTCATTCACTCCCTGTCCTGGTACTACTATTATACATGTTTGTGTACGTAGAGTAGTCACTGAGTCAAACCTAAGGGTTAACTTTATGGGGGACCAGTTTAACAAATATATGTTAATAACTTAATACATAATTCAACAAATATCAAGCCTACTGTTTCTGATGGAAAACAATGAGAGTACGTGTAGTGTACTATATGTAAATCACAAACGCATGGATACCGTAACTGTTATCCAACTGATCTGGGTCTGGAGTTGGGACTTAGCGGCCATCTATAAATGCTTGATGCATTGTGTAATGTATGTACGTAAATCACAAACGCATGGGTATTGTGACTGTAATTTTATCCAACTGATCTGGGGCTGGACTTGGTGGCCATCTACATATTGCTTGATCCATTAGGGCCATACCCAGGCTATCCCACCTCCTGAATGTCCATACACTATATGTCTCCTGGAAAACTGGATTTGGAATTTGGATTTGCTAAGCCGATTATCAATGTCCCATTATAACATTGATTTAAATATTGATTTTGATTGCTTGGAGTACTACGTTTGTAGGTCTACGTTTTTGCAATATACAAAATCTGGCATTGAGGCAAATTTCAAATTTTAGATATCTTAAACTGATCAAGTGCTACCATGATAAAATTGATGATCCCATTTCATTTATTAGCCTTCCATCTTATACACTCATAAGCTCACTCATAAGGCATTTCAGGTGGTATTCAAACTCACGCCCGTAGGTGGCATGCACTTTGGGCCTAACCTAACTGCATGACCCACTGTGGTTGGCAAAGTGCAACCCAGCTGATTTATTAATTTTATATACTAGGAAAACGCTCTGTTTGACGCGTTGATAAGCGAGCGCGTCAATATCTATGAACTTTCTGGCGAAAAGATTTCAATGCTAATACAAACAACAATTAACAACAATTCAAGAATGCGCATTGCAAAAATTTTTCTAATTTTCATAGCTATTATACTTCCCGACATTGTTGGATGCAGTGCAATGTGCGTTGCTAAGAATTTTCGCTGTCATGTTTTCGCCGCGGTCCGTCACCGTTAGTAACAGTTATTGACAGCAATAGAAATGTAATTTCTGCCTCTAATATGTATCAAATCGCGTTAACATTAGTATATTCGTGACCGGACAAAAATTTACTATAAGATAGCCACCTCACATTTTGCTATTACTGTGTTTCAGAAATATATTTTCGAGTAACTTTTGTGTAACTTTGCCAATATTTATCAGATCGCCATAACATGAACATATTCGTGATCGGAAAAAGCTTTAATAAAATATGGCTATCTAACATTTTGCTGCCATTTTGTTTCAGAAAAATATTTTGCAGTAACTAAGGTGTAACTTTGTAACTTTTCAAACGATTTTGCCTCAAAACTATACACCTTCAATCCACATCGAGGCTTGTGGATGGTCCAAATTTCAAGTTGATCGGACTTTCTGTTCGACCGCTATCGACGGACATAAAAAAAAAAAAAAAAAAAAAAACGAAGAGTCTCGTGGAGACGCTCGCTTAATAATCGTTCGACTTCCAATGTATGGGGAGGCGTAACAAGTCCACAGAGAGTGCTGCGAGCGATCCGGCCAATGGTCACTGAATATTGGATAGCCTACACACAACTTCCAACAATGTGAATGTCTTAAGTCGCTGGAAGGACCACTTGACTAAGTTGACCTCTTTGGAATCGATGGATATTTTCCCAATAATAATTTAGTGCACTGGCTTCTAGCAGGCAGAGCTCAGTGGCCGGATCGCTTGAAGCGCTGCAGTGTAGTCGTTTGTTGTACACCTCCCCATAACATTGTGTCATAACACAACAATCAATGCAATCTTAAATTGTCCTTAACGTATGGTACAAATCATATCATTACTATCATTATTACTGCCAGTAGCCTGATGATGTATTATATAATTATTTGATAAGTTTACATGTACACTAGAAAACCAGCTTAATATTAACAAATTTGAAATTGCACATAATTTGGATAATATCAATTCATGTTTAGGCCTAGTCATCCTTTTATTTTGTTTTACAAATTGAAGCATGGTAATTTTTAGATGTACTGGATGCATTAAGATGTAGGCCTACTCTAAGTACAGTACTTAAGGTGAATCTACCCCCCCCTGAAAAAACACTTGCTAGGAATTACTTGTACAGTAAATGTGTATGTGTGACGTCTGAAGTGTACCCCTCCTCCCCCCCACTACCACAACTCCGACCGACCTCCGCGCGCTTCGTTCTGATTTAAGTCGAGCGCTGGCTCTTGTCAAAGCAAGTTCACGCCCGGCAAGGCGTCGCTCCGCTTACTTGGTGTCATGTTTCCCCCCAATACTTGGATTAAATCTGTACATTTGCATTCTCAACTACTGTTGAGCGGTGCTAGGACACAAGTAGACAATTTCTTTGCGCAAATTACCTGTCTTGACCCGTAAAATAGTTACGGTTGGACTGCGACACGAGCAAACTGGTGCGCTTTACATCCGTGTACGTATTTCACCAACACTCGAAAAGTTTTTTACGTAGGCTTGAGACTGCAAGCATTTTGGGTAGGTAAGGGTCGAGCACATGATATGCACTTTATTTCTTGAAAGTGACTCTTTTCATAATTAAGTTATGGAATAGTAAAAACAGCATATACTCAAGTGCCTTTTCACCGGGACACGAAAAAATTCATTAAAAAAACTGGTCACATAATCGTGTTTTAAAATTTTATACCATCATTCCTAAGATAGCAACCTATAGCATACTACATTTTCGTGTACTTGACAAATATGGTCTAGAGGTGTAATTACATGAACGTAAAGACTTTTGAAGTTATCGGTACACGTAAACAATAAAAGTGTAATTTTTTGAAAACTACTTTTTGCAGACATAATATCAATATTTATCAACCTTCATCAAAAAAACTTAATTTAAAAAAGTTAAGTTACCTAGATACCTTCACCTTAAAAGAGTACTTCATCAACATGTCCAAATGATGATACTTGTTTTTAGTATCACGTACATGCTGCTACTCAAATCAGTTGTGTGATATAATTTGTAATTGAGCATTTTTTTAATGCAACCCAGTACACCCATGCTTTATGTAATTTATAGATGGCCTCTCTATGGATGAATGGAGTTTGTGTGGTTGAGAGAATTTTTCAGGGTTGGGTCATTCATTACGTGTAGAATATTATTTTTTAACATAAATTTGTTCTAACAAACAAATTAATTACATATTGCTTATAATTAAAATTTAAAACTATGCCTACAGTTTAAATCTAGCTGCATGATCCAATCAAAGGCATTGAAGTGTGGCTTGATTTGCTTTCTAAATACCTACTAGTTAACTCACTTAATGTTAAGACTACCAAGTAGGCCCTAATTGTAATTATTTGTTTAAGAAAATCAATCAGATAAAAATTTAAAAAATACCTTATGCATAGACAACTCAAATCACTTATTTCACAGAACATGCAAATTAAATATTCTATGTGTAGAATACATATGTAATAATTTGCAATATTCTATATTTAATATTCTATGTGTAGAATATGTAGTAATTTGCAATACATATATTCTATAGTAGAATATACGCGTAGGTTATGCGTTTTTGCGTAGTATTCTACTAACCCAACCCTAGAATTTGTACGTATTATTAATTATGTACCCATGGAAACAACTTTTGAGGTACCATATGAAATATGTATCTGTCGTTCAGAGAAATATGTAGGTACACATTAAATACTCGACGCACCAACCATCATATTGTGTAATTGTTGGATACTGTAGCATTTTCATGTGTTCACGTAGCAAAAAGAGTAAAGGACCGGAAAAATACAGGTACGATTATTACCATTGGAGGGCAGGATAGTCAGTCCCACATTTTATTACCTAATCTGTATCCAGCATTCAGGGACTCCTTTACATTGAAAACAGTCCTATACGTACGTACAACATACCTCGAGTCAAGTGAACATGCGTATGTTATGTGGGGTATGTTGTCTAGTCCTCGATTGTAACTCCAAGACGCGTGTACCTACTACAATGATGCAATAAGATGAGTTCATCTTTTATTGTATGGCCTTTGTTATATGCAATACCAACACATTCAAGGTCTACTTGATCTCCGCCTGGCGGAGGCTCCTCGAACTCGCAAACTAGGTCGTCGCAAGGGAACCAAAATCACCATTTTGTATCCCTATAAATCAACTGTTATAATATTTAAATCTACGTTGTAGATCATGTAATACAATACTTAAAACACGTAAAAGAGACATTTTAAAAGAATACTAAGATTGAAGGTTTTAAAATAAGATATTTTAAATTCTTTTTGGTAGGTAATTCTATTTGACAGATCACTTCATTTGTTTTCTTTCACATTTTTCCCATTTGAATAATACGTGGTTTTTAACTTGGTGGAACGGACGGACTGTGACGACCTAACTTGCAAGTTCGACCAGCCTCCACTAGGCAGAGATCAAATAGACCTTGCAATACATTGTACATACCATACAGGAAGTTTTTACATATTTTCATACCTTGAACTCTTCAAAAACAAAATATTTAAGTATACATACTTGGCATGTGCCATGGTGAAATTATTACTTCGCTATTCATAGTATGAACTTTAGATGTACGTATCTGAAAACAAATAATTTTGTACAGTATTTTTTTAGGTTTTAAACTAGGCCTACCTGACATGTGAGCTAGGTCTATTTGATAGTCTGAAATATTAGTGGATGGTTTTAGAGCCACTGTCCAGAACTCGGACTGTACCACCAAAAAACTAATTTGTGGTATGCACAACAGTATAATACTTTGTTCTTCTCAACAGGGCACATAAATTATTTTTAAAATTTATTTCAAGTGTAATGCTATCAGTACCTATATTTCCAGAGTCTCTCAAGTCTAAATTATATGCTGGAGCTATTAATAGATTTTTCAGTTTTCTACTACTGTATATCGTGTTTTATCACATACCAGGCAGCAAGGTATAATAACTAGAAAGTTTAATGTGCAACAGGGAGTCGAACCAAACTAAATGCAAATGTTCCTAATTGGCAAGAAGAAGGGAATGCATTGAACAGTACTTAGTTCAAGAGTTTATTGTAACGGTTAAAGAAATTCGTATATAACACTCTTTTGATTAACTTTTCTTGGTAATTTTAAAATTGTAAAATTTCTAATTATTTTTATTTCTCAATACAAACGTGGCCGTACATACCGTTCTGTGTTTGTTAACGGAGAGGGCTCTACATACCGTGGGCCTAGATACGACTACGTAATCAAGAGTTCTCATTTCACTGTCAATCAATACGTAATTCCGTTATTTAGCAACTTGTTGTGTTAACATTTGCAAAATCCGGTGGCTGCTTCTGTAGCAAATTACACATCCAATAGAAATAAGTAGAGGTGTTTGAAAAATGAAAGTGGTTTTATTTTTCCCTAAATTTCGTTCTAAAAAATGAAAAAGCGGTGTTATATGTTTTTATTTTGATTTTGCATTCCTCAATAATACTATTAATTTGTAATGCAACTCAAATAATGATCATTTTACATGCATGTAGGTCTATTTTAGATTATAATGCATGCATAAAAAAAATAACACTGTTTTATCACGCCTTGCAAAAAACAAACACCTCTACAAATAATAGAGCAACTCAGACATTTACAACAATAACTTCATAGTTCATATCATATCTTTTCATTTTTTCTCAATGCTCGTTGTGCTATAGTTTACTTCCCACCCTACTTAACCTTTGCACGGTTAACATTCCATGCCCATGAAATTTCATCAATCCAGGAGGCAGGCCAGACCTCAAATTAAATTATTGATACACGAGGATGTGGTTTCGTTACACATGCGAGCATTGGCGATACGGCAGAAAACTCATACAAAATGCAGTGTTCATAGCACTTGCCCAACCATAAGACTGGTATCCATTCTACCATCAAAACCATCAATACCATTCATTCTACACTTTGCCATCAACTGTCCCATTAAATTTTATCTTGCTCTGATGCGTACATTGTGAAACGTAAATGGCTATAAATGGTGAAGCGAAAATGGTGTAAATGGTTCATCGAGTGCATGAATGGAATTTACGGTGAAAAATCTCAAATGTTATTGAAGATAACTTTCAATCCTACCAAGATTATTAAACGAAAATAATATACTACCAGCTACAATGCTACACTCCCTTGTGGAATAAGTTTCAAGTTGCTGACCAGAGGTAGCTGATTGGTGGCTCAGTACATACATATTTAGGTAAGATTTGATTGCCAAGCTTGAATTTTGTCCTATAGCATAGGCTACTTAACGTGTGTAATCTCGCAATTTTGCTCGTGCTTTTTATTAACATGCATATTAATTTGTTATATGAAAGTACATAGTTGCATCAAGACGCAACGTGCAAAAGTGACAAATTTAAAATAGTAATTTAGCCAAAATATATCTCATACAATTCTCTATTGTAATTTTTCAAATTTTGCCAAATTGAAGAGTTTAATATCTGCTTGCCAGTATATGGGTTTAATCTCATATCTGCATCCCTTCTACAACACTTGTAAATCGTTGTTAGTAGGTACTATTGCTAATGCCTACATGTTGTACCACAAACCTGTGAAACTTATTTGGTTACAACTTTTCATCCCCTTGCTTTCATAAAATTAGCTATTTAAACCCAGTTATGAGCTTTTCTAAATTGGCCATACCAAACTTTTGCCAATTGTATCTACACGATTAAAAACTAAACTGTATCAAATGTCTGCCTTGGCTGTAAACTATTCTTAACATGTTGGTTCAACTCTCTGTTAGGCCTACATAGCAAGTAAACAAAATTACGTTTATGGACTTTGCCATCATTGTAAGCTATGTACTATAATATTCGCTTTTAATTATGACATTCCATGCCAGTAATGGTTGTTAATATAAAATATAAAATATGTTCATCCATCAGACACAGTCGTTTGGTCACTCATAGACTAGAATGTAAAACCGACTAGAAGTGTATTTTTCAATAATTGTTAGCTGAAGTTCATGCAGCAAATGCTGCATCTGGTCATAATGTATTTGTCTACTATGCACAGCAATTAATGTTTGCAACTACTACTAGCATAGCCTCTTAACGTGTGTGCTAGACATTTTTGTATAACCTTCCTCTGTAAGGTTAAAATGTCCTAATTGTGGTATCAATCCAGTTTTACCGAAATAAATACTATGTGGAAAATGAAATCTTACGAGTTTGAACATCCTCTCCTGCTCTTTCGTTTCCTCTACAATACCCTGGGTATATGTACACTCAATTAACTCGTAACCAATAGTAAATTAACAGGTGTTGTATTCTTTTTAAACGTGTTGAACTGCTTTTTTGTACTTCCTAGTGCCATGAAGAATTGTTGGCAGTCATCCATCATACAATTTTAATTCATTCATCTGATTGCATGCTTGGTGTTTATATAAAGAAATAAGTAAGTAAAGTAAACAAAGAAATTAGAACTAGGCCTACTTCAATGTTGGGTAGGAACGGATTTTTTTAGTTCCGTTCCTAGGAACTAGTTCCTTTTTAAGGAACTAAGGAACGGTATAGTTCCTTTATTCCACCCAGGAACTGTGGAACGCCATAGTTCCAATTTTCTAGGAACTGTAACTTATTTTCACAAGTTCCTTTTATTTTTACTTGACTGTACAAGCATGAAGGACGAAAGCGCCAAAACTTAGTTTTTTTTAGTTTATTTTTTTTATTTTTTTATTTTTTTTACTTACAAGATGACAGAAACGAGAAATCTAAAACAATTTTTTTTGTAATATTTCATTCTTGTCTACCCATCCCAACCCTCCACCTGCTACGCCACCCCCGTGTGGGGTCTCCAATTAGTCGCACACCGGCGCAAGTTGAAGACCCGAAACCGGTGACTAATCCCAAATCACTCGTGCTGAATAAGCGTGTCATGTCACTTATAACTGACCAACCGTCCGACCCCTCCTACACAGGTGTGATTTTCAATACAATATCCTCATTTTGATTCCTACAAACCTCAACCATATTTAGGCGTTATTTGCGATCCCTTGGCATTGAATGTAATTTAAAAAATTTAATTAAATTAATTATAATAGTTATTAATAATTAATATAAATTGTAATGCATCAAGAATTAAGAATATAAAATAACCTACTTTTAGTTAGAGGTGTGCGAGTAGCACTTTTACAAGTCGAGTCGAGTCGAGTCGAGTAGTCTTCTAGATACTCGAGTATCGAGTCGAGCTCGAGCTTTTTTTTACTTTTGCATTTTTAGTTAAAAAAAGGAAATCAATCACATAATAACGCACAGAAATAGATAATCAGTGTATATACATAGTAGCTGGATTGATGCATATAATATCTTGCGGAATATGGCGATAAGTGCAACTGAACATTCAAGACTGACGTTAATTAAACACGAACTTAATATTGTGCTGTGCTGCCTGTGCACAGTGCAGTGAAATAAAAGTTCCAAGCACTACTTGTGATGCTCAAGAGTACTAGGCCTAGACTTTGGCGACGAAAAGATGAAAATAGGCTCATTTCTAGGTACTTGTATAGGTCTACACTGGCCCGACATTAGGACTATTATTGCTATTATTATTATTACTACGTCTTTATTTATTGACGCTAGACCTAGGTTAGGAGACATAACAAAGTCAGGTAGGATTAATTTAAAACTGGATAGAAATCGGCGTGAGCGATGTCATTTTCATAATTTGTAGGTTAGGCCAAACTCGAACTTTGTCGAGCCTAAACTACTACTCGACTCGACTTCGAGCTTGAAAAAGTACTCGAAAAAGCTCGAGAAATCGAGTACTCGCACATCCCTACTTTTAGTCAATGTTCTTGGTGTATAATGCATAAACCCGGATAATAACCATTGAGTCGATGGTTATTATCCCGCTCGGCAATATCCAAAGAAAAATGGTTGTTTGCGGAAAGGAACTATTTAGGAACTTAGTTCCATTTTGAAAGGAACTAAGGAACGCCCCAGTTCCTTTTTTTTTTAGAGGAACTTGGAACTGGAAAGAGTTCCTTTTTGTTTACGTGGAACTGGAACTGGAACTAGGTCCATTTTTTAAGGAACTTACCCAACACTGGCCTACTTGTACTGGCAACGCCAGGCATATGACAGTGAAGAAAAGGAGGTGTGCATACAGTATTTGGTTAAAAAGCACACATCTGAAGCTACTGATTTATATTGGAACTGGGTACAAGGTTTAGGTATTTATTTTGTTTTGAAGATTTATCATGAATCTCTTCCAAATATAAATATTCATGGCTCGAATCTTAAAATATTTAGCACTCGCTCTCTGGGCAAGTTACTCGTCTAAAAATAAAAACAGTCCAGACCTTCTCACACAGTACTAGCCCTCTATGAACTCAAATAATTAGTTCCAATTTACTAGTAACCAGCACGTAATACTGCAGACGCAAACACACACGTGTTTGCTTTGTAATCATCAGTTATCTAATGAATAAAAGTCCCAGGTTAATTGTGTGTGTGCACAGCATTGTATCACTTGTAGGCTAATCATTTTCTCTTCAGATAACATTTGCTCGTTTTCAAGTATTGATTTTGTGGAGGCATATTCTTGATATTCACGTGGCGTCACTCACGGACATCGTTGGCAGTCATACCAGCAGTCGTACATTAGGTTTTCCTGTTCCTACACATAGCGGCCATCATCCCGTACATCGAGTAGACAGACAAATTAGCATATTGCATATCTAGAATTGATTGCATTTCAGAATAGTTCTCATTACAGTTTGTAACTGTTCTATTTTACCTTTGCCAATTTAAAATAGAACAGGATATTATGTTATGTACAATAGGTGAAGTGTGGCTGGATTGTGTAGATATCCTATTTTCATTTTTCTTTGCCTTCTTGTTTATAAATTCAATGTGACTACTATTTAAATTAAGATTGTTATCTATTATTTTTTATTATCCCTAGGTACTTTGTCTGATTGACTCTAATTTTTCATTATTAATACTTATTACTCTATACCATTGGGTGAGTAATATAGGGTAGAGGCGCAACACAATCGGCAGTTTGTCTACCACCTTTTACTGCCCAACATACTTTAGTCGGATTGTCTCAAACAGTCTTCGTTCGACTGTCATCTCGACGAGCCTTGACCTATTGATTCTTGCAGCTTGGCCTAGAGTTGCGGGTCATTGGAATTCACAATATTACTCTTGGTGGTGTGAAGGGTTTCACTTATTTAATCAGTGAATGTGTTGTTGAAGACTGCATCGAAATAGTGCTTTGTTGCAGCACACAGTATAGGCTATTTAATAAGAGTTTGTATATCGTGGCCGTGGAAGCTCAAAGGGCAAGAGCACCAGCAGCCAGAGGTTCTGGGTTCCATCCCCAGAGAAGTATAGGGAGCATTCACATGATGTCACAATGCTCATAATTGAGAGAGCAATTGTGTGTTCACATTTGAGCTGTCAATAGAAGACGATGTCAATGCTTACCACAAAACATGGGAATTTTATCACCTATATCCCCCGTTGGAGTTTACGAAAATGATTATTATATGGCATTTTAAACGATTAAAAGAATAATCAAGTCATAAGAGTTTATTTATGTTGCTTTCAATTAATAATAGCAAACCAAAGTTAGAACAGTTGAATTTGCACCAAACGCAATCTGAAACATTGCATTGTAATTTGTAACAATGAACTACCAATCACATGCCATTGGGCCTTCGGTATGGCCGCCATGCGCATTATGTGAATATACCCTATTTGTATTTGGTAAATTTTGTATTAAAATTATCTTCACTTTTTTTCATATTTTCATTCATAGCAAGCTTTATAAGTACCCCTATACTAGAATGTTATATAAAATAAAAATGTGATTTACATTTATTGCAAAATCTTTGTTTTAATTGTTGATTTGATCGATAAAAGAACGGAAGAATAGGACAGGTGTTAAGTAACATTTAAAGATACTAATAGTAATTAATTAATCATTTTTCGTATGAATACCCGTTGTAGGATGCACACCAGCTTTACCTGATGTGCCCCTCTTCAGGTGACTAGCTAGGTTATTAGGGTGTTTGGATAGTTGGGAAGGATTGTCCGAGGGCTATTAGTAGGACTCAATCCCAACATTCGCCTTTACGACTGAGGAAAACCTCGGAAACACTTTCAGTCAGGACTGCCGGTGGCCGGAATTGAACCGGCGACCTCCCGAATTAGTCTCGTGTCTTACCGCTGAGCCACCTCTATCGGTATAGATACTATTGTTTTACGCCAACCCCAAGGATATTCAAAATTAAATATTTCTATCTTCAGGTTATTATTACCTTGACATCATAGAAACAAAAATTACAAGTACTTGTAGTATTCTGTGAGTTCTGTAAATTGTTAGAAGCAACTACAATTAACATTATTTATCCTTTTCACTCAGAATATAAGAGTATGCAGTATTTGTAGAACACACTTATTCAAAGATCTTCCGTTCCAATGGATGATACCGGTCATAAAAACAAAATTTACTTCTATAATTATTGTAAGAACATATATCACTGCTAAAATTAAGTTATTGTTGGTTTGTATCTTAAAAATGATTTGATTAGAGATGTAGGTAGCTTCAATAGATCTGGTATAAGATGCTGTTTGTGTTTTGCCATGACTGATTCCATCCAAACTTGCCACTATCCAAGCATAAACTAAGCTAAGCGTACTGTAGCTCAATTCTCAGTTCAGTTCAAAGTTTAACATTTTCAAAAGTTGGTATCTTTAGCTCTAGTTTAAATCTTGGAAATATGTGTGTGTGTGTGTGTGTGTGCTTCCTCAAGAATTTTATATGTATAAAATGATATGTCAGTAGGATGGCGTGTTATTCATCTTATTTCTGTCATTGATTCAGGAGTTCAAACGCTGGTATTGCAACAACCGGCCGCAGTCCAAGTGGTCCCGCCCTCACCATATCTCGCATACGGCTCAGTCCCTGAGACAGCACAGCAACCCCAGTTGTATGGTAAGCCAGTCCAAGTCCAAGTGGTTCCGCCCTCACCATATCTCGCATACGGCTCAGTCCCTGAGACAGCACAGCAACCCCAGTTGTATGGTAAGCCAGTCCAAGTCCAAGTGGTCCCGCCCTCACCATATCTCGCATACGGCTCAGTCCC
Organism: Isoperla grammatica; assembly: GCA_945910005.1. Lineage (NCBI taxonomy): Eukaryota > Metazoa > Arthropoda > Insecta > Plecoptera > Perlodidae > Isoperla > Isoperla grammatica. The sequence continues at coordinate 28,401,265 of OX246738.1, forward strand.
TGAGGCAGCACAGCAACCCCAGTTGTATGGTAAGCCAGTCCAAGTCCAAGTGGTCCCGCCCTCACCATATCTCGCATACGGCTCAGTCCCTGAGACAGCACAGCAACCCCAGTTGTATGGTAAGCCAGTCCAAGTCCAAGTGGTCCCGCCCTCACCATATCTCGCATACGGCTCAGTCCCTGAGACAGCACAGCAACCCCAGTTGTATGGTAAGCCAGTCCAAGTGGTCCCGCCCTCACCATATCTCGCATGCGGCTCAGTCCCTGAGACAGCACAGCAACCCCAGTTGTATGGTAAGCCAGTCCAAGTCCAAGTGGTCCCGCCCTCACCATATCTCGCATACGGCTCAGTCCCTGAGACAGCACAGCAACCCCAGTTGTATGGTAAGCCAGTCCAAGTGGTCCCGCCCTCACCATAGCTCGCATACGGCTCAGTCCCTGAGACAGCACAGCAACCCCAGTTGTATGGTAAGCCAGTCCAAGTCCAAGTGGTCCCGCCCTCACCATATCTCGCATACGGCTCAGTCCCTGAGACAGCACAGCAACCCCAGTTGTATGGTAAGCCAGTCCAAGTCCAAGTGGTCCCGCCCTCACCATATCTCGCATACGGCTCAGTCCCCGAGACAGCACAGCAACCCCAGTTGTATGGTAAGCCAGTCCAAGTCCAAGTGGCCCCGCCCTCACCATATCTCGCATACGGCTCAGTCCCCGAGACAGCACAGCAACCCCAGTTGTATGGTAAGCCAGTCCAAGTCCAAGTGGCCCCGCCATTGGGTTTGTAAAAGGGTCCTAGACTAATTTTGTAAATGGTCTATTAGAGTTCTTTGGCCACCTCCCTAGACAAATTATCCCCTGAAACCAAAGTGGGTAAAATACATTGAATGAATGTATGTTTTTGTTTTATAGATTCTGGTGATATGATATGATAATGATATAATATGGGTCTTAAACTTCATATTTTGGCAACGATGCTAATTGTTGATAGTGTGAACTGTGTGATATTTGTACATATACGATAAACAATATTTAGTAGGCAAAATTACTTTTGAAAAGTAATGGCTTTATTTTATTTGACTCATTTTTCCAATATGAAAGAAATAACATTACTTGTTACTTCATTCTAAAAGTAATCAAAAGGACCCTCCCTCCAAATAACAAATCACATGTTTGTGGCAGCAAAAGGACCCACAATTAGCCCTTAGTTCCTGTTTAGCATTTGTTTGTATAAATATTAAATGAGTGTTGATTTACAAATCTCTGTTCTTGTAATGTAAATCTTGGTATACAGTACATAGAAGTATTTAAAACTTATTTCCTGTGAGTCATGGTATTTGTCTTGATTTAGGCCTATTGCTTACAAAACATGTTCAAAGCATACAATTTAAGTAAACTACTTTTTCTGATAAGGTTATAATTTTTGGTCTCTCGATAGGCACTGATGACCTGGATGTTTTGTGCCTATAAACAACAATAATAATAATAACTGAAAAAAGTAGTTTGAGCAATGGTTTAATGCAGTGTTGTTAAGTAGCGCGCTACTTGTAGCGTGTTACCTATTTTGGTAGCGAGACTAGTAGCACGCTACATTTGAAAATTCGGTAAAGTAGCGAGTAGCAAGCTGCTATATATATACCAAGTATTTGTAGTGAAAAATCGCCGCTACTCTATATTTTTGCAATAAACAAATACACGTTTGTTTAGCCGGCCACAATTCCCACTGTCACAGGTTTGGAATGACAACTGTCATTGCCCTTCTTGCGCTATAGTCCCAAGGCCGCATCCCAGCGCTGAGTTTGCTGTTTCACCCCATGAGGGGTGATACGAGTATGACTCACTTCCGGACGGTACTGTCGTTTCAATTTCGAGAAAGATCAAGTAGCTGTAGCTGTAACAGTGCTTCTTTTAAAAAGTAGCTTTAACAACACTGGTTTAATGTTCACAAATGTTTTGTTTTTTTTATTTGAAGGTTACCAACCACCTCCATACAATGCCACTGTGACACCAGAGGTGTATGGTAAGCAAGCACCTTACAACCCACACCACTATTGAAGAGACTGAAAAAACAAGAACTGAAATTAATTTTTTTAATCTTCCAAGATACTACGTAGTTGGCCATCTACAGAGTTCCTCTTACTTCCGGTATGAGTACATACATCATTCAAATACATATCAGTTAAAAGACTCGACAACTTGTGTGTACGTGCAAGTCGACTGAAAGGATCCACTAGTACACAGTATGAAGGTGAATATGTACTGGGTGATTTTAATTCAGTTGCACATATTATTATGTTCTTGGTGTATATACTGTACATTTACACTTTGTTTTTGGCAATGAAGCCAACATATTTACTTACCTCCCTGGAATGTACATAGTAAGCCATCAGTAGGCCTACATCACACAAGTTTTGGGCCAAAATATCATGTGTGTGTGTAGTTGAGATGCAACGATTAACTATTTTTGGCTCCAACACTGTTGTGAAATTATATTGTACTATTGTAATTACACATTGACGTCTAAAATACGTGTAGGGTCGGTTTTACATGTTCTATTTCAAACATACAACTTGTTAAATCCAAAGGAAAAACATCAATACAAATAAATGTTGTTATATTCTACTATCCACAGGTTTTGATCAGCTTTTGTCCTTAAATTTAAGAAGTTAACAAATTCACCATCTAAGATATAAAATTAATACATATAATATAAATTATACAATTCATTCAACTGGACTTTGTAGTAATCAATGTATTGACACTTGACAGTATAACAATAATACCAAGTTTTCATCACATGAAAATGCATTTGCTCGTATAAATTTAGCACAGTATTTACTTTGGTCTGCAGGATGTAACAGGATGTACGTAGTGGGTACCTTAATGTATGGTCTGGTCAGTTTTGTGATGTCATGCCTCACATTGTACAGTAGTAATGTTGTTGTTGAACCCTCTACAAATTAAGACATTTACTGTTAGGCCTATACACTGTCAAAAAATACAGTATTTTATACCAACTGTTTTTAAACCAAATGTTTTTAGGTACTGTAGTGTTGTTACAAGATGGCAATAGCACCGTCAGCTGGCACAATCAGTGCGAGGCAGACGAGTGCAAACTCAGTGCATTAATCTAAAGGAGTCTGATTCTCGAGTACTGCCATTGTTTGTCAGTTATTAAGTATTGTTAACCAAAAACTGTACATTATAGTATATGTATAAACTATATAAGTATTAATAATAATGACTTTTTCATGTGTCCACAGTTAGCATTCTTTATACGTATCATCTAGTTAACCTATTGAGAGAAGACTCATAAGCCCATATCACACTACAATTGGAATCGTAGACTGGAGTCGCCAATTGCAATCGCAATCTACAATTATCCAATCACACTTGACCAGCTGACAATCCTAAAATCGTTCAACTAGGAAATGAATTCAATAATAATAACTAAAAAGACAAGCCTTAATCACAAACAAATATATAATTAAAGTTATTGGCTCTTTGTTTCCATTAAAATAGTTGTTGCTTGAGGTTATGTTGTGTTAGTGCTCAATTCGTATTTAACCGTTCTCCTTCCTGATTGGTTCACGTGACTCGGATCTACGATTCCCAATCTTATTTTAGAGCTCCGTCTATAAAAAGATTGCAACCGTAGACTGACTGAACTGAGCTACTGCGCATGCGCCGCCAATCGTAAGCTCGAATCTACGATTGCAATTGTCAGTTCGGAACCTAATGTGATATGGCCTATTCATGTTCCTTCTGATCCATGACCATAAATCAACTTGTCTTGTGCGTACACTTCCGCTTCGATTCTCTGTAGGTGTTTTCAAAGTACACCTAAGCCGTGCCCCGTGTGCTATGTCTTGATAGAGTTGGGCTGTTACTGTCCAGCCCTGAGAATGTTTTCTATCGTATACCTGTCCTGGTTCACACATTACATGTTTTAAATGTGTTTCTCCTGTGCAGTGTGCTGCCTTGCGGGCATTACTTTCTCCAACACGTTCTAAGTGAAAATTACTCTCAATTCACAAGCTACTAGGTTAAGGTGACCAGACGTCCTGGTTTAGACTGTCCCGTTTTTATTTTTAGGGCTGTCCCAGTGTCCCGAAAATATCTGTCGGGATGGCAAAATGTCCCGGTTTTCACAATTCAACCAATTATTTAATTTTCCCTTTAAATTAATATTAATTGTATACGTTTTCAAATGAAAATTTATTGGGAAGCGCAGCACTTGAGTACGCAGTTCCAGACCAGAATGAACTTGAGTATGGCTGTCGCCCAGCTTGTTTCAGTGTAGCATATTTCGTCGTCATACGAAAAAAAAAAACTTACGTGCAGCTACAGGTAGGCTTACATGATCACAATCTCCAAGTGCCCCGGTTTTTCATTTTAGAATTATGGTCACCCTATACTAGGTAGGTAGACCCCAAGGTCCACTAAATCCCCTGGCGAGGTGTGCGCACGCTACTAGCGATCTAGTGGACCTTGGGTAGATCCAATGGCTTTCTGGAATATTGGAAGCACCATCTTCTTCTTCTCTTATGCCCGCAATTGGTCTATTCGGCCATCATGCGTTGTCGTGCTAACTAATAGAGACAGGACTCCCTCTGTACATATGTCATGCCATCTGGCATCGCGTCAAGTTCCCTCTTCATCCTTTCACAACCGAAAGCACCATGGAAGGAAGCATTTGTGCGGCAGTGGTATTTCTGTGAACCTGGACAAAGTTGGCATACAAGCATTGTTCACAATATGTAATCATGATCGATGAACTAAAAGTAAAACCATACAAACAGGGAAACCATAGCTACAATGTGCTTGTATGTTGAATGCTGGGGCTAAGACCAAATGTTCCAGAATCATAGAAATAGTGTAGGTAGACCCTATAAAGAACACATTTCAAATTTTGTAAATAACCTTTAATCTCATTATGTACATTTTATAGCATGTCCCTTGTTTTGAAAACAGCACAACCCATGAGATAAGCTTTATATTACAATAATTCATCATGCAGTTATAGGTTGATATAAAAGCATTCGTCATCAAGGTGATAGAACTACAATGATTTGCTACTTGTAAATATAAGTTAATAATATTACTAGTGGTACATTGTTAAAATGTACAGTATACTACAATAAGATCATATTATAATCCTCCTCATACTGAATAGCTCAGACTGACAAGTCTTGAGCTTTATTATATATGGACTATGGCGTTACAGACTACAATTAGATATATAGTAATGGTTCATTATTTGCTTGCAGTTACTCAAAAAAAAAGACAATGTTCTACTCTGAAATGAAATAGACATTTCATGTACAGTATATGTAACAACTTGTTATACTATAATATTCAACACATCGGGTATTACTGCCACACCCCCCCATACACAGAAATTAGCTGCCACGTGTTTTAAATACTCTTGGCCACAGTAAATTTTTGTAAAAGTAAACAAGAAGTAAAATCTTGCTTTTTGAAGTGGTTTTATTACATTGATCCAATTATGACATATTGTTTAAGATAGCAGAATACTTAAGTTCTTGCGATTTCAGCATACATAATTCATTGCTAAATTTTCAAGTAACTACGGTGCTGATTCCGTGATGCCCTAGGTGGAACACCCCTTTATCCAATATGATGTTGGAATTGGAATAAAGTGTGGAATATATATATTGTATACTTGGAGAGGCCAAAATGACTGAGTTAATTGGAACTCAGAACAAGATAAAACATGTTCTAGTGAGGGAAAAGGTACAGAAGGACGACAGCTTACCTGAGAAAGTAGATAGGTCGCTTTGAGAAACATTTATTTGTCTTCTCATCTATGTTTCTCAAAGCGCCTTATTCTACTTTTTCAGGTAAGCTGTCCTCGGTAAGCTGTGTCCGTTATAAAGTTATTAACTATATATATATATATATATATATATTTATATTGCATGATGCAAAAGATGTGGGATACTAGTATTAAAATAAATTTTAAGAGAAATTTTCTGTGATTGCCACATGTTTATTTCAGGTCTAGGTAGAGAAACCTGCCAATCGGTCAACAACAATCTGTATCGATGCCCAAGTAACATTTAATCTCCCACCAAGACAAAAATGTTAGAAAATATTAAAAAACATTAAAACAAATTACTAGTGAAATTAGGTATACAATACGTACACAATACAATTCAAGTTATGCTATGCAATCAATCATTAAATACTTACACGCAATCAATAGGAATTAAATAAATAAATAACAAGAGTAGCAAGGGATATCAAAAATGTACATCCATATAAAAATCTAGCATGTGTACCCTAAATACATACTAATAAAAAGTTGGGTCATTCTATAGCAATGCACCCATATAACAAATCTCACATAAAAAAATCAAGTATGCCTTGGCAATAAAATAATGTAGCCTACAGTGGAAACTTGGCTACACATTTTAATATCCTCAGTAATTATGTCAGTTTATATAATTGGAACTCAGAACAAGAATTAAGTTATTAACACAGCCATTTGGCCTCTCCAAGTATACACTATCTATATATATTATATATAGTATGCAGTATATCGTAAACTGAGCACGTTCACAAAATACATGGCTTTTTGCTCTCAGTTGTACAGTTTTTAAAGCTCGATCCTTAAAAAACATCTCATTATAAATTTCCCTGCATTTCCATCAACTAAGATCCAATAAACGAAAGTAAGTGAAAGCAAAGTTGCTTCCACTGTCAATCAATGAGTTTTGTGCGCATATGTGAATTTCAAAATTGTGTACATTCGTTTAGCACAAAAACGTAAATGCGTTAATGGAAGATTATGAAAACATTTTTTAAAGAAGGCGACAAAGTAAGCAGCTATGCCCTATGGACATCATTTTAGTCTTTCTCAAAATTAAAACTACAGTATGTAATTGTAAATCATTTTACTTATTGTTAAGAAAACCATAAAATATCACTATTCGACACTAAATGTGTCAAGAGATAGCACCACTGCTGTGCAACATGGCTGACAGTTAGAGGGTAACAAACTGACAGGAGATCATGGATCCGCCTAAACTTGTTATTGCGCAAAGTAAGTTTTTAACTTTATTCTGAAATATACATATATTTGAAAGCAAATAGAGCCCAAAGGAACCTCAATGAAAGAGAGGCAGTGTTAATCGGTGGCCTTTTAATTGCATGTGGTTAATTAACATTATGAGCAGAACATGAACTTCGGGCCTTCGGATGCTTGGTGTGTCCCCTGATCCAAAATCCCCATAATATCAAAGGCATCTTGGAAACAAAACGCAACAAGCAAATATCCAGCAAAGCTGGATATTCACTGATGCAACAATATCGCTTATGTTTCTTTGGAATCGTTGCCATTCTCATATAAACACTGACAAATGACACTGACAAATGACATCCAGCGGCTTTGTTGCCCTCTAACTATTAGTTCACGATTTCGCCACCAGAGATCATATCTGCAACATTTAGTGCCGAATATGAAACAGAGTGTACATGTACATATGTAACATACATAAACATTTCAATATTGTTTGACTAATTTCATAATGCTAAATTCACCTGTATGCCAATTTTCTGCATTTACGAGCAGTGACAGTGTTGCAAATCAAATCTACTTGATACAAACACTTTAAAAAAAGAGAACTGTAAGAAAATGTTTAACTTGCTATCATCAGTAGGCCCTAAGCCTTAATATAGTGCATACTATACCACCACTAAGCAGGGTTCCCAACCAAAAATTTGAACATTTCTCTGACCATTTGGCTGAATTTTGACTAGGGTGTCATGAAAACTTTTTGTATTGTTTGTGAATACGATAAATTCTTGTCCACCCGGAAGAGGTGGAAGATTACTTTACAACTTCATAACTAAGCCGATTATTGTTAATACTGTAACTTTTTCGGTGAACAATCGTTTCTGGTCCCTCCTTAGTCCCTCCCCAACCACACACCTAACCAGGTCCAGGTCCAGGACCCTTTCCCTCTCTTGAACTCATTTTAATCCAAATTCTCCTACTCGTCCCTTTCCTCCAATCACCCATCATGACGTCATATGACCTAGTTGTCGAGTACGCCGTTTAAACACCAAATAATCAAATATAACTGGCCTTGTGAGAATGTTCTTAGGCTAGGTAATTCTATGATTGATAACTATGATCAAATAATTCATTTCGACCTCTGGAGATGAATTATTCCCACCACTCTAGAAGAGCCAACACCAGAGCAATAGTATTTTCGTGACTTTCTAGCACGCACATTTTACACATTGCCCTAACTGTCCAGGATGTTGAGAATCCTGAATATGGTACTAAACACAAAATGACATTGATATTTCATATCAAATCACATCCAGCCAATAACAACTTGGGTAACTTCCACTGTAACTTACATTACAATTATCTTCAAGTAGCTAGAAAAATACATTGAGCTTCATGTTCCACATTTAAAAGTAACAGAAATGGCACCACTAGATGCCTTAAAATAAATTCTCTGCCGTAAAGTCTTGTTACACGGTCAACTGATTGACGTAATGTTGACGCAACTTGTTAATGGCAATTAGCATTTTTACATGTATCACCTCTAGCAACAGTTGACGAGAACAGTAACGCTACCTATTGTGGTATGTACTGAACTTAATGTGTCCATGTATGTAGCGATACGGTGGTAGAGTTTGCAAGGTCCGTCAATCCCTTAGTCCCGTGGGTTGGGTAAACCAGGAGTTCTACTTGTTATGTATGCCGTCAGTATAAAGGTAGCACTCAAAGATATGATCACATGACAAAATATTAGTCAGCCAGTGGTTGAACGCCGTCAACATTGCTCGGAAGTAGAACAAGTTCTAACTTTTCATCAACATATTGCCCTACTCGTCAATGTTGAGTCAGCATGTTTTAGTGTGTGACTGCAGTATCCCAGTTCCGTGCTATTTAAATGTGGTCAATAAGTTGAATGTGTAACAAAGCTCCTTAGCATCTCCTTAAGTTACTATGTAAAATAAAATGTATATAGTACTTTAAATTAGTACAGATCAAGATCATTAGTAACAATTACGTAGTTAAATTAGGGGATGGTCCAATACTGGTATATGCATTACAGCTACAGGTTACCAAATTCATACTATTTTGAGTTTTGACCTAGAATAGTAATTGAGTACGTACTTGCTTCAATTGAAAATACATATTCAATTCAAACTAATTAAGATTAATTTCATAGAACATACCAGTTTTACAATGTACATATTACCAAATAAAGAATTTGCTTTGCAAACTAATAGTATTAGTATTATTCCTACAGGTACAGATTATTTTAAAACCAATGGCAATAACATTATACGTTAATACGACACGTTTTTTCTTTAACCTACATCTGAGGAAATATGCGACAGAAAGACATGGCCTTGATCCTTTTCAAATTGTCGGCTTTAGAATATTTTCCCATATTTATTTATCAATATTATTCTTCATCATCATCATTCATCAATATTATTATTATTTATTATTTATTTGTCACTAAGGGCCTATTACCTGTTCACTTTTTTATTATTTTCACATTCCTCTATATTCATAATGGATTGGTTTTGAATTATCAGATGTCTGAATTATATGATGTATGGCTACTTCAGAGCGTTCGGAAGTAGTTTCGATCTTTTTAGTCAACTAATTTCTCTTAAACAAATAATACGATTATTAGAAAATTTACCTACTTGCAGAGGGATGTCATCTACTGATGGTATTAAGTACATTTGTGACAAGCCTGTGCAAAAATAATATATTCATGTTTGAATTATGCAAAAAATGTTTGACAAAATAACAAGTAGAATCTATTCAAAAATGGGTAATTATTTTTTAATAGGTTGGTGACAATAGTACCACCATTGAGTTTATTAGTGTAGGGTTAGAGACCCAGCGGCCATTGGCGGCTATCTACCAATAAATTTCCCATGGACTCTAGTAGTACGATCCCGTACCGCTAGAAAGCGCTACACGTACCCACTGATGTCAGCGTTCCTGTGGAAAGAAAGGGATACTACGTAGTACGCGCAGATGCGAAGTCGGTTAGGTAGTAGTATCCAGATGGCGGTGGATATTGTTATTAAAGCATTATCATCTGTTCTGATAAACATGTCAAACGGGCACGAAGTTAACAATAAGTAAGCTAATACTTTATTACAACACATTATATAAGGTTTTATACATTATATAGGCTAGGCTGTAGTACTACGTTACAAATGTAGGCCTATTAATGTAGGCCCAGGCTTATTGTAGCCTAGTAATGGCCTAGACTAAAAGAGTTGGCCCTAGACCTAGGCTAGACCTAAGCCACGTGATCGTACTACGTAGTATCCCTTCCTTCCACAGGAACGCTGACATCAGTGGGTACGTGTAGCGCTTTCTAGCGGTACGGGATCGTACTACTAGAGTCCACGGGAAATTTATTGGTAGATAGCCGCCAATGGCCGCTGGGTCTCTAACCCTACACTAATAAACTCAATGGTACCACGCATAGATATGACATCCGTCTACAAGTAGGTAAATATTTGTAATAATCCTACTACCTATTAGTTTAAAGAGTAATTAGATGACGGCCAACATATCTGTAAAACTCCTACTGCTGAATGCTCCTAAACTAAAAGGTTTGCCCAAAGAAATGTAAAAATAAATAAATAATAAAAACAAAAACATTTTATCCCAATAGCATACAAAATAAATTTAAAATTGTACATCCCATTTTGCTATTAGGCTTAGCTAGAATGTAGTTTTCTTCTTAATCATAAGCCTAATCCCTGTCTGACCCCAGGGTTCAATTGGTCTAGGATTGCCTTGCCTGTCATAAGAGGCGACTAAAAGACCAACATCATATGACCTAATGGTTGAGTACGTTGTTTAACACTAAATAATAATAATTAGCCCCAATTATTGGCTTAGGCCCTACAAAGCAATCATGCATATTATTCTGGTAGTACAGTATGCACATTTTTTTAAACTCATGGTTTAAGCTGGGTGGCAAGCAACATATTTTTGTTTTTAGAATATGTTTGAGCATTCACAAAAATACGGTGCCCTATATCACTATGAATTGGGAAAAATAAGTGGATTAATCTAGATCTGATGAGCAAGTTTCTACAGTGATAATATACCTAAGTAAAGTGATACTGTACTTAGAACGAGGAACATAAATGAACATACGACTATTACAACACGTTTCGCACTGGAAGATGGATGGTTATCTATTATCTATGTATATTCCTAGTACTAACTGCCTTGGTCACTGTGGCCTCATCTATTCATAGCTATAGATAATAATTAATTAACATTCCATAATTGTTCAATTAATTCTTGTTTACTAATTGAGTCTTGTTAATGAAATAGCCACAAATATGTGAAGCCCTATTTGTGAAATCTGCCACGGTTGAGAGATGACTCAACAAGAACCTACTGGATCACAAAGCATCGGCTTGATCACAAAGCATCGGCTTATGCCACGTAACAGGATCGGATAGTGACACTTGCAGAACGTCAAAAATATAGCCGAAATATTTGTTTATTTCACCGAGCCTTTCACTACTTGAGACATTTTTATCCTACAGAAGATTCAGAAAGACGTTTTCAATATACTGATCAGCTAAGGGCCACTTCCACCAAACTTTAATCCGGTGATTTTCTGTTAATCGGAGATCAAAAATGGCGCCCGGTAGAAGCCACCACGCATGATTTTGTATGTAACGTTTGTTGAAACCATGGTAACCAATCCGAGATTAGTAAATTGACCGATTAAACAGTTTGGTGAAACTGAAATCTAACCTAAAGCTGCGATTTCAGTCGAGGATGTGCTCGGCGCGGCGTGGTGTGGCGTGGCGCGGATTCTCCTCGCCAGCCATTTCACTTGCAGATTGCACGATGCGCTATCTATGGCCTAGGCCTAGTCGTTTTGCTTACCTGTGTTGTTACAATCTTGCGCCACGTCCTTCTACGCTTGAACACGCAAAACATTACTTTTATAGTGTTTGTGGAATATATTATACACGATTTCTCTCTTTTCGACAGCCAACAATAATCTTTTGGCAAAGTCTTCAGTCATTGGTTTGTTGTCGTAATCCCGATTTTTTATTGGTCATTCAAAGTGACGTCATGCCGAGCGCGGATTTCGCCGGCTGAAATATTGAATATTTTCAATCCTCGGATAGAAATCCGCGGCTCTCCTCGGCTGAGAAATAGAGCACGCTGATTGGCTGCAATCTTCATCCGCGCCGCGCCACGCCGAGCACATCCTCGACTGAAATCGCAGCTTTACCCTACTCATCTCACTGGCCGGTAGTTAACTGATCTGATAACTTGATCTGTGATTCCAAGTGAAGTAAACACAAGCGGGTAGATTCATCTGATCAGGTTATCATAAGAATAGGTGACGATTCCACTAGGGACAGTATTCGCAAACACACCAAGTTCCAAATTTCGAGACTAAAAGTGTGTCAGCCAATGGAATGTCATCACCACAGTGATGTGTAACGGTCACAGCCAAAGTCAGCCTTTGTAACTGACCATGTACATCATGCACGATTGATGAAGGTGCTTCGGTTCTAACCAATACTCGTTGAATTTGCCTCAAAGTGATTCGGAAGCGAGTTGGACGATGAAAATTCACTTTAATATATTATATGGCTCAATGCTCAAATGCTGCAAATTTTATTGCCACCATATGCATGGTAAGCATTTTGGAATAGTAGTTCATAGACTATGGTAGCACTATATGTATAGCCCAGTTTCTTTGTCCTGCATTCATGGAAGAGTGTAGCACATTTCACATTTCACACATTTAGTTAGAGTCTACCCACTCAGTAACTAAACTGATTTGCAGTGGGGGACTTTAATTTAAAGTGACTAAACCAACCCTGCAGGCTTCGAACACCATCGACGAGTGAGCGATGACCAATAAAAGATCGATATTTCAAATACGAAACATATGAATCAGTGATTGGACAGTGCGAACACCTGCGGACAAATGCCAGAATCAACAAGGCCGATTCAGAACAACTTTGAATTTATTGAGTGCTTCGTTGCTAGGACGGCTCTAAAGTCACCGTTTACTTATTCCTAAGCCAAGAAGTAATGAAACTGAATATACATTACAAGTTAAAAAACTTCTGCCTGAAGCAGGATTTGAACCCAGGACCTTCTGCATTGGAAGCAGGGATGCTAACCACTGGACCAACGAGCCACCTAACTTTGTGTTTCTTATCACTGTACAGCTCCACCATTGGTTGTTTCTTTGTCCAATGCAGTAGTGTCAATGCAGGAAATGTAGCACCGGCTACCCAGAAGGTGAACCATTCTCGATAAATTCCAACTTTTATGTGGTTTTGCTGCGAAACAGCAATCAAAATTGATCAATTACATATATTAATATACCGGTATTCATAATGTGCTAGACATGAAATGTGTTTTATGAAACATGTATTCAGCAACAAGTAATAAGCCTACATGTTTTTGTTTGTAAACCAAAATACCTATGTAATAACTTTGATTTCCACTGTTTAGAACGATGTGTTTCGTAGGGACTATTCGTTGTTCTGTTCAGTGTTGCAAAGTCAGCACCTAACGTGTTCCCGATATACAGCACCAAAACTTACATCACGATAATGTGCAGGACAAAGAAAATAATCTATCGCCAGTTAATGAACCAAACATTTAGGCTTAACTTCTTCTTAGCCTAAACTTTCATATAGCTTAGATCTATATATGTGCAGTATCTGCAAACCTTGTGAATGCCTACTTCATTACTTTACAATGTATACTTTGTCCAGTAATATTTGACGTGTTTTTTCGTTTCCCTCAAAGGGACAATGGACCGTGTTTGTCCATACTTTCAATGCAGATAAACTTATTGTATTCCCAATACTGCCCAGTTGTCTGGCACAATAATTGGCTGCAAGATTGCCAGTGCAGTCGGTCCAAAGTGTTCTATTCATTGGTAACATCATAAATTATTTTCATTCACAAAGCTGTTTGACATTATTGTTTGCCATTGGAGGTGAAATAGGTATTAATTAGGGCGAGAGTGTGATAGAGAGATACGCAATCTTTGGCAAATACTCATCTTGGTAATGCAGGAAGCGGTCACAAGTGGTCAATTAGGGTGGATTTTAAGTTTACAACGTACTGCCCAGGCCAATGTCAGCAACAACCCGCTTTTCATACTGGACGAACTATACAATGTAATGGGAGATTTGTTACTGTGGCAGTAATACAGTGTATGCTACCGTACCTAAGTACGGTACATTTGGTTACAAATGACTGAGGCATGACAAGTATTGAAGCAAACTCTATTCTGTGCTGGGCTTATTACTACAGTATTTTTAGAGTACTTTACTATTACGATAATTACTTAGCTGTACTTTACAATTAAAAGAAAAATAACAGGCCAACATAGAATTCCGACAATAACAATTTTTTGTCAATACTTAAGATTAATAATTTGTAGAAAAATCTGTAAAGTATACAAACTGGTGGAACTACAATCCAACAAATTCGTTTAACATTCAATTATAGTATACAAGGTAAAGATAGTTACAAAATGGAACTCAATGTCAAGTTTATAAATGGATTTTGCAAGTTGCAATAATTAGGGATGATTTGTAACCAGGTAGGCCTACTAGCTTACCTGGTACTCCCAACAGAGCTTGCAATTGAATTATATTCTATGTATATATAATTTATTACTTACTTATATATTAATTAGTAACTCCTGTCAAAGAATTAATGCATATAAACCTTCGCTTATCGTCATGAAAAATATTTCATTATAAAACGTATGTAAACATTTTCATACCAGCTCCTCTATCTTGTATATTTTCGATGCATAACATTTGAGACTGTACATTGTACAATCATCCAACAGTCATCTAGGATCATCAGGAGCACACCACTTCTGACTTCGTTGCCTTATCTATAGAAAAAAAGCACAGGTAAAGAAATAATGTCAATTTGTGCTGTTAAAAGGTATAAAAAAAAATGCATTAAAGCACTCCTTAGCATGTTTTGCAAATTAATAATAACAAACTAAAAACTGATAGAAGGAATACGTAACATATTACTTGAGCCAAAATGTAATAAAATTACCATGAAGTTACTTTTTCAAAAATGTAATTAAATTACATTACTTTTTATGAAGAAAAAAGTAGTGAAATTACCGGTAGGTAAATATTACTTTTAAAATTACTTTCAAAATAAAAAATGTCCTTTTGATCATAATTTATCAGTATCACAGGAATATTGAAGATAGCAAGGAAATAAAAATAACTACTTTGAAAGCCACATTAAGAGCGAGGTAAAGTCTTCGTACAACAACTTCGGTAATGCTTCCATCACGGTTGGGTGAGCGGCAGCCAACCAGCGGTCGTGGCTAATTCAAATACCTGCTCGGGTTGGCCGAAACCGTAAACACGTCATTGATTGATGACGAAAGTCCCGTAGTTGTTGTACGACGACTATAATTGTAAATCTGTTTTTGTGCAGTCTGTAAACATAATACGTACTGTATTACCGTATTTACTCGATTGTAGGTCGACAACAGATTAAAAATTGAAAGTAAAACACTGGGGTGCAACCTACATTTGCATGCAACTTTTTTTTATTTTGTAAACAAATATATTTAGATAGATATTAGGGTCACCAAGCTTTTACTTCATATATATACATACTGCAACACAATTTGTTCCCCCATGATGTCAGAAAAAATGTTTAGTTTCAGAAAGGGTTGCTAGACGTTTTCATCACGAGCCCACCCACTATTGTCTGTCAGCTGTCACTCAAGGAACGATAACATGACCTGACCATCAAGAGTTGCTTTTAAGAGCGAAGGTTAGTCTCTACGTCAAAAACAGCAGAAAATTTTAATTATTTAATAATATCTCAAGATTGCAACAAGAAATCAAAAATCTAAATCAACAGTGCACTGTGTTTTGGTAAGGCCTACAGACTGAATGAAATACAACCGTTAGCGTAGTTATTTCGATTATTAATTCGATAATTAGTAATAAAATTAATTATATATAAAAAAAAAAATTCTGATTACAATTACAATGTAAGACACAAGTTAGAGCATTCAGAGAGCTTACTAAACCACAGTGCGCTGTTGATTCAGATTTTCGATTTCGAAGCCCATTCTTGTGATATAATTAATAATTTATAAATTAAAATTTTCTGCGGTTTTTGACGTAGAGGTATCCTTCCCTGTTAACCCTTGTAACCGGTTATATGTCGTGAGAGCCCCGACATTACGATTTTCCCGTTACGGTTATACGTCGGGCATCGCCCGCCAACACGCATATTCAAAGTTAGCACCGAAAATACGCACTTTCTAACTGCTGCTGCCATCTGTCAACTCCCTCGGTACTTGATCAATATGTTCTCGAATGCATTTCAGTTTCGACGCGTTGTAAGTATCGGTACTGCATATTACCGTATATAGTTGGTCTTGTTAGTAGTTACAACAAAAATGTCGTAAACAAATATGGCGTCTTCTTCACGCAAATAACAGTTTCCTCGCGATATAAATGAGGTTTTGGATGAAAGTTTTGAACTAAGTAAAGGTGAATTTGATGATGTAAGTTCCGCTAGTGATATTGAAGTGTCAGATACTAAGTGAAAGTGAAGCTAGTGTATCATTTGGAAGTGACAACGGCGGAGCTGGGAATGCGGGACCGGATATAAGATATAAAAAATGGTCTGTAGGCCCTCTAAATAACATTTATTTTGCTGAACTACCCTTCACAGTTCAGAACCCATGTTTCTAAGTTCAAATGCCTAGGCCAGTGCTTCTCAAACTTTTTGTGTCCGCAGACCACTTGATGGATGTCAACGTACACGCGGAGCACTTATCTATTAGCGTATTCGATTGGCTGCACTTTCATGCACTCAGTGCGCACTGAGTGCGACTCGCGTATTCGATTGGGAATGTCCGTGCGCACTCAGTGCGACTTTTCGTATTCGATTGGGAGTGTGCACTAGAAAAGTGTTGCACTACAGTGCACTGGCTTCAGACCGCAGTGCAGTGTCATTTTGAAAACATGGACGCGCGAAAGCGTTTGGCTCTAGTGGAGCTTTTAGTCTTCGGAGAGTAGCGACGAAGATGAACTACTCTTGTTAGAGTATTTAAGAAATGAGAAGACTCCTAAAATATCAGGATTTATAACAAACGTTGTCAATCAGTATTCCGATGAGGAAGTATCTAGTTTACCGGTATCCTAACCTACAAATCAACTCTGGCGCATGCATTTAACAGACCTTTATTATTTTATAAAGTGGAATGTGTTGCATTAAATCTACTAATGCCACATATTATTGTTTTATTATGACTGGAGGTAGGCCTATATACATTAATACTGGTAGGCCAAGGTCTGGGCCTAGGGCTAGGCCTACATAACCAAGCTTTTCCTAAGCCTAGGTCTAGGTGTAGGGCCCCTACATAACCAAGATTTTGTCTAGCCAGCTCAGCCCTGGGCTAGTCCTAGCCTACAAGATAAAATGCCACCGTATGTAGGCTATGTCACACAGTAACATATTATCATTTTCTGTTTCAATTTCTAAAACCTTTTGAATAAAAGCTTCTGACATTTCAAGGGCACTCATGGTGTTTTTGGCGCTAAAACATATACAGATATAGCGAAGGGATACCACACTACGAAAACAAGATTTGAGTTTCGTGCCAATCCTACCAACCATGCTGTTCAGTTGGGAATTGCACTTTCACAGAACTCGTGTAGTGCAATGACGTCATTGCACTAGTTGAGTGCGCACTCGGTGCGTGCCAATCGAATACGCCATATGATACACAGTCATATCGCAACAAGCATTCGAATACAAGTTATATAGCTAATAAATAAGAGAACATTTATCAGCTATCAATTTGCATTCACTAAATTCAAAACAAATTTTTTTTTAAATTACTTAACTTATATTACATTTACATTCTTCATTGTACGTATTGTTATTGTGTTAGATATTAAAAAATGAGCAAATGGGTTACGTTTGGTAGTTAATTAGGTAAAATCTAAAAACCTGACTGCTGACCTGCTCGCGGAACACCTAGCGGACCCTCGCGGACCACTGGTGGTCAGCAGACCACACTTTGAAAAACACTGGCCTAGGCCTAGGCCCTGTACCAAGTTGGACTTATTCCAGTTGTTTTTCACTTTTTTCCCTTTTTGTTTAAATTAAATGTGACCTGAGGCAGAAACAAATGAAAAAATACATTGACCGAAAAGGGTTAAGCTTATCTCGCATGAGTGATAAACTGGTTTATTTTCAATTTTGGGTGTTTTTGGAGGGTGTAGGCCTACCTTAGATACAGATAAAGGGCTACGATAAAAAGTGCCTTCAGCAGGGTTGGGTAACGACACGTCGTAAATAATATTCGACACGTCACGTCGAAATAAATACGTGTCGAATATGTAGAATATGTCGAATATTCGCGTCGAAAACTAATTAACTTTTATGTTTGTGTAATTCGAATATTCCCGCCATTATGCCTCGTTTCCCTTTCAAAATCCATTTCCCCCCAATCCCCCATCGTAGTTAGCGCCTTTCCTCGGAGTCGGCCAAGGTGTAAAGCTGCCTGTCACAGTGTGTTCATACATCACGGTGAAACAAGATTGAGGACGAGATTGAAGACTGGCTGCAAGTAAGCCAGCTGCAGTATAGCCTACAGTACTTTGTGACAACTATTGTTCTTCTCACATTTGTTATTTCATAGGCCTAGAGGGGGCATTTTTGAATTGTTGTAGTTAAATTAACGTGACCCCAAGTTAATTTGCTTATTATTTCGTCAAGCAGTCAGAACTTCAATTTTAACCTCACTTCCCAAATACTATAACGATAACATACTAGTACTACGCGGGCCTACGCATAGAAAGCCTGAATAAGCTAGGCAACCCCCTCTCCCCCCCAGCCCCTACGTAAGTACGATTACGATGTAACTAGGCTGAAAAGAATCACAAAGCGTTAGAAGCAGCAAGCAGTGCATTTTCTCGTAGCTTATCGGCAATATTTAATGAAAATAATGACATCGGTTCTCTATTCCCATCAACTAATTTTTGTTGAAGAAATCCTATTATGAGGAGTCGATTCTTTTGCAAGTACACTGCCGTAAACACTTGCCGACAGAAGTCGTGCAAGTAAGTGTAGCACTCCATGTCGGCTGACTATGTTGACCCCCTACCACCCTTTGCCGACCGTGAGATCGACTTACTAGAGGTGTGCGTGTGTGCGTTCAGCCACGCGACGGCTTGCACTCGCAAATAAAACTTCACTCGGCTCAGTCGGCTGTCCCTTCGGCGGGTCATATTTCCGAAGATGCCAGATCCAATCATCAGCCTCACTGCTATCAGGGGGGGAAATGATCCGCGTTGTCTGTTCTCTTATAAGTTGGCGAGACGATAAGGGGAGGTAACAAATGAGCATGGTGTGCGTGTAGCACTATTCTAAACAAACAAAACTAAGAAAAAAAGGGAACAGCTTCTGGGGGACAATACGGCATTGACTAGTTATTGTATTGACCATATTATTGATAATTTATATAATTATTTGAGATGTTTATATTGACATATTATTATGCTTCGAGGCTCAATACCGTAATGACGCGCGTAATTTACGCACAATTTTCTCTCGGATACAAGCCTGAGAACACAAGTCTAGGCCTTCTGCTACGCCCTCAACTATAAAGACCTTTTTGCCACTATTCGTAGGGCAACAAAGCAACCACGGGCTGCCGAGGTTCATTGTTCTACTTGCGAGAGAGATAGACATATGACACACCCGTCCACCAATGAGCGACCTCGCTGCAAGAGCAAGCCCCCAAGCTTGCACTTGCACTAAGCCACAAACGCACACAAACAAAAGCTGTGAAAAGGAAAGAAATGTCGTGTGCTGTTAACTAGTCATTTATCTATTAATTCCTTCCCCCCCCCCCCCCCCATCACTTTACCATCTCACATTTCTTGCAGCTGCTTTGACAATCCCTTCAGGAGTAGTGTTTATCTAAAGGGACTAGAGTCTAGAAGTGATGATTTACGTTGTTTGAACGCAATCAACATCTCGGATGTCAACTTGGCCTAAAAAACATACTCCAATCTGCTGGAATATTCGACGTGTCGTTAATGTCGTAAAGTGTAATTTCAGCGTGTATATTCGACGCGTATAATACCACGTATAATACCCATTTTCGACGTCGAGTATTATACCTACCCAACCCTGGCCTTCAGACTGGCTGCTTCTTATGTAGATTTGCGCTGACTTGATCATGCAAACAACCTTGTATTGGACATGAATAACAAGGTTGTAGGTAGGCCTACTGTATTTTAATTTGATTTTTCAGTTTGGATTATGAGCCATTCATCTACCTAGACTAACATAAACATGGTGCAACCTCCATTTGCATGCAAACCAGCTTTTCGACTTTAGACACCTAAAACCAGGGGTGCGACCTACATTTGCATACGACTTACATTCGACTTTCGAGTAAATACGGTCATTTAATGTTGCATATTTTGTTGACGTTTCAAAGGCAGTGGCGTGCCCCGCCAATGGTAACGCATTACTTACCTCAAATTGCCATTAAATATATATATATCTTGACCCCGTTTCCAACATTAATTTATCGTACCTCGCCGCACACGTTGCTTCCTAGATCGCACAATTCAAGTAGCATTAAATAAGTAGTGAAATTACTTGTCTATTACATTTGGAATATTGTAATGAGATTACTGACACTTTATGGAAAAAGTAATTTTGTTACAGTAACATATGTTATGTTACTACCCAGCTCTGTGTATTGTTTAGTAAGTAACTTAGACCTACACTTTTGTTTACAAACCACAACTGGTGCTGTGACTTACTTCAAGATAAAACGTTTATTAAATCGCAAAACACAATTTTTTGTTTAAAATTTCAAATAATTTTTACGTTCCCCTACCTATAATAAATAGTAGGCCTGTGCTTACTAATTAGTAGGGATGTCAAACGATTAAATTATTATAATCGATTATCGAATTCACTTTCACCTCCATAATCGATTATTAATCGATTTTAATCGTTTTGTTAAATGTCGGTATAGTAGCAAGTTTCTTCCAAACTTCGGTCTGGTTTCGGTTAGTTTGAATTGCCCGCGCAAGCCACGAGTTCGCAATTCGACTTCTTTTCGACTATCGCTATATTTTACGTCACGGAGTATTTTTGTTATGTTCTGTCCAAGATTTCGACGATACTTTCTGTCCTAGCTAGGCCTGAAGGGCTTTAGATATTCACTTCCCGTTTTTTTTTTAACCAATAAGCAATTAAGTATGCTGAATATGCGTCGTAATATTATTATTTTCATGTTCAGCGTAATTAAAATTTACGTGATGTGAACTAAAAATCGTAGCGACTCTTCTAACCTTACTTCTCTTGTTATTTGTGAACAAACATAACAACTCTTATTTTTATAGATCGTAGGCGTCGAATGCTGGGTCTAGGGTAGGCGACTAGACACAGCTATTCAAAATATGACTGGAAATTCGGCTCAAATTATGACGCAAAGTTATGCTGTTGCTGTTCTTAGGCCTACGCCTAGGCCTACTGTAAATGAAACTGAGCAATAGCGATGCTAGCGCTAGCGCTCGCGCTCGAATAGGCGGCAGATCTTGAGAACTAAATTTAAAAAAGCGCGAAAATTTAAAATCGATTATTTTTTTAAATAATCGATTAATCGTTTTCGATTAATAATCGATTAATCGAATCGATTTAATCGTAATCGTTGACATCCCTACTAATTAGTAATATCTTGTGGTCGCTTACCTTCTCTTTCTCTTCTACGTAATTTTTTTCTCCGTCTGTCAATGCAAGCTAATTCTGCTTTAACATTTACGTAAGTTTTCCGTAGCTCTTGTAGTTTTTGCTGCAGCAATGCTATTCGCTGTGAACCATCCAGTTCTGGATCTAGAATGATAAAACAACGTTTGAGCATTTTGAATAAGCAACATAAATGGCGAAAGTACTCAATCATACAAGGTTCAAAAGTCTCGCAACTTAATTCAATTGCGGCGTACTTACCTAGCTCAACGTAGAAATTGTATTTTGACGGTCTTGGAGACCGAGCAGGTAGCATGTTTTCAGAACTGGAAAGTGGTAAGCAGCCAGGCGTCGAGTTCTCAGAGGTGTCATCACTGTCACTCCCACCGCCTCCCATAAGTCTATTGCTTTGGCCAGCGAGCGTCTTTAACCTCTTGTTGCTGTCGCACTCCGACCTTTTCCTACTTCGCCTTCTCTTTTTAGAAGGCGAGAGGTCCGAGCCAAGTTTCTTGGAGAGGGATTTTAGTCCTTGTAATCGGTTATCACTTGAGTTGGAGAGCTCAATGTTAAGAAGTGAATCTTCGTCACTGTAATTGTCTACCTT
This sequence comes from Isoperla grammatica, assembly GCA_945910005.1. Taxonomy (NCBI): domain Eukaryota; kingdom Metazoa; phylum Arthropoda; class Insecta; order Plecoptera; family Perlodidae; genus Isoperla; species Isoperla grammatica. Next base: position 28,423,688 of record OX246738.1, read on the forward strand.
GTTACCTTCACCACTGCTATCCCCTTCAAACGAATCCCTACGGGATTTCACACTTTCATTGTCCATCGTGGGAGACATTCCAGCACGTTCTCTGAAAAATTGAAGAGAAACATTAAATTACTAACACATTTGGTAAGATTTACATAATAGTGTATATAAATTAGGGATGTCATAGGGTAGGAAAATTCGGATCCGGTTCCAGACCTTCCAAGAACCGGGTTACCCGAATCCTAAAAGCCTAAATTATGTCATCTTATCTTGGTTACAACCCCCCCCCCCAAAACCACGCGGTTGAAGGTCGTTCTCTGCCCTTGTCAGCTGCCGACCGCTGTGTGGGTTGGGCTCTGTGCGATCGCTGCGCGCGGGACGGGCGGGGGGAGGGGAGTGTATATGGCCTCACAGAACTCGCCCGCAGTAATGACAGCACGTACTAACCAGCGACCAGCTGGCCACGCCCACAAGCAGGAATTCACTGTAGCTTAGCTTCAAGAAAAGTAGCCGCAGAAATATCGTCGTGTATTTTTTTTTTTTTTTTTTTTTTTTTTTACAAATAATACTACCCGATAAGGATCCGGATCCTAAAAATGGATTCGGGTAATTTCTAGATCCGGGTAACCCGGGTACCCTATGACATCCCTAATATAAATATCAAATCACTATGTACCGTACAACCAAAAATCTACATTAAAATTAAGAAAACAAAGAAAAATTAAGAAATGTACATAGACACTACATAATAATACACAATAACATTGACATGTTTAAAACTTTATGGTAGCAGAATAGTCGCAATCCTACCAATGAGCCTCTCTATGAGGTTCGAAGTCCATAATAAGTTTGTTAGCAGATGTGGCACAACTCACAAGATTACAACAGCATATAAATCCAAAGACAGCGTTAGTACTTACTCTGTAGGTGACCCCGAGGTTATGGAGAGGCTACTATCTGGCGTAGTTGGAGGAGTGTTTTCAATGACGGGTGCAGCTGCTCCGGGTAGTACGCTAGACATAGACTCGGGTAGCTTGAGCGAAGCCTGGGGTGCCTCCGACAACTCCATTGCGACAGGTGGTATCGCTATCGCACTTGTACTACTACTACAGCTGGGGGCACTAGCAAATGGCATTTCAAGGATGGCCGTTCGGCTTTCCACGGGTTCCTCTTTGCCCGCATTTTCTTCGTGCGCACTTTCAGACATGGGGGTGGGGCTGCCGGGTATCGTCTCTTCACACAGTAACGAGGGCACACTGCAATCGTTATCATCGTCTTTCACGTCAGCCAACGCCCCGAGTGATCGTACCTCGCCGCACACGTTGCTTCCTAGATCGCACAATTCAAGTAGCAATTCAGAGTCCTTTTTAGTTGTGCTAACCTCAACAGGCGTGGTACTTTTGTCAATACCCAATAACGAAGGGAGTTTTACAACTTCTTCGACAAGTTTGGAGTTGGAATCTTCTGTGATTGGCTTTTTATCAAAGCTCACACTGTCATCCGCGATAAGCATGACCATACTCGAGTCGTCTTTGTTTAAAATTATATCTTCTTTAGTAGAGAGCATTTTGTCTTGCGAATTGTCCAGAGCTTGGAGAAGATGCGACTCTTTAAAAGTAGAAGGTTTGGGAAGTGATTGGCTCGAACTACTTTCTTCGCCAAGGCGACTACGTGAATCGTCGTCATCGGTCTTGGCTATTACCAGACGCTGTTCCCCGTCGCTCGAATCCGAGTCGGAATCTTCGACAAACTCCTGGCTGAGAACTGGTTTCCTTCCGCCACTTTTTCTTTTCAAGTTGTCTTTCTTTTGACTTTCTGACATGGGTACTAGTGCATCAACTTTGGGAGACTTTAATTCTAAGTGGACATTTGGAGGGGACGTGACAACTAGGGCCACGTCAAAGTCATTGCTATCTTCGTCAGTCATGGCTTGAGAAATAACACGCTGGATGGCTGCACTTATAGGATCGTCTGCATACATTTCTTCGTCAGCTTCGATCGAGTTATCAGAAGCTAACCTTGAATGAGGACTAGAATACGCTGGCTCTTTTAAGATCGTTTCTTCTTCTTCTTTCATAACCAAGACGGCTTCTTTTTTCTTCACACTTGTCGGCAAGTCTTTCTTCTTGTTAATTGGACTGGAATCTTTTCTTCTTGCAATAGGACTTGATTCTTTCTTGTTAATAGTAGTGATAGAACTTTTCTTTATGGTAGGACTTGATTCCTTCTTGCCCAAATTAAGGCCAATACCCTTCTTATTTGGAACAGGACTGGATTCCTTCTTGTGAATAATAGGAGCAGATTCCTTCTTCGTAATAACAGAGCTTATCTCCTTTATGGGAAGTATATTTGGTTCTGTTTTACTAATTACTACTGGAATTGCTTCCTTTACAACGACACTAGGGCTTGTTTCTGTATTTATAACAATAGGACTTGGTACTATCCTGGGAACAACAGGACTTAATTCCTTTTTGGGAACAACAGGGCTTAAATTTTTTCTGGACACAACAGGACTTGATTCTTTCTTGGGGATAATAGGGGTCGATTCCTTCTTGGAAACAACAGGATTCAATTCTTTCTTGGGGACAACTGGGGTGGATTCTTTTTTCGCAACAGAAGTTTGCATCTCCTTCTTATTGACCACTGTAATTGGGGTGGCTTCTGGCTTATTAACAGGGCTAACTTCCCCCTTGATGGTATCTGCTTCAGACTCATCTTCACTGATAGAAGGAATTAAATCTTTCTTAGTAATTTGACTGGCTTCCTTTTTGCTTACAGTTTGTTCAGATTCTTTTTGTATTGAAACTTGGCACAATTCTTTTCTCTTGCTGGTCATACTAATTTCTTTTTTATTTGCAATTAGTTTGGAAGCTTTTTTGTCAATAACAGGAATAGATGATTTCTTTCTTAAGGTGACGCTCTTTGCACTGGGGGTGCCAACATTCTTACCAAACGTGGAAAAGCCACCAACACTCGACTGAATTCGTGGTGCATTTTGCGACTGGTCCGACACCTCTACAGGCAAGACAAGAGTTTCTACCGGCAATGTGGGAAGCAGTTCCTCATGGTGGCGCTGAGGATAAGTAAACAATGGCCCTTCCAATTCAGTTTCAGTTTCTTCAGTTTCCGAGATAACAAGTCTATCTTCACTATCGTCTCCTCCATTGTCCTTTCCTTCTCCGGGCAACTCGCTGAATAAACTTAGGGGCTCAATACTGGGACCTAGAGTGGGGCTTGGAGTTCGCCTCGGCTGACTTGCTGGCCGAAACACGGGAGATTCACACAGTTTGTCAAAAGCTTCTTCGCACGCAGACACCGAGATATTCTTCTGTGAGCTAGACGGCTCTGGCGAGCATTCTCTGCTGAGTTCCACTTCTTTTTTCTTAACCTCAACAGGAGTGTCGATACTTTTTGCGACGTTACGTCTGAATCTTTTCCTTACCACGCCTTCTTGTGGCACAGCATCCTTCACCTCAGTTTTTGGAAGAGCATTTCTCACAAGTTTTTTCCTAACTGTCACAGGCTTCTCAATCTTTGCTTCAACAACTTCATCTACCAACTTGACAGCTTGCTTCCTATTCAGTTTTGGTTTTTCTTCAGGCAACAAGAGATCTCGTTTTGAACGAACCTCGAAATCAAATGGCTCGGGCTCTTTAAACTCGTAAATATCGTCGGTGCTGGTGTTGGGTGAACATATTTTTACAACTTCATCCGAAGGTTTACTTTGCTCTGCCACCTCTGCCACAAGACTGCTGTCATCAATCAATCCGGTCTTATCGTCCAGAATCGGACGAGGTTCCTTAACGTCGGTTGCGGGCACATCTTGAGGTGGTTGCTTCACGGCCTTCTCGATACCTTTGAGCTCGGAGCGGATCTGGTTCAAGTCAAAGTCCCTCCCTTTCGACGGCGGTTGTTGTTGTTGCTCTTCTTCACTCTCCGTACTTGGTTCTCTTTTCTGTTCGCCTTCCTTGTGACTGGGCACGACGCTCAGAGTCTTCCGGGTTCTCTTGCTGCGTCTTGTCTCGACCACCCGAGGATCGCCGGACACGTCGGTTTCGGTCGACCGATCTCCGCCGTCTTCTTCCCTCTCATCCTCCGCCTCCACCTCCGTCACATCCTTCCTCCTGCCGGCAAACTTCCTCGGGGGCCTCTTCCCCTCGTCCCTGCCGACCCTGTCTCCCAGGCGCTCGCTGCGACTCCTGGTCCGTACGGGCTCCGCCCCCGGCTCGGACTGGCCCGAGTCCGACTCCGACTCGGAGCCCGATGCGACGGACGCGTCCGTGTGTCCAGACGTGCGTCGGGTGCGGCGCCGGTACTCGTGGGGTCGTGCCGAGCGGGGGGCCGGGGTCCCCGGGGACTTGGTGCGGCTGGAGGAGGACGTCACCGAGGACGGGGTGGCGGACCGAGGACGGTGGGTCGCGCTGTCCCGACCGCTCGTAGAGGGACGGCCCCTCTTGCCCAGGAACGGCCGCACCGTCTTGGACGCGCCCTGCTGTTGCTTCAGACGTTTCGCTCGCGACGGTGTCCAGCTCAGGTTCTCCGCGATCCTCCCGCGTTTGATCCATTCGTCGTAGCGCGTGTTCCAGCCAGTGTAATGAACGAGGAATGTATCTTTTTCCATGTCGATGACTTTTGCTTCGTACGTAACTTTCGACTCGTGCGTTGGTCCGTAGTAAACTTTCAACTTATCACCGACCCCGACGGCAATATTGCTGCCCAACTGGCCCAAACCTCTGAAAAAGACAACAACTATGTTGAGATGCAAGCAAAAATGCAACTTAGCTGCACCTGACTGGCCTACTTGAAAGTGACAATTCTACTATGTATCATACTTCTTTCAATGTTGCATTAGCTGTTGGCCCGATATTAATGTCTAAAAAAAGAGATTATAGTAATCAGAGGCTCAGGGCTAGAAATTCTCATTAAGAATCTACTAGCCACAACTAATTTCATGCAAGAGAAAAATTATATTTTGTAAGAAGTAAAACATGTGAAAGTAGGCTTAAGATTATTTTTTTTTAACTAGAAACGGTTAGGCTAGTAGTATGGCTGGGAGAAATTGTTTAATTTTGAGAATGTTAACGTTTCCAAATTGTTCGTGTTTAATTAACCGTAACAACCTGTTCACAAAATGATAACAAAAAAATTAGTTGTAACATTGGCAAAAAAAAATTCAACGAAATAACACGAGTGATTTATTATATTCATTGTTGAGTATACCTCCACCTTTTTGTGTCCAACTGTCGAGTCTTTTTGACTACACTACGCTATGCCTCGTCGGCTAACCCCTCTTTCATCTATGTAATTAAACTAATGTCATGTAATTATTTTCAGGCATGCATTTTGTGCCAAATTGTAAAAACAAAAACAAAATAAAACTACCCTGTGCTACAAGATCTTATAATCTCCAATCAGAACTATGTCTAAATATATGAAAACTTGTTTTATCAACAACTCGAGTATTCGTTAAAAGTTAGTAGGTCTACCACACAATACCGGCCTCTGGACATGCCTAGAATGAAGGGATCTAAAAGATGTGTAATTTTTTACTAGTAAGCCTACTTACTCTTCTGGATTGGGCTTAGATTCCATTTCTTTTCGTTTCCGACCCCTCTTGGTTAAGCTTTCGTCCTCTTCTTCCGCTTTCTTGAGTCTTGGTGTTAATCTCTTCTCAAAATCACGAGATCGACGTTCAGGGGTGATCATATCTTTCTTTAAAAACAAATCTTCCTTGGATTTTGATCGAGTTTGTTTTTCTTCATCTTCCTTCTTATCAAGACGCTTTTTAATCGATTTATCACTTTTCTCGTCTTCTGAGGTTTTCAGGGTCTCTTCTTTCACTTCTTCTTTGACCTTTTCAATAACTTCTACGTTCTCTTCCTTTAGGCCTACTTTAGTTCGTTCACCGAGCACTTTTATACGGTCACTTTTGTGCTGGATGCTTTTTGGCTTCTCTTCTTTTGGCTTTATCGTTTTAGTATCTTCCTTGGCCTTTTCTTCTCTTCTGGAGAGCACTGGAGACTTCTCAACTATGCCACAATCCTCCCTTACATCATCAATTTGTTTACCTTTTAGTACAATACTGGCATCAGATTGTATAGATTCCTTACTAGGACCAGCTTTATTTACTACGAGATCCACTACCCTTTCCTTCTTAACAACTCGAACCACACTCAATTCCTCCTTCACGACAATCGATTTCGGTGGCGAGGCAATTTCCTCGACAGCCAAGCACACTTCCTTTTTCGTCGGTTTTAGTTTTTCATCTCTCTTTGACGCCACTTCTTTCGGAGTCTCGTCGAAACCAGCGGCGCCCTCATCTTCGGAGAGCGGGCCGGCGAGAGTCTCTTCAAGCTTGACGACGCCCTCTCCGAGCTCCTTGACAGGACCCTCGGTCCCGCCATCCGCCGACGGTCCAGCCCGGTCCCGTGGGACGTTGACCGGGGTCGCGCGGTCCCGGTCCCGAATGAGGCTGCGTCCGGCGTGTTGGCGGGCCCTGTTGCCGCGTGGATGGTTCACCATCGTGCAACCGAGCTTGCGGTAAAACTCCTCGAAGCTGTGCAGAAACTTCTTGTACGCCTGTTTGACGAGGTTGGTCACGCCCGAGCCTCCCTGGCCGAAGCCCACTTTGTGCGAGACCGTCCTCCACTGGTTGTGGTTGGTGACACGATTGTACCCGCCCAGCTTGTGCACGACCTTGAACAGCCTGTAGAGGTCCACGTCACGGTCCCCGACCGCGGGACCCCCGTTGATGGGGGTGCCCCGGTCGTCCATGAACTTGTAGAGCTGCGCCACGAAGTGGTCCTTCTCCTCGCGAGGCTCGTCGTCCGAGCCGTCCGAGTCCATGGCCCCGTCGCTGTCGCTGGCCGCGCCCTCGTCCACCCCGAACAGCAGGTCTCGGTCCCAGTGGGGGGGCAGCTCGTCGCGGTCCAGGAACAGCAGCGCCTTCTCCACGGCCGTCTTGAGCGAGTTGTTCTCTGCCCGGGCGCCGATCTCGCGCGTGAACTCGGTCGCCTCCTTCTTGGGCACGGTGAAGTAGCGGCCGTCCTTGAAGGACCTCACGAGGTACTCGTCTCGCACCTTGATGCGCACGGTGTCCTGCGCCGTGGGGGCCACCACCAGACCCGGGAACCAGTTGTCCTTCTGCTTTTTCTTGTCGCCAAGCTCGACGCAGACCGTCCGGCCTATGTCCTCCTCCTTCTCCTCCTTCCGCTTGCCCCTGCGCACGGTCCCCTCCTCCTCGCTGCTCTCCTCGTGGGCCTGGCGACTCCTGCGACCCTTGCGTCCGCCCACCACCGGGCTGCTGAAGTGTTCTGGGTGCGTAAGGGGAAGCTGGTCCAGCGTCTCGCTCTCCGCAAAGTGACGTCCGCTCTTGAGACACAGCGCGCTGCGCCGCAAAGTGGTAATGTCGCCGTCATCGAACACTAAACACACATGTATAGGACATTAATATACAATTATTAACAGAGCATTTAGTATACTTATACAATCAAGTTACATAAACATAAAAAGGAAAGTGAATAAATACATGTTTAAGTGGGCTGGACCTATGGACAGAAATTCTTGTTACTTGGTTAATGGCAAGGTCTACTGGATTTACTCCTAGCGGAGTAATTGCGAAGCGCAAAGTAAGGTCATTGAATGAGATCCAAAATCGCCATTTTGGATCCAACTACAAAAATCGCATTATTATTTAAATAATCGTCACCACGAATGTGAATTTGCGCGTAAAGTATTACAAAATATATATATATAGAATGTGAAGACAAAATCTCATTATCGATTGTTATTTTGTCTTTTTGGCCCATAATTTGTTTTGACAGATCATTTCATTTGTTTTTCTGAATGTTTCTCCCATTTGAATAACATGGGATTTTTAACATTATGGAAATAGGTTGGATGACCTTACTTCGCGCGCGCTGCGCGCGCGCTACAAGCGATCTAGTGGACCTTGGGTTAATGGCTACTTGTGTTTTGTCTAAACATAGGCTTAACCTACTCTTGCTAAATGGGTAATTTATACATCATGACTAGTTAATCATGTTTAAAATGATGATGATAAATTAACTTCCATTCTTCAATGTACAATTAGAGTTAAGGTAAATAGACAAGTTTATGAATGAGGGAGGGAGTGAATGAATGTATGAAGTTAACTCATAGTCTATGAGTTAACTTATCTAGGCCTATGTCTTATCTAACATATCTATGAGTCATAGATATGAACATGGTAATGTGGATCTTCAGAATTTACATTCAGGAAGAATGGCCCTAAGTACGCCTCTAGCTCCTATAGGTTTGTGCAAAATGTACTAGGCTATATAGGCCCAACCCTCGACAAACCCACTCGCACGCTCGCATTTTGCGAGTGACAAGTTGGTACTTGCGAGTAGCTTTCCTGGCTGTATTCAAAATATCGTTTTCGCGAGCGTTTGAATTGAGCGCGGCGCCACTATCGATCTCCAAGTTCGATCTTCTCAAAAGATTTTCTCCATTCCGTACAGTCACGGGAGGGGCAATCTGCTGAGCTCACGGGCACGCTGCACTTGCGTCGTAATAAGTGTACGCTTGTCGAGCATGGTGACTTTTTGTTTATCGATCGCGCGGTGTTTCGTGATAAATTAAAATTGGTATACAAAAGGAACTTGGTGGCTGCTGATTAACAGGACCCCAACCCGTGCGCGGCGCTAGATCGTAGGCCTACTTTCACGCAGAACGAGGATCGAATCCCAGACATGTAAAGAACTATTTCATCGTTATTTATGATGCAGTTTCGTCTAAAATCGCTTTGTAGGCCATAAAACGTAAATCAGGCCCGACAAAATGTTCGACCCCGGCGGCTGGGGCTTTGCCCCAGACCCCTGTCGTTCCGCGCCACCTCGTTGCGAGTGCAAATTTCCCCTGGCGATTGCACACCACACGCATTTGTCGAGGGTTGTATAGGCCTATGTAACATTTCACAACATAATAATGAAAGTTGCAAAAGGTCGGTTTACACATTTATTTAAGATTTAAAGAAGATAAAATCAAGGTAAAAGCATTATGGCATCAACACACTTTCTAAAATTTAAGATTATAGGAAACCATAGCAATGTTAGCCCTTACACCTAAAATTCTTAGTCCAGCCATCTTAGCCAGCCATTGTTATGGGAGGCAACGTTTTATAAATTTCCGACCAATGGTAGGGCCTAGTGATCCTAAGTAAAACATTTAGGAAAATATGGTATAACTAAAATCTTAAATCTTAGGAAAAAGTGTAAACTGACCTTAACAGAAACATTTGCATTAGCTCTTTGCAATTAAAATAATAGGTAGGCCTACTAATAGTTCAATCACCTTCTAAAAAGAGCATGAAAGTGGCATTCTATACTTTGAAATAATAGTACAACCCTTTTAATACGTTCACTTCAGATAGGTTTTCCTGACTAAAACGTCGACATTTATTGGTGTTTTTTAATTTCGTATTAACACCTATATAAAATTTCCTGGCTAAAAGCCACCAAGCTCGGACCAATTTCGCGTAGACACCCCTAGAGGCATAGCTAAAATACTGATTATTCATACCAACAGTATACTGGCTGCAATCCTGAATCTTGTTTAATATTGCTTCAGAGAATTCCTTTTTTTCTGGGTGTTTTACTTCACAAGTCGAACCAACCTAAAACAAAATACATAAAAACATCAATTTAACATAATATAGAAGTGCTAGAAACGGTGAAAGAAGTGAGAAATGCAATAACTAATAATAATAATAATAATAATAATAATAATAATAATAATAATAGCCTTTTATTTAGCGTCAATACAATGCGCTATTCAGATATGGTACATACATTGATACATTACACATTACCACACATTATCACACAAGCGCTATTCAGATATGGTATACAATGTACATAGGCCTACATTGATATTAACTAATATTCTAATTTTTGAACATCATTGTCACACAACCTAATACCTAATTAATTAACTTTAAATATAAAGAGTTAAAAATTAAATTAAAGACAATTCAGAATATAAAGTAGGCCTAGTACAAAAATGCAAAAATGCAAAATAGTCACATCTCTCTCCTACTTTTTAAATACTCAATAACCTTATTCCTAAACGCATTTACACTGTCTGCTATTCTGATATTATATGGTAGCTTATTGAAGTCACGAATACCTTGGTAGAATAATGACCTACACATTATTTGTTTATTGCCAGAATCTAAGTATAAACTATTTATAGCACCCCTTGTCCCATATTTATGCACTTCATTTATTCTCACCACCTTGTCTATCATATACCCTGGTAGCATTCCTTTTTCTAGTTTATAAAGATGTCATTCCAGCCAATTCCACCTCCTCCCCTACACTTAACCATTCCAAGCAATCTAACATATTTTTAATGGGCACATACCTACTACATTTAAGGATTAATCTCATTCCTCTATTCTGTAGGACTTGCAATCTCCGTACATCTGTAATATATGCTTGATAGAGCACCGTTATGCAATAAGTGAAGTGTGGTTTAATGACAGTATTATAAATTAACATTCTTGTGTAGAATGACACATGAGAACTTATTTTACTTAAAAACCCAATTGACCAGTTTCCTTAACAGCGCTGCGGCGAGTTTTGGAAGCTCGCATATGACATAGATAACATTGAAGGCATAGGCGAAAACCCACTTATCTCGCTCTAGCTACGAAAATAATTTTTTTAGCGGGAGACTTATTTGAAGGCGTTTATAGGAACTACAATTCTACGTATTTTGAAAGTATTACGAAAAATCTACATGCAGCAATGAGGGAGTTATTGATCGTAAATGATCTTCTTGCGTGTGGCTGCTGCGCGAATCTCGCCTCTAAGGCGTGACCTTCTGTCGTATACGCAGGCTGAGCCGTCGCTGGTGTGCGTAAGGTCTACTAGCGAGATTTGAGTGAGATGCACATTTCAAACGAACAAGCCGCGCCAAGAAACCGTTGTACAACTAGCAAATATGAAAATAGAACCTATCAACACGCTCATTGGATCTGATAGATCGGCGAATAGTGTACATCACCAAGCAAGTGTATTTTTTTCTTACGGTTGATTTCTTAATATGACAAACTGGTAATATAGCACTGAATTTAACATTCCGCCTCGATATGTTTATCACTTATTTGTATAATTCATTTTTTAACAAATGCTGTATACATAGCCTACCAGACGTTTGTGAGAAGTTTAAAAAAAATAAAAAATTACACTTCCTTTGTATATGATTTACAAATCCCGAACCTAATATTGCACATTTAAGTCAACTTGACGCGCCGATCTGTCAGATCCAATGAGCGTGGTTCTATTTTCATATTTGCTAGTTGTACAACGGTTTCTTGGCGCGGCTTGTTAGTTTGAAATGTGCATCTCACTCAAATCTCGCTAGTAGACCTTACGCACACCAGCGACGGCTCAGCCTGCGTATACGACAGAAGGTCACGCCTTAGAGGCGATATTCGCGCAGCAGCCACACGCAAGAAGATCATTTACGATCAATAACTCCCTCATTGCTGCATGTAGATTTTTCGTAATACTTTCAAAATACGTAGAATTGTAATTCCCATAAACGCTTTCAAATAAGTCTCCCGCTAAAAAAATTATTTTCGTAGCTAGAGCGAGATAAGTGGTTTTTCGCCTATGTCTTCAATGTTAACTATGTCATATGCGAGCTTCCAAAACTCGCCGCAGCGCTGTTAAGGAAACTGGTCAATTTTCCTCCTTACTTTACGCTCTATATAATGTACATGTTCCTTAAAATTTAGTTTGGTATCAATCATTATGCCTAAATATTGTTATGTACCACGGCAGTACCAGGCTGGACGAACGATCATCGTCACGATTACCCCTGTAATCGTGACATGGGCGTAGCGATACGCTCCCAGCCCTGCCGTGCCACTAACGGGGATCGTGTGGTGGGATTGTTCACAATGCAGTTCATTCAAAAAAATACCATGATTCATCAACAAGGAATTACGTTTATTCACTGACGGGAATTATGTAACATTACACAACCTAGTCCTGTGAACATGAGGCCTGGGCTATAACACGTACATACCGTCAAGACCCGTCAATCAATCCCAGACTCACCCGAGTCGTAGCCCCGGCTTCCCGCCCCGAGGTGATTGGTGACTGGCTTCCCGGCTCTGGCTTCCCTCGACGTCGTTAGTCCCTCTTTCCTTCGTCGTTCCGTGATTCACACTTCTTGCTCTCTTCAGTCGTGTTCCAGCTTTAGTCCCCCCCCCGTGTCCACACACCTTGGTTATAAACCCCTTCCTCATGACGTCACGTCTCTCTACGACATCGCTTGCCACGGCGAGGAATTGCCGACAACAATAACATCGTAACAATAATAAGTAAACAATTAAACAGATAATGTTTTGGACAAAACCGCCGACCTTCGTACATTATGTTATGAATCCCGACGCTTGTCCCAATCATCTGTTTACTTAACTGACTAGGCCCGCCGACCATGCACAATTATTGCATAGCCAACTGACCCAGTTACAATACTCAAAACATTACGACACCAGTTGTCCAAACAACTCCATGGAATCTCACCGATCAGAAAGGGCTCAAATCCATGAAACCCAGTCTTTCATGACATCCCTGGGGCTCCGGAAAAATCGACCTCGATTTTCCGACTTCGAAACACCCCTTCTGGGCGACCCCCTCAAGACGGAGAACACTAATCTCCCTGTCCTTCCCTTGGTCAAGACGTCCAAAAGTCCCCTAGGTCATCGGCCTTCGTGAGATTCCCCCATGCGATGCGTCTTCAGGATGATATCGAATAGACCGTAGAGAGACTGAGAGGAGGTTGGTGACATGTCCACAGATGGATGAGATGGGCGTGGCTCCGGACCGCCAGTATTCGAAACGCCAGCGTGTACAACTTATGCCGAGGAAGCAGCAACAACCACCTCTCCCTAACTTAATCTAAAATGTACGCTCAACAACCCAGCCCTCAGTTGACAAGCAATCCGTACATGAATAACAGTGGCAAAAAATAACAAAAAAACAAAAGTACAATAATAAAAATTAGCAAAATATTGAAATAATAACAATAATAACAATCCAAAAGAAAAGTAACAATCATAATTTAACAAGAAACATAATATTTTCTTTTTCCTTTATAAACCATAGATAAGCCACTGTCAACGAAACAAACTTCACGAAGCAATGTCATCCATTGAAGTTGTCCCGTTGAACGTAATCCCCGTAGTGTACAATGATCCGCCGAGTAGACAATTTTCTCTCGCACGGTCCAGACTAGATGTCCACATCCACATGCAGTGTGCTTAGTCACAGCCGTTATCGCATACCCAGCTGTGAACATAAAACACACGACAGAAAACATAACCGAAAAAACCGTTCAAAATGAACCATGGGTGCACAGTGAATTTAAAATTATTAATAATTAACAGATAGCTTGAAATCTTAACAATAATCAGGTGAAATAATCAACAGCACCGTTCGCTTACAAAGCTCAATTTTACAATGAAAACAATTTTGAAATTACGAAATGCATTTAATAAGTAAACAAGAATAATCTCATTTTTTTTATAATGAAGTGATCAAAACCAACAACAATTCACCGTGCATGCACGTCCCATGCCTAGAGTGGGAAAACTCGTGGAAACCTCTAGATCATCTCCACGATATGGACCACCTATCCCGCTATGTTACTTGACCATAGCTAAATTCCGGGCCATTTCTGCCCACATCTAAAATTTGGAAAACAATTAATTAACCAATAAATTAATCAAATAACCCCATTAATAGAGTATATCCACACGTTACAAGAATAATTATAAAATTAATGCGCGTTAACCCGGGGAATGTGAACAATGAGACGCACATCGTAGCGTTTCACGATCCGCCCCCCCTTTCCCCCCATCACAAATGCGGACGCCAAACGCCCGTCCATTGTGACACCTGGCAAATGCCACTTTCCTCTGTCACCCCACAGTAATTTCCCAACCAACACCATAGGCAGCTAAAGCGCAACTCTCAACACCCGAAAATACCGCACTAAGCAACATGCTCACTGCATGTGCCAACACAGCCTCTGTTCTCCCTCTCCCTCCTTCGCTTACATTCCAGGAATGTCCAACGCCCACTTAAACTAATACCTAACCGATGTTCACCAATTAGTGCATTAATAAAACTAAACCACACAACAAAACGTACGTACGACGAAAGGTTGAAGACCATAAACCTATCTTAAAATAACCTAAAAGTACTTGCAAAAGACACTCCCTTACCTGCCTGCTAAAAGCTTGGCTACTTCCCCGCGATTCATCCCTAACAAACAACTAACCCGCACACACAGCGTGTACGCGCCCAGTGCCTGATGCTCGCGTGAAGAGAGTATAGCTCTCTGCCTCTCACTATCGTTACGCGAACGCCCACCGGAGCGCTGCTACCTGCGCCCGTGCGCGGCCTGCCTCGCGGCAACGCAGGCTACAGCCGCCGGCCAGTAATCGCGCTCGACTCCCCACACTCATACAGCGGCAGGAGTCGAACTCGGGCCTCTCCACCATGGAGACCCATTGCCCCCTACGTGACCTCTCCCCATTCCCCCTACAGGAATGAGTCATATTAGGTCCGAGGCCCATTGTGCGTAGGCAACACCCAAGAGTCTAAATGTCTCCCGAGTGTACCGTAACCCTGTTCCCACCACGAGAACTCCATCCAACATGCACGACTCACACGTGACCTCCCTTCATCTCCGACGAGATAAGTCATAATAGATCACGTGGAGCTGCAACCCCAATACGCAGGCACCACTTAGAGCCTAAATATCTCCCTAGTGGTACCGTTGTACTGTCCTCACCATGAGAACACAAATTATGGACTCGCATGCGACCTCTCCCCAACCCTCGAAAGAGCTGGGTCATATTAGATCACATGGAGCCACATACCCAAAATGCACGCGTAGGCACCACCCAGAGCCTGAATATCTCCCGAATGATGCCAGAGCGCCTTTCTCCCTCAAGTAGAGACACCCAATGCATGACTCGCATCCCTGGACCTCTCCCTATCACCGAAGTAATAAGTCATATTAGGCCCTGCGACGTCACACCTACCAAACGGAAGGCCCCAAAAGAACCGCAACCCTGCAGTAATTCACAGCCCACCCCCCGTACGCAAACTGACGCAACAATCGTCACGATTGATGCGAAACCACTAGCCAGCCCGCCATGACAACACACAAAAAACAGCAACCAGCTGACTTGCATGCCTAGCGCAACCGACTACACACACTATGGACTGCTGACGCAGGAATAAGCTACATTCCGAAACGACAGCTCATCCGAGGGAAACGAAAAGAAAGAACGAAAGAACCTAAACTATAATTAACTGCAACAAAATTAAAATAAAACAATACACTTTACAATATATATATTAAACAACGAAACAAAAAGAACACTGTACAAAATTGTCTTACACAACTATCCTATCACCCTAAACATAAAACATTATTTACAACCTATCTCTAAAACAAAACAAAATTATGCATAGTACAACGTTAATGAAAGTGCAATGTGTATGTACGAATACGAGGAACATTAAAGTAGTATTTGTGTAAGCTGACCATATGACCGCATGAATGAATGCATGTGTGTATGTATGTATGTAGGCCTATGTATGTAGGGTATGTATGTTTATAAGTATGCTTGCATGTATGTATGTATGTATGTATGTATGTATGTATGTATGTATGTATGTATGTATGTACGTACGTATGTATGTATGTATGTATGTATGTATGTATCACAAAAAAAAATATTGAAAACAAACTTAAGAGTTGGACAATGGACACATCATGATAAACAATAAGAGATATACAAAATATACATAACGGACTAGCATTCCGCAGTACTAGAACCCAACTCGAATCAATCAACCCATGGATGCCGCCATGCTTCAGGATCATACCAGGGCTTGATGCGTGATACATGTACGACCTCTTCCACCCATTTATTACTGAGCTTCAACCGAACCTTGTAATTCAAGTCCGATAATTTTTCAATAATCCTGTACGGACCTAACCATCTATGGATGAACTTTTCCACCTGGCCCACTTTGCGCAAGGGAAAGAAGATCTTGACGTATTGGCCTACTTCGTATGTCACATGTCGATGCGTCTTGTCATACCCTGACTTTTGCTTAGCTTGCTCTTCTTTGATTACCTGAAGGGTGGCTTCGCGCGCTTCCCGGAGCCGCTGCAAACGCGTAGCACTATCCTCCCCAAATTCCAAATCGGGCTGAAGACCAGCATCCATAGGAAGGGTAGGCTCGCGGCCATAGACCAAATAGAAGGGTGTACGTTTAGTCGTTGCCTGGATCGAGACGTTATATGAGAAAGTACACAGGCGCACATACTCACACCAATTGTCATGTCGCGAGTTCACAAAAAATGACAAAAGGGTGGCCAAAGTGTGATTAAATTTCTCATCCAAACCATTCGTAGAGGGCTTATACGACGTGGTGTACAACGAACGCACCCCCAACCCCCGGACAATTTCAGTAACCAAGTTCCCGCGAAAAACACTACCTCGGTCACTCAAAATCATCCGAGGACACGAATGTTGGCAAATAACGTCATCGATAATAAAATTGGCCACGTCAATCGCACCCCCTGAGGGTAGAGCACGAGCCATCGCCCACTTTGTGGCATAATCTGTAGCCGTGACGATAAACCGGTGACCATTAACACTTCGCTTCAAGGGACCCAAAAGGTCGATACCTATCATATCGAAGGGAGCGCCTACCGCAATTGGCTGCAACAACCCTGCCGGTTTTAAATTTGGGCCCTTTTTCCCCTGACAATCCGCACAGCTCTTAACGTAGCCCAGCACCTCTCTAGACATGTTATCCCAATAAAACCGCGAACGCAGCTTACCATAAGTTTTCATGTAACCCAGGTGAGCCCCGCCCGCCGGACTGTCGTGCGCATCATAGAGAATCTCAACCTTCATGCTATCGGGAATAACTAAGAGCTTAGAGGGACCGGTAGGGACGAAATTTTTCCGATATAAGACATCATTCTCCATTACATAACTCCTTGTTTGACGCCGCACCTGCGAAGTAGCACTGTCAGGATCTGACATTGCCGCAATTAGTTCCGCCAGTTTAACATCCGCTTTCTGCGCCTGTGCAATCGTGTCCACCTGAACCGGCGTGGTCATGATCTCCATGGCATCCTCCTCATCCCCCGGCTCAGGACCATGCTCAGGCAACAGCCTACTCATACAATCCGCGTCAAGATGCCGCTTTCCCGACTTGTAGACAATCTCCATTTGATGATCAAGCAAATAAATGCTCCATCGAGCTAATCGTCCGTTTCTCTCGCTATTTTTACGCAGAAAACACAACGCACAGTGATCTGTCACCACCTGAAAGGGACGGTTATACAAGAAGTGTCGGAAGTATCGAACCGCCCAAACAATGGCCAAGCACTCCAGCTCAGTGACACCATAGTTGACTTCAGCATTATTCAACCTGCGAGAAGCATAGCCAACGGGATGCCACTCTGACTCGAATTGCTGCAAAATAACAGCCCCCAACCCTTCCCGTGAAGCATCTGTCCGCAGTTGCGTAGGCGCGGTGTCCGAAAAATGACGCAATACCGGGGCGGAAAGAAGTTTAGCCTGTAATGCACGAAAAGCCCCCTCTTGCTCCGGACCCCAATGAAAGCGAACGCTCTTCTTGGTTAGAGCCGTCAGGGGTGCACAAACTTGACTAAAGTTCTGCACAAACTTCCGGTAAAACGATGCTAAACCTACAAACGAACGAACCTGCTTCAACGTGGTAGGCACAGGAAAATTTTGAACAGCACTGACCGTATCGGGATTTGGACTTATACCCTCAGCACTCACAATATGGCCCAAAATCTTCACCTCCCCGTATCCAAACGAGCATTTCTCGGGATTCAGCGTTACATTCGCACTCCGAAAACGCTGAAAGACTAACTCTAGATTAACGAGGTGTTCATTCAACCCCCTCCCCTTGACCAAAACATCATCCAAATAAACAAGGCAATGAGAATACTTTAACCCCCCTAGAATTTTATCCATAGCTGCCTGGAAAAGAGCTGGGGCCGTAGAAATGCCAAACGGCAAAACCTCAAATTTAAATAAGCCCTCACAACAGGAAAAACTACAGATTTCTTTTGCCCGGGGAGTTAAACCCAACTGCCAAAACCCACTCTGGAGATCCAGGGTGGTAAATACCGTACAACCCTCCAGGCATGCAAGAAGGTCTTCTGCATTAGCACTGGGATAACTGAATCCTTTTACCTTGAGGTTGACCTTCCGAAAATCGACAACCATGCGTAGCTTGCCATTCTTTTTACGTACCAGAATAATAGGGCTGGACCATTCAGACGTTGAAGGAGTAATAATCCCCGCCCTTAACATATCCTGGATATGCGTTTTAATAACGTCTCGTTCCCCTGGACTCACCCTATAGGGCTGCATATGCACAGGAATTGTATCCTTCAACTGCACATCACACTCACCAATGTTAGCACGTCCAATTAAATCAGGAGTCCAAGCAAACACATCGTGATACTTTAATAACAAAGCCTGTAAGCGTGCACGTGAGTCAGCTGTCATTTGCCTATTGACATCCAGAGAAGCAACGTCAGCCATTGCATCACGCCCAGGCGGCCGCGCATGTACGTCACTCTCAGTTGACTCATGCGAAACTACTGCCACTGACTGAGAATCAATTAATTCAGCCTCTTCTATCTCACCGAGGCGAGTACCGATATAAATAACTTTCGGCTGTACAGTTACATTGACCACTGGCAACCAACCACTGGCCACCGACGACAGTAACATGGGTGCTATCACCAACCCTTTTCTAGTCATTAAGGAGGAACTAGGTTCAAAAACACTCGCCTCATACAATGGGCCACCCTTGACCGCGAAAGCCACCTGTGCCATCTGACCTGGCCCAATGGTGACCTCCTGCGAAGCCACCAGTTCCAACGGCTTAGGCTCTAAGGCTTGAATAGAGAACAACGAGTTCTCAGATTCACATCCAATTTTCCTAGTAAAACATGGAGTTTCCTCCCCAAACATCACATGAACACACTGTGTTCCTACATGCATACTAACACGACGAGACTCATAATCAATAACCACCCCATAGCGTAAACAAAAGTCATTACCCAGCAGACAATCTACAGATAGACCCTCTACCGCTATGAGGTCCATCGCGAAAACCACCCCTTTGATAACAAGCTCGATACCGCGCACTTGGCCGACCACCTTCAAAACCGAGTTATCCGCCGTACGAAGCAACAATCCCTCCACTGGTTGAAGTACAAAATTACGAATCCTATTCGCATTAATGCAGGAAATACCTGCCCCAGAATCAACCAGCGAGGACATAGTCACCTCCCCCAATGCCACTGGGATCTTCAACGACCCAAACGTACGGATAACAACGATATCAACAGCGGTAGCGGTCCACTTGCGCGAATCGTCGCTCAGGCTATCAGCCCCTTCAAGTACTGACCTTTCCACCCCTTCACCAGACTCACACGGAAACAACGCAACCTCCTCTGCGGAACCAACGGGAAACGAGGGTTGAGCGCCTACGTGCGGCCTCTGTATTATTAAGGCATAGATAGACGGAAACTGACGCAAATACTCACGCCTGTGGAAAGTACGCGCCCTCCTAAGAGGACACTGACGCTTCCAGTGCCCCAATTGGCAACACACGAAGCACCCCGTAGACTTGCGCAGGCCTCCCTGCACAACTTTCCCCGTTGTTTCCGAAGGCTCAGCCTTAACAGAGACAGCACTTACCCTCACCGGAGATGTCTCACTCTCCGGTGGCGTTACTAGTTTCCCGCATCTGGTGAAGAAGATTGGGAGGCCAGAGCTTCTATGGACTTTAGTTTTTGACAATCCTTAACAAAATGGCCGGGTTGCTTGCAGTAAAAACACACAAGCTTACCCTCTGTCGTCCTTTGATTAGTGCGACGGTTGCCCCCTCTGCGATCAGAACCCCCTTGCTGCTCCGCCCCCGAACCAGCCTCTGACCGATTTACCCTAGTTGTAAGGGATGACACCTGTGTGGTTAAATCCTTAACCAGCGCTGCCAGTTGAGACACAACCGTGTCCTGCGCTGGCAAAACAGATGCCACCAACTGGGGGAGAACCATCCCAGCTACCGACTTGTTCCTAATTGCTTCCACCTGTTGTAGCCTGGAAAGCAAGTCATCCACAGTAGCGAATGACTGACCAACAATCCCTTCCGCCAAGTCCGGACGCAAACCACAAATACACCACTGCACCCTCTCTGCACTTGACATCCTACTATTTACCCTATCGCAAAGCCGCAAGCGATCAAAAATATAATCCTCGGCCGACTCACCCAACCGCTGAGTGCGTTCGCCTAACAGGATTAACCAATACTGCAAATCACCCCTGTGTTTGCCGAACACCTGTAAGAAATGATCCCTGACCGCCTGCCATTGCATCGGCGCTGGTGCCCCATCCCCGGCCGGAGCCTCTACCGCCGCCCGTGTCTCAATGGTCTCATACCAACTGAGCTGGGTACCTGTCAAATAAATGGGAAACATAGCCAGTGTCTTGACGTCGTTCCAACCGTTTGCCTTCGCCGCCCGCTCGAAACAACCCATCCATCTATGGGCATCCTCCTCAGCTGGGCGGAAAACACTAGGGACGACTTGT
Source organism: Isoperla grammatica (assembly GCA_945910005.1). NCBI lineage: Eukaryota > Metazoa > Arthropoda > Insecta > Plecoptera > Perlodidae > Isoperla > Isoperla grammatica. The sequence goes on from OX246738.1 coordinate 28,444,413, forward strand.
GACGACTGCATGTTATCCAAATCTACACCAACTTCAGGTAAACCAGCCCCCTCACCCCCGTCCTCGTCGTCCGAACTATCCGATGGAAGAGGGACGTCCAAAGCGTCCCTAGGAAAGTGACCTGACTCAATCTGCTGTTGAACATGAGCCCATTCCAACAAGCGCTCTCGAGGTGACAAAACCCCTATCGCTGGTACACCCAAACGACGTAACAGAGAACGTAATGCCCGATCACTGGGGACCCCACTCATCTGCCCCTCCCAAACAGGAAAGACATAGAATCAACTCAAACACAATAACACTGCACAAAGTAACCAGTACTCAAAAACACCGGGAGCTATAAAATTCATGCCGGTATTAACCAAAAATCAGCAAAATAAATCAAACCGCGCTGACCCATATTACACGAATAATTACTACATCACCATGCATAAAACAATATAACTCCCGACGCAGCACTCTTTGCGCAATGCTATCGTGCCTACATCCACGCATGCACACACAACACGCGCTGCCAAACACACAAGTGAATAACAATAATTCCCATTGATGAACAAAAAATTAAACTGCAAATCCCAAAATCCCATTCACAGGTTCGAATAAAATAAATTAAACGAGACCGGCGCACTCCACCAGCTTGTTATGTACCACGGCAGTACCAGGCTGGACGAACGATCATCGTCACGATTACCCCTGTAATCGTGACATGGGCGTAGCGATACGCTCCCAGCCCTGCCGTGCCACTAACGGGGATCGTGTGGTGGGATTGTTCACAATGCAGTTCATTCAAAAAAATACCATGATTCATCAACAAGGAATTACGTTTATTCACTGACGGGAATTATGTAACATTACACAACCTAGTCCTGTGAACATGAGGCCTGGGCTATAACACGTACATACCGTCAAGACCCGTCAATCAATCCCAGACTCACCCGAGTCGTAGCCCCGGCTTCCCGCCCCGAGGTGATTGGTGACTGGCTTCCCGGCTCTGGCTTCCCTCGACGTCGTTAGTCCCTCTTTCCTTCGTCGTTCCGTGATTCACACTTCTTGCTCTCTTCAGTCGTGTTCCAGCTTTAGTCCCCCCCCCGTGTCCACACACCTTGGTTATAAACCCCTTCCTCATGACGTCACGTCTCTCTACGACATCGCTTGCCACGGCGAGGAATTGCCGACAACAATAACATCGTAACAATAATAAGTAAACAATTAAACAGATAATGTTTTGGACAAAACCGCCGACCTTCGTACATTATGTTATGAATCCCGACGCTTGTCCCAATCATCTGTTTACTTAACTGACTAGGCCCGCCGACCATGCACAATTATTGCATAGCCAACTGACCCAGTTACAATACTCAAAACATTACGACACCAGTTGTCCAAACAACTCCATGGAATCTCACCGATCAGAAAGGGCTCAAATCCATGAAACCCAGTCTTTCATGACAATATTTATACACGTCAACAAATTCTAGTACACTCGAGTCCATTACTATTTTCTCATTTTCTCCTAATTTATAATTTCTTAGTTTTCCCATACCAATCAACATACACTTAGTTTTGCTTGCATTAATTTTCAACACATTAATTTTGAGCCAGTCTTCAACATTTTTCAGTTCAGCATTTATCGTATCTAAAATTTCCTCAATATTCACGCCTATAAAGAAGATGACTGTATCGTCTGCATACATACTTATAGAGCACTTGTTAATGCTCATGACAATATCATTGATATATACAAGGAAAAGGAATGGCCCCAAAACAGATCCCTGAGGTACCCCTACATCAACATTTGCACTCTCAGAGACGCCATTATTGTATTTTGTTCTTTGTTTCCTTTCGGTTAAGTACTCCTTCACCCACATCAGAACAGTGCCCTCGATTCCATACATATATTTAAGTTTATCAAGTAATCTCTTCCTATTCACAGTTTCAAACGCACGTTTGAAGTCGAGGAAGACCGCTAATACTGTTTCGAGTATTAGCGAGTATTGAGTGAACTGAGAAAGTATTGGGGGGGGGGGGGGGGGGAGAGTTTCTATGCTATGCCCCAGGACAAAAAAGAAAAACAATGTAAGCAGAAGTTGAAACAAAAATTCAATATGCATTACTTTAATAGATGGTTATCTATTAAAGGATATTGAAAGACTAACCCGCTATTATTGCACAGTACCACACAGCACAGTAGTTCAGGCCTGCCACCATTTTTTTCCTAATCCTGTTCCACCAACAATAAATCCTATAAAATATTGTAGGCATATTGCTTTTTTTTTTATAGCAAAACGTTCAAATTTAGCATTTAGGCCTACTATACTGCACATTTTGGACAAAACAGAACAATGAATTGTTTACAACTGGACATGCGTCCAACTAGGAACTTATTTAAGTTTTGACTTTTGTTCATTGTTCAAATGAAAGGGTGCATTATCACAAGTAAAAAAAAAAAAAAAAACTGATTGGCATCCTTCAAAACTATATTTTCAAAACAGTTTAATGGCGTTACATAAATTGGAAATCATTAGATTTAACAACCCTTATTTTAAAACTAATTGTAGGCTAATTAAGTTATAAAGAAAGGCCAGACAAGAAAACATATTTACCCTAAGAGTGCCTCGCACTTGATCGTCAGCCACTATTGCAGACCCAAGTCCAAGTTTGAATGTTACCTGAAAACAAAAATACCATAATAATTAGTAGTTACTAATTAGTAGGCTTACTAAATACTGTACAGTTGTCCACATAAAAAACTAGAAACAAATATTTGCATAAGCACATGGATCTCAAAATCCAAATGAGTTTACTTAGTTTACTTACTTTGCATTTGACACTCCGAACCACCTTGCGTACTTTGGCTTCGCAGAATGCTCCTTTGTACTTGGCACTGACTTCAGTACCAACTGTAAGGTACGGAGGGTCATCACCCTAAAACAGTAATCAAATATATGTCATTGGACTTTTGTACATGTTTACAGAACTTAGTACATTGCACCTCATTGGTTAATCTGGTACCTAGATTAATGAAAAAGAAACTGAAACATAAGAAGCAGAGAATTGAATAATTTACATTGTTTGGTAGTTTTAAACTTGTTTCATTGACACAAAAAATAAGGTGACGTAAACGCAACCAGACCGCCCGGGCTGGTCAATGTTTGTTATTGTTATTTTCGTTGTCATTGTGACATTGTCATTGGTTGGTCTGGTCGCGTTTGCAGTACATGTCCCAAATGAACAATTCAATAAACAAATGTGTAGGTCTACATAGTACCTCGCTAGTTCAAACTCGGTGTATTAAAACGAGTGATGATGAAGTCCATGCGGAAGGTTTGGAATGCTTTACGTCAAGTGTTATTATAATTCAAAAACTTGTACGATAAATCAAATTGGGGGTTTAAGGGTCCCTTACAATTGAATTCAAAGGACTACTCACTAGATAAATTTGTATGTCACATTTGAACAACTACTAGACCTAAAGTTTTTCTTTTTAACTTTTGTTAAAGACTTTTAAAAAGTACCTAGCCTAACAGCAATAAAAAAAAACATTCGTAAAACTGAGCTCAGTGGGTAGACAAGAAATAAATATATGTAGTAACTATCATAGGCATAACAGCAAAATCTACAACCCTGGCATGAGCAATCCAAGCATGGCTGACAAATTTGAAAGGACAGAAACTGAACAAACTGAAACTGAATGAATTACTTGTAGGTTAGCATTCCAATGTGGTCCCCCATGAGAAAGATCAATCAATAAAATACAACGAATGCCCTCTTATGTGCAACTGAGCGGTCACCAAGCGCAAGCATCCAAACAACTGGCAAAGTAGGCATACACGAGTTCATAAGAGCCTTGGCACATTCTCACCATAATTCCCCTCGTCCACCGGTGCATTAAGTAGATTTATCGGTCAATGGTCAGCAACTGAAAACAACATTGAACAAGATTAGCCCTAGTGAATAGGTAGGTCAACTATTGAAGTTCAATTCCAATAAGCTAAGTCCAATAAGCACCGGTAACTACAAAGTGTTGATTTATTACAATTCTTATACATTTTTAAAATGATTGGTTTTTAGCATGGGCATTAATTGTATTGTCTTTATTTAGTAGCTTATGTAGCCAGTTATACATGGGGTTCTGCATGCCTACTAAATGTAGGCTTGGGGTGTCTTGAGTGAAAAAAGGTTGGGAACCACTGCACTAAGGCTAGCACTGCACTAATTTATAGCCCATGTTATACCATACCAACTGGACATCCAACTAACTTAAAAATTAGTTTAAAAAATGAAATGGTATAGGCTACAAAATTATGTCTATGTAGACAATCAAGAACCACGTTTGAACTTGTAAGCTATCCGCTGCACGGCTATCACAGTTGGTTCACAGTTCATAAGCATATGATACATTCCTAGGAATAGTAAAGTAGATGCCGGAAGAGGTGAAGGTAACAATTCAGGGGTGCCGTAGGGTAGTGTACTCGAGCCTCTGATGTTTGCCATCTACATTAATAACATAGCGGAAGGTATGGGAGCAAGAGTGAAGTTATTTGCAGACGATTGTGTTATTTATAGGGAAATAAAGAGAAGGGGGGATGAGATCTTACTGGGAGAAGACATGGTGAAGCTGGGGGAGTGGGTTAGGGTTAACAGGATGAGTTTAAATATGGGGAAGTGCAAGTGGGTGAGGTTTACAAGAGGGAACACAAGGAAGGAGGGGGGAAGGGGGCCGACGTATGAGATTCAGGGGCAAATGCTGGAGAGGGTGGAGATTATAGTACCTAGGCTAAAGGGTGTCACTTGTGGACACGCTCGAATGGGGGGAGCAGATAAACAGGTTGGTTGGGAAGGGAATAAGGAATATAAACTATGTAGGCCCCCTAATGAGGGTGAAGAGGGAAGCAAGCATTGAAATCAGCAAACAAGCATACTGGTGAGGCAAGGTTTGGAGTATGCAGCGGCAGTCTGGGACCCGCATGATGCTATGCTTTGGAGGGGGTACAAAAGAGAGCGGCGAGAAGGGTGCTTAGAAGGGCAAAGCGATGGGTGGAGATAGAGCTGGGGGATGGTAGGAAGAGGAGAGTATGAGAGTGTCACGGGCTTGGTCAGGGAGCTAGGTTGGGAGTCACTAGAAGACAGAAGGACGAGGGACTGGCTGGGTAAAATATACAGGGTAGTAAGGAAGCTTGAGGGCTGAGGGGAGTTAAGTAGGGCAATTAACAGAGACAGTTACAGGGGAAGGGGGGATTATCAGTGGAAGAAAGAAAGAAGTATGGAGTACGGATGTGGGTAAGTTCTCCTTCCTGGGAAGGATGACCGTTGAGTGGAGCGGGCTGGATGGGAAAGTGGTAGGCCAGAAGGTCCTCCTTTGTAAATCAGTTTTTATAACTGAATAGGATAGACATTAAATAAATAAATAAATAAATAAGGTAAGGGCCTTTGCCAACAGGTTGAAGCCTGAACCCAAACCCAGGTCGATGGAGGAGGTGAAAGGCGATGGTCCAGAGGAAGGTAGGAGGATGGATGGAAGGAGGGTGATGGAGAAGGACGTACGAAATCCAGGGAGGAATGCGAGGAGGAAAAGTGGATGATGGAGGAAGAAGGGATACTCTTGCCACCAGCATACAGCCAACCGCGAGTGAGGATGACGACAACAATAACAACACTAAAGGTTGCTTTAGACTTCACTGCTAGGACTATAGGCAACCTAGGTATATTTTAAGTTTTAAGTTACACCTCTAGATGCTACAAAGCCAACTGTTTCGCTGAGTCCTACCAGTGTCTTTGTATGAATTGCTTAGTCTTAGGCCTAGGATGCCCAGGGCCGATGACATACCTAGACCTAGGCCTACTCAATGTAGGCCTACAAGGTACTAAGCCTAGGCCTGCTGATCATGCAGCTTACGGTCGAAGTGAATTGTACCGACAGTAGTAGGGCCTAGGCTAGGTCTAGGCTTTGGCCAGGCCTAGGATGCCCCCTAGGCTTAACGGGACCCACGGCCTAGGCCTAGCCTAGGCCTACCCACGGTGATTTCAGCAAAAATCCCTAGGCCTATGCCTAAACCCAAGGTCCATTTAACCCCTGTATACCTGAGATGTGGCTTAAGGCCTAGGCCCTAGGCCTCTGGCTAGGATTGGGCCTTGACTGAGCCAAGCCTGTTGAACAGCAGGTTAACGTAGGCCAGGCCTAAGAGAAGCTCAATAACAAAAATCAGTTCAAAGGCTTACCAGCATATCCTTCCTCCCCACACTGCTCTCAGGAGTTCGAAAGTAGCACAAACACAAATGTATTCTGTAGGCGCTTCCCGAATCCTCAAGACTATAGGATTTGGAAGTAATCAATAACACACATCAATGTAACGGTGGACCTAACAGGCCATCTGTTCGGGCAGGTTAACCTTGGTTCAAAAGCCTCAAAACCAAATGAAAGCGAAACAGAAAATCTACTTGTCAAATTTTGTTATGAGGTCTTGAGCGTTGATTGGATGAATGTCACGTGATACAACTAAACCCTGAGCAGCTTTACAAATTAAATATTTCATATTTTAAAACGTTTGTTTTATATCTTTAGAAATCAAATTTGGCAACAAATTAATTTGAGCAGCGATAATTTGTAATTGTGTATTTTAATTCAACACTACATGCATTTGCACTTGTTCTCGGTTGCTTTCGCCTTGAAACCTTCTCCGAAGTCCATCGAAGCCGGCCCGATTCAACCGATCGTCGATACGATAGCGTAGCAGAAGAAGCCGCTGCTTGAAATCTAATCATGGCGACCAGTGTTGCGAAGTTGGACACAAATTTAGTCTCTGCAAGTGCACTTACTGTAAGTATTCATTGCTATTGCTTTTTAAAGTTCTATGTTCAGTATTCGTCGGTTGATATTCGGATTCTTACTTCACCGATTAGTTTATGTTGCAAATCGCATTTTGTTTGACATTTTGTTTTTGTAAATTTTCATGCAGCACCCAGAGCGCGCGTCAATCGCTTGTGTGTGCACATTGCTTTGTTCAGCAAAATTTTGCGGGCAAGGCAGGGTGTTTGTGAATAGGCCTATTCCTTTTTGTAGCCGTTACAGCAGTACTAGATTCTTCTACGAGTAAGTTAATTTATCAACCTGTTCATGCGTCAACATCTATTCGTATATGTGTGAGAAAACTTTGCTTTTTAAGGTGTAATGATGCATTAGGTGCTAATAGGGTAGGGCCTAGCCGATGCTTGCTCGACCACGTGGGAATGCTAGCCTAACTGAGCTAAGGGGCCGGTTGTTCAGTATTTTGACAATAGGCATAGGTCTTAATCCCACTTGTACTAGGCTATATGAACTTAATTCTGTGTACTTGAGCCGCATAGCAAGCCAGGTTCAAACTGTCTAAAAATTGTAATTTTGTCAGTTGTACAATTCCTTGGTCTAGACCTCTTGGCCAAGGCCCATGCCTAGGGCAATTGTATCATATAGCATATATAGTAGCTCCCTCTTCTGCGGCTGGGCCTTATAACCCGGTGGCAGAGGAAACTGGATCTTAAAAAAGGCGTAAGCCTCGTACGATTTTATTGTGATCAGCGCCATTAGAGCCATGTTAATTAACTCTTCCAAGATTTCTGGATTGTGATTGCAATCCCGATACCCACAATTGTGCGTAGTCCTAGACCTAGCCCTACTTTGCTAGCCTCGTCAGACTGACCCATCTCTAGACGGGTTTAGTATTTATTATTTGTTGTTTTAATGACTCGACAACCATGATCATGTGACGTCGGGGAGGAAAGTGACAAGTAGGCCATAATGGGAGGAAAAGGGAGAGGTGAGGACGTGGACTGCCTTTCCCATCGATGTATACGGCTAGGGTGGGTGACCTTACCAGAAACGTGCCAGCATAGCTCTCGGGATCAGCAAAGCACACAAACCTGTCCACCATGATAAGGCCGGACTATAGAGCGTCCACCTAGACTTGGACTTTTGTACTCTTCTGCAGCTGGCCCCGAGGCCTGCAGCCGGTCATGATGAGCATATTGACCCATATATAGGCCTAGGTCCTATCACATGTCAAGGCGCTTTAGCTGCAGCAGCTTTCATTTAAATCGTTCAGGATCCGCTCTGTATATCACGTCAATCTGAAGCGCTTCTCCAAGCCGGTTTCAGAACATATCTAACCTATAATAAAAGGGTTATGTAGGTCTAGATGCCTTTCTTAAAAGCGTTCGAAAGTACTAATTTTACCGCTAAAACATGCATCTAAACTTACACTCCTCATACCTAAACTGATAATGAGGTTTCTCTAATTTTACGTCCTAGTATAAAAGTATCAAAATTGACTTTCATTACAAAATACAAGATATTAATCTTGAAAGAGTATATAAAATAGGGATGACATCTCCAAATATTAACCCGAAGCCGTTTTTCGGGTCCGGGTAATTCTTTAGTCGGTTTCTATGCTAAATTTACGCGCCAGTATTGCTACGGTCGATTCCGGTGGAGCCAGCAAGTACGGCAGGCCCCTACCCTTCCACAACACGTGACTCGACGGGGAACAGAACAGACACGAACCGACTTGCATTCGTTACTGTTTGTTCTTTATTTAACATTCTGGCGAACATTCTGGCTAATACTTGTTCCATTACTATTTATTTTCCTTAAAATATCATGTTTTATGTAGGGCCTACGTGCTTCTGTTGTGTATTGAGAAAAAAATTTTTACGTGGTTAACGTGGTTACTGCAGGCGTATTCCAAAAGGCTCACCGAGCGGGCGCAATGCAATGCATATCATTTGTCCCTCGTCTTTGCTCCCCGCGCACTTTACAAGGCCTAGCGAGGACCTTCAAATCAAGCCTACACATCGAAAAATACGTTTTCAGGATCCGGGTAATATGAGAGCTGGAACCGGTTCCGAATTTTACTACCCTATGTCATCCCTAATATAAAATATGTAAATTTGTACACAATGTAGTTTCAGCGTGTGCAAATTTAGGTACATATTTTATCATTTTTTATACTTACTCTTTCAAGATTAATTTCTTGTGTTTTCATAATGAAAGTCATGAATTTGAAACTTCTATACTCGGACATAAAATTTTAATTAGAGAGAAAACCTATTGGTTTAGGCGTGATGAGTGTAAGTTTGATGCATGTTTTAGCGGTAAAATGACTACTTCGAACGCTCTTAACATTAACACAGATAAATTTAAATTGTCACTTGTAGGCCTACTTATGACGGAAATACAAATATCCACCGCCGACTACGAATCCACAACACTGACATATTTAAGTGTCTCGGGCCATGGCTGGGCACATCGTGGAGCCCTTTTGACGTGTATTCACACTCTCAAGGACGTTTAAGTGTGAGGTCACTTCCCATCATGGTAGCTGAGCCGGATTAGTCTTATCGGTGTGTTATTGACAGTATCTCTGGAACGTTTATCACTTGCCTCAATCTACCTGTTATACTATTCATTTTTGCGGTACGCTATAACTTACAGGAAAGCGTATTTAGTTTACATAGCTGCGGTCATTATAAAGATTATTCCAAAATTATAGACCCAGTAGTTAACCCAAATCGGTCATCAGTCGGATCTAACAAAAATAAAACAGGTCGTAAAAGGAACATTTTTATGAACTAGCTCAAATAACACGTCCTTTGCCAAAAGAAGGATCACGTTACTTGAAAAGTTCCCTAAAAAAAGGAATGCCTTCCTTTAAAAAAAAAGTTCCTTCCCCCAGGACCCCTATTCTGTAACTTTTTCTGAATCCAATCCAGCAAATATTGCCCGGAATGGATACAGCACCTCTTTGCATCGTAAAACCGATACTCAAGATTTTGTTTTAGCAAACAGTTCACTCATTACTGTTTTGTTATAGCCTACTGTTAAACTTAACTACTGTTTGTTTGTTATACTCACAAACTCACTACTGTTTTCAGGTCAATAAAATGGAAAATATGGAAGTAACTGTTACTTCGGAAATTGCACCAATCATAAAAGACTTGCCCAACGAGAAGAATGGGAAAGATGTCAACGTTGATGAAATGACCTCAAGAGATTATTACTTTGACTCATATGCTCACTTTGGTATTCATGAAGAGATGTTGAAGGACGAAGTCAGAACACTTACCTATAGGAACTCTATGTACCACAACAAACATCTATTCAAGGTAAAAACTCCTTAATTGGGCCTCAAATAAGAGTAGGCTTACCTAGGTCTTACAATGTAAGCTATTGGTAGAGCCGCATAAAACTCTGCGATCGCGAAATCATAGTCGTATTGATGTGAATATTGCTTTAATGATAAAGTGTCTGCGTTCAATAAGGAGAGATATATAAAAATTAAAACGCAAAGTTGGCATATCCTATTAGTAACACTGCAAATAGCGAAATCTCCTGTTTTACGCGAAATAACCACGAATCTCGCAAAATTGCCATCTTAGTTCCTAGTTAACAGTGAATATTTTTTCGAAACTTGCACACAAAGCTGGTTTCTCTTAAAATTAATAAATTTCGTTGAAAAAAATTACCATTTTCCATAGCGGGGATAAGAATATTTATTTCGCCGATGTTTTACTTTCTGTGAACGTGTGTAGTACTTGGGCCTATAGTGCCTACACAGCTAAAAGTAATAACACCGAAATCGTCGATTTTTTTAAAGATATTGGGGAAAAATGAATCCACTTTCATGGGGTTCTAGTTATTGGTTATCTTTTTGCCAGGTCTGCTTTTCTTACGAGGAAGCTTACTGGCCGACACTACGTTACTTTGTTGACGGTTCAACAATAATTAAAAATGTAGATCTAAGAAAATATTTAAATAGTGCATACCTTAAAAATGCATTGCTAAACTAGAAGAAATTATTAACTGTAGTTTTGTTTTTCCAGGGCAAAGTGGTTTTAGATATTGGTTGCGGCACTGGCATCCTCTCCATGTTTGCAGCTAAAGCTGGAGCTGCCCGAGTCATCGGTATAGAATGCTCAAACATCGTAGAATATGCAAAGCAGATTGTGGAGGAAAATCAGCTGAGTGATGTGGTCACAATAGTTAAAGGCAAAGTGGAAGAGGTGGAACTACCTCACGGTCTTGATGGTGTTGACATCATCATCTCTGAATGGATGGGATATTGTCTCTTTTACGAATCGATGTTGGACACTGTTCTTTATGCAAGAGACAAGTGGCTGCGCCCAGAAGGACTTCTCTTCCCAGACAGAGCGACGCTATTTGTAACGGGCATTGAGGACCGTCAGTACAAGGATGAGAAAATCAACTGGTGGGATGATGTGTACGGTTTCGACATGAGTTCGATTCGTAAGGTTGCTATTAGTGAGCCGTTGGTGGATGTTGTGGACCCTAAACAGGTGAGCATGCCAAGTTACTAAGTTAGGGCTACCACTATGTAGGCCTGCCAATTTCTTTTTTATCCTCGGAAGATACTGAAAATTTTCTGAGAAACTGTCAAAATACTGTTCATATTATTGAGCATAGTATTTTAATTGAAAGATAAAATGTTGACTGGCTTTTATTAAAAAAAAAAAATGTAATTAGCTTGCCAGATGATCTTGAAGAATGTAATTAAATTAAAGTATAATAGCCTACATATGCCTGAATCAAATTAAACACAAATTACATCATCTCAGGCTGCTAATAGGAAGCACAGGGAGCATTGTGAGTGATCTGGCCAACCATTTTTTAATTAACTTGCAACAATATGCAATTTTACCTGCAGTTTAGTTGGCGCTGACATCTTTGCGTCTGCCATTACGACCATTCTACTTGCTCAATGCACAGCCTTCTTGTCGAGTTGATCCGAAGTTCAAGAAGGCTGTGCCTCAATGTAACCTTGCAAAATGAATTACAAATTATATTCGAGAAGGCTGTGTATTCAAGAATGGTTGCAATGGTGGCCGTAAGTTCAAAGATGGCGAAAATATAATAGGCTATCCTGTAAATTTCAAATTAACTAGAATTCATTGAATTACTCGAGTCCTACTGGATGGCTTCTTACATGTTCCAGAATCAATCCCACTCAACACTCATCCAACTGAACTTCATTTCCAAGATTTATCGGATTTGTTGTGTTGGAATAGATTTACTTTTAAATGATGCTGACGGACCGATTTAACTAGGGATGTCAACGATTACGATTAAATCGATTCGATTAATCGATTATTAATCAAAAACGATTAATCGATTATTAAAAAAAAAAAACGATTTTAAATTTTCGCGCTTTTTTAAATTTAGTTCTCAAGATCTGCCGCCTATTCGAGCGCTAGCGCTAGCATCGCTATTGCTTAGTTTCATTTACAGTAGGCCTAGGCCTAGGCCTAAGAACAGCAACAGCATAACTTTGCGTCATAATTTGAGCCGTATTTCCAGTCATATTTTGAATAGCTCTGTCTAGTCGCCTACCCTAGACCCAGCATTCGACGCCTACGATCTATAAAAATAAGAGTTGTTATGTTTGTTCACAAATAACAAGAGAAGTAAGGTTAGAAAAGTCGCTACGATTTTTAGTTCACATCACGTAAATTTTAATTACGCTGCACATGAAAATAATAATATTACGACGCATATTCAGCATACTTAATTACTTATTGGTTCAAAAAAAACGGGAAGTGAATAACTATAGCCCTTCAGGCCTAGCTAGGACAGAAATTATCGTCGAAATCTTGGACAGAACATAACAAAAATACTCCGTGACGTAAAATATAGCGATAGCCGAAAAGAAGTCGAATTGCGAACTCGTGGCTTGCGCGGGCAATTCAAACTAACCGAAACCAGACCGAAGTTTGGAAGAAACTTGCTACTATACCGACATTTAACAAAACGATTAAAATCGATTAATAATCGATTATGGAGGTGAAAGTGAATTCGATTATCGATTATAATAATTTAATCGTTTGACATCCCTAGATTTAACTGAACGTAATAGCTAGACTTTGATTCTGACAAAGCGATGTGCTTTCGCACTCAACAAAAAATAGTGCACTGTCTCAGCTGCTCGTTAATATACTTGGTGACTTTTAGAAGATGGTTCTCAGTGGCCAGATTGCTCGGGCTAGGGGTGGCCGAATTTTCAAATTTAACTTGGAATGAGTTCAAAAATTGAAGCCTGAGTTTGATTTTTTTTGTGTGTCTGCAAAAGTGTCAAGTAGTAACTTATTAAAAAGATCAATTTTGTGCTGGTCTGCTATTGTATTTGGTCAACCTATTGCATCCCATCTCAAAGGTGTTGTCTGATGATACTAATTGATTGATTGGTGGCAGCGGAAAGTAAAACATTTTTGAGACGCCCGAAAATTTGCAGTGACAATTTTGACAGCCCTCCTGGGGCCCCCTTCTTTTTTTAAAAATTGTATTTGTTATTTTTATTTATTTCATTATCCGACCCGATAACCAAAGTTATTGTAACTACCCGAAAGTGCTACCTGCAGACCCCTAATAATGTTGGATTTGCACATTTTAATGGAAGGAACCAAATTGAGACACAAGGTGTTTTAATAGGTCCCGGTGATCCATAAGAACCTACTTTATTATCTTCGGCATAAGTGGTTTTTTTTGCTGTTAAGTTCGGTTCAAAGTACGATTTTTTTCTAAACCAAAGTTCGGCTCGACCCTGAAAAAAAAAGGTTGGATTCTCCCAAACTCAAATTTTCTAAAGTCATGTGTCGGTTGCATTATCACAACTTTCCTTTCAAAATGCTTTGCCATTAATTTCGTTTGATGGAAAGAAATGAGCAATTTTTTAGATTTGAACACACCCCAATTTTACTAATAAATTTCACGGCTTTTATAGTGTGGTAATGAATTTTGTGTAATTCACTACTGTATTTGCCTGCAATAAATTGTACGTTAATATTTATGTGCATGTTTCTTGTTTTAGGTGGTCACAAATGCGTGTATGCTCAAGGAAGTCGATCTGTACACGGTTACAAAAGAAGATCTGAATTTCTCTGCACCATTCCACCTCCAAGTGCGCAGGAATGATTACATTCAAGCCCTCGTGACGTTCTTCAACATCGAGTTCACCAAATGTCACAAACGTGTTGGCTTTAGCACGGCTCCTGAAGCACCGTACACCCATTGGAAGCAAACAGTGTTTTACTTCGATGACTATTTGACAGTAAAGAAGAACGAAGAGATATATGGTGTATTTTCCATGAAGCCCAATGACAGAAACAACAGAGACTTGGACTTTACAGTCGAGCTGGACTTCAAGGGGGAACTGGGAGAAGTACACGAGACCAACATATATCGTATGCGTTAAGAATCTCGTAACTAGGGTACTTCCTTTTTAAAACAATGTTAAGCACGTGTAAATAAACACGACCGAACTAACGTTAGGCTTTTATATTGTTTATTATGTCACTTATTCCCCCGGTCATCTGACTGACCGAGTAAATAAGTTTTTAATTAATAGGTTTGAGAGCTTACATGATTAGTCTTGACTGTGATTGTTTGTGAGTACTGAACATATTATAATGTACTAAATGTAAGTCTAATAACTTTTGTTTGAATTTCAGTAGTAGTATTGAAACAACCAAAACTTAAATGGGAAAATGTTTACTACATATATTCCTCTTATAAATTACTGCTTCCCAGGTTTATATGTGTATGGTACTTCAAAAAATGTGCAGCTGTTTGACAGTGAAGCACAAGTTCAAACCGATATCAAGTATTAAGCCTAATTAATAGGATTCATCATGTAGATATTTCTTGGAGGCTTTACTAGTTTCCTGAAACATACAATTGTGTATAACATTAACTGTAGCAAACTACGTACATAATAAATCGAGACCGTTGTCATAAATTTAATACCTTTGTAGGCCTATGCCAGTATATTCACTTTTTCTATCTAGAGTGGGCAATAGCATTTAATTGTGTACTCTGTAAAATAACCATTAAATGGATTTAAATGTACAACCTCTAAAGTTCAGTAGGTCATAATCAATCAATTATATAATACCGGTAATTGCTACTGCAATTTGATGATTTGTTTTTTTAACACATTTGAACTAAGGTTGTGCAAACCGGTTCGAAAATTGGTCGAACCGAACCTCTTAAAAAAGGTTTGGTTCGAGAAAAAAAATAAAGTTAGAGTATTATTTAACCTTTCATGATCTGGCTAGGCTTAGGCCCATGTAGGGTGCACTTAATTATATTCAATTTTGTCTAAAATAAATCAGTTGTGACAATTTGTATTAAAATAGCAGGAATATTACTCTGGAATCCTCCCCTGAATGCCATTGAATGTGATGTAAATCTGGATTTACTTTCATAAGTACATGTGATGTAAATTGAAAATGCCTAGGCCTAGATCTAGGCCTATGCTGGGCTATTGTTCTAGTTTACAGCTATACAATAACATTTATGTCTAATCTAATTCGAAAACAACTCGCAACAACACTAATTAATCTCTCTAAGCGGTAAACATATTATATAAAAAAGAAAGCCGCTCTCGCACAACCAAGCCTAAACAAGTCGCGTCGAGGTCTACCGAGTTAAATGTTGTTTGTTCGACTTCCGCCAAGTGTAAGTTCGTAATTCGATTTAACTTTCAAGTGTCATTTAATCGAATGTCGAAACTATTGACAAGCACGCACCTGTAGAGTGTAGAATCTACAACAAAACGTCGACATGACTCACGTGTTGTTTTTTTTTTAAGGTTCAAAGTCAAAAGTTAAGGTTCACACAACCCTAGTTTGAACACGTTAGGAAGCTTAGTTTTGAGTTTGTACTTTTCATCCAATTGAGAGAGATCTGATTTGGATGCTACAAAATATTTAATTTGGCTAGTTCTTTTGTATTTAAGGGACTGTCATTCTATATTCCTTCACTACTTTGTTATCCATGCGATGATCAGAGCAGTCTGATGTGAGATAATTGCAGAATGTGAATGATATTCACTTAAAGAAATCTGGAGAGGCTTATGTAATGTTTTTACTCAATCTAACACCTACGTATTCATTTGGACTTGACCACGGACGGACCAACATAGATGGGTCGTCTTGCAATGCACCATACCAGCTCATGGCTGGTATGAAACCATTGGCAGTTCCAGAGTTATGCTGCCACATGGCATTGTAACCGGCAAAGAGTGTGGCATATTATGTTCCTTTACGACGTAGGTAACTGCCAACGCCGTTAGAATGAGTTGTTGGGCGTTTATAAATTATTATATAAATTATTAGAGCTGTGCGAGTCTCGAAATTTCGAGACGAGATCGAGATAAAAATTCTGCTCGTGTATCGCTCGACTTGCTCAAACACCTGCTCGAAAATTCGAGTCTCGAGCGGGCTCGAGAATATATTAAAACGGAAACATTCTGTGGAGACTCTACGACCACAATATTTCATCATTATTTTTATATTTTAACCAAATTTCGTAATAAATACTAATAGGCCTACCACAGAATTATGAAGAGCTTAGGCGTGGACTGTCTTACATAAGGTAGGCCCTAGGCCTAGGCTTTGTATAATCTAAATAAAACATTTAGGCTGCCTATTTTTGTGATTGTACTACCAAAACATGGATTCTAGGAATATGCCATAGACTTCAAAAATAATCTTAACTCTTTGCAAAATTGCTTGCTGGTAAAAATTCCGCAGACCGAGTCATCACTTTCCATTGACAACGTCCATCTTGGATATCACCCCACTCCCAACACCCTTCTCCTCCCTTGGAAGTTCTTCAATTAATAAGTGGTTGCGCTAGCATCGGGGCTAGACTGGGACTACTTGATCGACTTGCCGGTATGGAAAGTTACTACTTTATCGACTTTAGGCGGGAATTTCAAACATCGTGAAATGCGTTTGGAAATTTGTAGTCTCCGATTCTAGCGCGAGCGAAGATATGGAATTTTTTGTTTAAAAAAAAAAACATCGCGTTATATTCGGGCCTTTATGGTACTAGGAAGGTAATAAGAAAAGTCTGTTTTTATCTTGAATCTCGCTCGATATTCAAGAAAATTTTTGGTTCGCTCGATCTCGAATCTCGCTCGAGATTCAAGAATATCTTCTGAATCTTGCTCGATCTCGCTCGACTTGAAAAATCCCTGCTCGCACAGCCTTATAAATTATATAAATTATACTACAAAACATCAACTCAACAAGCGACTTACTTGGGACAAGTTATACGGTCTGGGCTGATTCTCACGTGCAACACACAACACTAACCTGGATCTACCTGCTACATTATAAATTATTATATTATAGCATTATTCACATTAATCATTCATTACTCACCAGTTTTAGGCTCTGCACTCTTCCCTGCACTCGTCGAGTGAACAAGGCCCTGTTTGGCCGAAGCAGTTTCGACGTTTTATGTCTAAATTCTTTTATATGTACACCCTAATTTTTATCTACGAGACCCCTGCAGTCACCAACCAGGTAAGCTGTTGGGTTCCCTATATTCTTACCCTACTTGCACATATCTAGCCGTTTAGCCACTCCTACCGGCTACCGCTCACCAGTTTATTTCTTTTAGAATTCACGCATCAAACATGGAAACTTCAACACGAGTTTTGTTTTCTCAATTATTCTTCAATTGGCAAAAAACTTTTCGGATTTGGATGCGAGTTAAATTAAAATATTTAGGAAACCTTTTAGACTAAAAATAAATAAACTTTCTAGGTAGAAAGTTCCCCAAACGAAAATTCACAGCATTCACTAATCTGCAGGGTGTGTATTTTTCACGGCCTAATTGCACCTTGGTTCACGCACCCTGAAATGTAATTAATCTGTTAAGACCTCATTTACATGGCTAGTGTTTTTGCTGAATTTAGATCTGTCTACAACCAATTATTAAAATTGGCAAAATTAACTTCTACAAACCAATCTGAATAGGTATTTCTGGCAGTGGGATGTTCTGCGCTTGTGTGAATTCAACCAACTTTGTCAAATCCGATAAAAAGTTCGATTGAACTTTTGCTACCGGTTCGCTTGGCGTAGGTAGCGTTAACTTGACTAATTTCAATGTAGACACCATTTGATTTGCACAGGCCCAACTTGTGGTATACCGGTACATCAAGTAAGCTAATTTACAAATTGGGAATACGACCTTGGCTAGTAGGTTTGGCATTACTGAGGGTGGGATTTCCCTCATCAGTACATAAAATAAAAGTCAATAGTCTAAAAATAATATTCTATTTATTAGTTATATAACTAATTCTGCTATAATGCTTTGTAGTTGTAGCACAACTTAATTTAATAGTAATAACATTTTAACAATTCATATTAATAAACATCATTATCAGTCACCTATGAATGCTATTGCTAGCTTTGGTTAAAATTGTAATTGTAACGCATTTAATTGCCTAGAATATAATTACTTCCAAGTTATTACATGAAATGTTTATTTTTAAGTGATAAACCATTTTAACAAGCAACTGGCAGTCTTCAACATTTTCACCGTGCAAAATACCGAGGTTCAAGGGGTATCCGGCATCCGAGCGAGTAAACCAACCCTGTAGGCTCTGAACACCATCCACGAGTGAGCAGTAACCAATCAAAGATCTATATTTCAAATATGAAACACATGAATCAGCAATTGGACAGATGCCAGAATCCACAAGGTCGATTCAGAACAACTTTGAATTTATTGAGTGCTTCGTTGCTAGGATGGCTCCAAAGTCAGTTTACTTATTCCTAACCCAAGAAATGATGGAATTGAATCCATATTAGAAGTTGAAACACTTTTGGCTGAAGTGGGATTCTGCATTGGAAGCAGGGATGCTAATCACTGGACCACCGAGCCACCTTTTTGTTTTTGAATGGGGCTTGGCACTGCGACTTTTCTCCACTCGCAGCACCGACCCGGCCCTCAGACACGGTCTACTTGATCTCCGCATAACTTAGCCATGAGCGAAGGGCTGATTTACCCATCCAGTAGGCTCTGGGCTTGAGTTCCAATGTCTTTGGCAAAATGCTGACATCACAGCCTGCTGGATGGGTCAAGTAGACCTTGTCCACGCTGATTTACCCATCCAGCAGGCCATGGATTTGGGCTTGGTCGGTGGTGGCGCATTCTACGTCAAGCTTTGCGTGCAAAGCCCAATTGTGGTTGGGGCACGGTCTACTAGACCGTTGGTTGGGGCTTTAGAAAGAAAATACCTTTGTGCGGATCCTACAAAACCACTCACACGATTTCTCTATAGAACCATGCAGAATTACAAAAACTAATTGGTAGCAGGTCAAAAACTACCATCTATACGTCAGTTTTATTCAGTCTTATATGGATTGGTTGTTAGTTATTACTAAACATTCATTTTGTACTTGTAAAGCTAGTAATTCCACCTGGATCTCCTAAGCTGAAAACGAACGTGTAACATACAAGGTCTGTCGATCCCCTGGCCCGGAGGTTCGGTAAACCTCAAAGTAAGGTATTTTCATGGGCACGAAAATCACCATTCTCGTGCCCACTACAAAAACTGGTTTATTACTTAAATCTACCAATTTATTATGTAAAATTTTAGATTTGATTTCAGAATACTTCACTTAAAAATAAAGATAGACTACAAGTATAATTAAATTATTCCAATAGGCCTCTCAGGGGCGACTTTCTGCTGCTCGC
The DNA here is from genome assembly GCA_945910005.1 of Isoperla grammatica. Taxonomy (NCBI): domain Eukaryota; kingdom Metazoa; phylum Arthropoda; class Insecta; order Plecoptera; family Perlodidae; genus Isoperla; species Isoperla grammatica. The sequence continues at coordinate 28,463,953 of OX246738.1, forward strand.
AGCGCTAGCAGTACTGAAAGGTCCAACTCGATCTTTGCACCTCGTTTTCTAAATTCATACATTCAAGTCGTTTACATTTAATACTTTTAAATATAAATCATCCATTGTAGTAATGTTTTACAAGGTTTTTGACAGAATACCTTTGTTGTAGATACAAAACAAACATATTGTCGTTTGACAGACAGTTGACTAACGACAAAATTTAACATGGAATGAATTACAAAGTTGGACCTTTCAGGACAGGTGCTGCAACCTACTTTAGCTTTGACCTGAGACGCCCATTAGATGTAATGCAGTTTTGAACCAGAATTGGTTTTGAGTTTTGACGGATCGATTCATTTGTTTTTCTGAATGATTCTTCCATTTGAACAACATGTGATTTTAACATTGTGGAAATGGATGGGTTACGACAAAGATTACTGACTAGAGAAGATGTTTCATCGCCGTGTTAAAATATCTGCGCGAAATTTTTCGAAATTTTCTAAGTCTCACCACTAGTACGAATTCTCAACGCAAGGAGCGCTAGTTCTGCACGTTTGACCAAGGTCCACTAAATACCCTGGCGGCTACTAGCGATCTAGTAGACCTTGCGTTTGACTTCGTTACCGTTAAACAAGGTCTACTTGATCGCTAGTACGTGCCAGGGGATTTAGTGGACCTTGAGTTTTAAACTTTTGGAAGGGCGACTTTTGCGGTGAGAATTCGAACTACACGTCGGACTTAGAAAATTTCGCTCAGACACGCGCAGATGAATTCCCATATGAATGAAACATCTTCTCTAGTCAGTAATCTTTGGTTACGACCTGATTTGGGAGTTCAACGAGCCCCCGGGCCAGGGGATTTACGGACCTTGTGCAACGTATTAAGTGATCAAATAAGAGAAAGTGGAAAGTGAGCGAATTCTTAACTGAGCGAACTCTTGACTGCAAATCCTTCAGTGTGCAAAAAGTAAAGTGAACTAAAGTGCACAAAAACTAAAGTAAGCGAAAGAACACTGACGAAAAGTACGAATCGTAAACTGTGCGAAAAGTCAAGTACGTGAATATATTAATGTGAGTAAAATGTAAACTGCACAAAAGGATACTGAGCGAAAAGAAAAGTGAACGAATATAAAGTGAGCAAAACATAAACTGCGCAAAAAGTGAAGTGAGCGAACGGACACATGGCGATAATTTTTCACTCACTTTATGTTTCGTGCACTTAAGAATTTGCTCATTTTCCATACAGCCAAATAAGATACCTAGCCGGGATGTCAAAGGGAGGGAGAGGTTCAGTGGCATTTTTAATAACTAGTTTTTGACTTGGCCTAATAAATGAAACATCACAGATGCAATTGTGGGTGATTGATCGTGTATACAGTAAAACAATGTTACGCCTCTATAGCTCTAAATGACTCAAAGATGGGTCAGTCTCTGCGGCAGATTCCCTCCCTTGTTACAACAGTTTCATGGCAGACGTGTAGGTGCAGCTTTGGGCGCTCGACGAGTGCTCGGATACCTGCTCGTTGATAATAATCAGGGTAATGATCTGAGCCGTCGGGTACTCGGGACTAGTTTACGTCGAAAACGACATTGCTACTGTATCACCGCCACCAGTCATAATCACCGGTTAGCACTCGGTGGCGGAATAGTCGATTCATCATTAAATAGAGCTCAGGTTCCATTTGTTCACATCTTGTAATAAGACTGGAGTCTCCCCCACTCTATTCCTCTTTACCACTCTTTACTAAGCTAAGCGTGCATCACTGTTCATTGAGAGTAATCATAGGCCTATGTTTGTTCTGCTTAATTTACTAAAAAATCTACAAATTTCTAATGTAAGGGTATACAAACACAAGATCGGGCGGACACCCGTAGAGGCATTTTCACAGTCCTGGTGCAGCTCATCTAGGCTACTCTACCAGATTTATGCACGGCTATTTTTGTCAACGAATGTCTCATTTAAAAAGGTTTCAAAATGTGAGCAACTAGCAAAACCTAGCTGTACTAATAGGTATTTAGCAGCATCACTTTAATAATTACACAAAGATTAATTTTAGGAACAAGTTTATAAAGAAAAAAAACAGCCTTTCCTTTAAGAATGAAATTCATCTTAAATTACAACAGTGTCTTACCTGAAGAATCATTAATAATAATGTTTTCTTTATTTTGAAACAATCTGAGAACAATTTAAAAAAATTCTTTTTAGTTGTTAACTAATAACCTTTCACATTATACATTACAGTTATATATGCCAACTTATATTTTGCTAGGTAGGTACATTGCAATATTATTATTTATTGTCTCATTGGTTATGATTAGTAGGCCTACTTTGTTGCTACCTAAGATGTCAACCCTTTGAGAGAATTCGACAATTTCTGTGTCTTGTAGTCACTTCGAAGCTGAATGAAGTTCAGAAGAATCGAGCGTTCCAGGCCAGCCTGAAAAATAATAGACATACACTGTTTATCTTGGCAAGTGTTATTGGATTGTTTACGAGAACAAGTTTCAGTTGAGTAGGAGTAGGAAACACATAAAAACAATATTATAATTATCTTGCAGAGGAATTACATGCATCCAGTACTACACAGTAAGTATTATAAAATTGTATATATAAATAACTGGAACTAACAACACAAATAAGTCTTCTCTTCTGAACACCCAGAGTTGGAACTTATGCCATTCTCTGCCTAGTTGCCCAATAAAGGTTTGCCACATATTTCCTCCTTGCTATCTTTTGCCCCTCCATTAGATTCCTTTCTGCTGTCAAAGAGACACATGTCGCAAGATGTTCCGCACAAAAAAGTAATAACACGTTCCAGTGGCGAGGGTAAGGTACAGAAGAATGACAGCTAACCTTACCTTAAGTAGGGACTAGGGAGGTAATTGAAGGGTGCCTTGGACTTTGTTGAGCAGAGTATAGAAAAATAACTTTATTTGGTGGCAAGCCTCAGTTTCAACACAATATGTACATGAGTACTGAACCATTTAGTATCCAATCCCTTACAGGGACTGAACCCTACACACCCCCCCTGGGTTATGCTAAAAACAACTAAAATTGTACGTAATGAAATCTACATACCAGTTGGTCTCCTGTGCACACTTGCTTTAAATTTTCAGGCTTGACAAGTAGCAAATTGCACAACGCATGAAGTGTGTCGAATAACACGTTAACAAGAGGAACTTTGAACTCCTTCACGCATTTCCGATATTCGTTGACATCACAAATTGCACACATTGCCCCTGTAACAAGAAGAGATTGCCATTGATAACATTGGATTTAATAAAACTAACAAATAATAACAATTTATTTTCAGTGCCCACTGCCCAATGTAGAATGACGAGTAGCTAGTCATTCTACATTGGGCACTAAAAATAAATTGTTTGTGAAGGATCAATTTTATGCCATTTATTTAGTGGGTGACTTCATTAAAATGCCTTTTAAAAGTTTAGTAATAAGTAATAACCCTTTTGCTGCATCATTGAAAACTCACCTATCTGCAAAACTACTCAAAAACACCACAAAAATGAAATATGTAATTTTGTTTCGCCTAAAATATTTTTTATTGTTATTGTTATAGGTCAATCAGGAACGATGGTGGGAAGATAGAAAAGTATGGACAGAATTTGTAGAAAGAGCAGAGGAACAAGAAAGTGAAGAGGAGGAGCCGGAGGAAGTTAACATGAGGGAAGCGTCAGGCATGGCCAGCCGGCTTCGATGTACCTAAGGGCCAGAATATGATGGGATTAATTTCCTATCCCCTACCCGACTTCATTGTTGGACACAGGGAGCAGATATAAAAAAAAAAAAATTGAAGACTTCCCCACAACATAGAGTGCAATTTTTTATTTTCCACTCATTATTTTCATTGTTACAGTATGACCCTTTCCCAAAATATATAAATATATTTATTTTATATATTATAATTTTCTTATACCAAGATGGCTTCTTCAGCCATTCTTTTGTCTAACCATCCAATTGATATAAAATGGCTTCCTTTTCTGGCCTGCTCATGTCATTGGGCAGGGAGTCGATATAAAAGTTAAGGGCAGCACATCTAAAGAGATGCGCTCTGTCTTGATCTTTGGAGCTACACAATTTACACGTTGCCGGTTTGTTATTGATGTTAATACCATGCTTGCACAATACATGCATAGTGCTATACCGGTACATACAATGTATGCTGCTGTAATCTGGCGGTGAAAAATGAACTTTTAGAGACACAGCGACTATAGTCGAACATGGCCTGTTAGCCTCATGTTTCTTCAGAGTGATCGACCAAAGTCGAATTTTGCATCCAATGTGTTTATTTAAATTTAAGTTCCCCACGCTCAAATCAGTCCACCCACACTTCAACCATTACATCCGGTTTGATTCCTTTAAAACTTGATAATAGTGTTGGGCAATACTGATGCAATGTAAGATGCAGACACACCAGGGTCAACATCTTACCTGCCAACACTTGCTCGCAGCGCCACCATTAAACAATTTCGGAACTGAGAATTAATTTTTTCAACCATGACACAAAGCTATGAACATTGGAATGAAAAGAAAGTGAAGTCCCTACGATTTCGTTGCAAAAGACGTTTGAGTAACAGGAGAAAACTAACCTGCAGAGTTGAACTGGAACTGTTGTAGGTGTTCGTAAATCACCCTGTGGAATCGAGAGCCAAACTCCATCATCAACAACTCGAAGTTTTTCCCGTCCAAACTGTCTCTTATTCGTCCAACCATGGTGCCAACATACTGAACTACAGCCAGACACGCCTGAAACACAAAATATTATATTTTTCATTGTTAAACAATAAACATACAAGCAGGTTACAGTTGATATGCATCAAGCTCTGAGATTTATTCTTAATGCTTACTATACTTTATTTGTAATAGCTTTAAAAGTATGTTTATTACTACAGCCAAATTTTTGCTGTTTTTCATACAAATCAAGTGAATGGGATGGTGCATACCTTTCAACAGTACATACCTTTCAACAGCGCAACAAAGAGTTTAGTTAGACGAATGTGATAAAAAGTGATGTGGCATTGGATGTCGATGATAATGTTGCAAAGTAATTACCTACTAATTAGCTGATGATTCTAAGGACCAGGCAGTTGAAAAAAAGGGGTTGAAAATCAAAATCTGTCAGCAAGGACTTAATGCAGATGCTCATTTTATTGCCCGTATCCTCCAAAAATATTTCACGAGCCACCACTGGTACAGATAATGTTAATTCTAACACGGTATGAACAACTTACCGGAGATGCCAATGTGTCCAAATCTGTCTCGGGCTTGAAGTCAGTTTTCTTTTGTTCGGTTTGAAGATAAATCTTGACCCAGCCAACAATTGCATTAATGGATCTATCGAGTCCAGTATCTAATTTCAACTCCACCTGTTCGAGAACATATTTTTTCTTCCGCAAACAATCTCCATGTTTGGGCGTGGATACAACTAAAGGCACAAGACTATCTGTAAACTGTTTCTCCAACAGATGAACTATCGCGTTACACTGTCGAGCAACATCGAAGAAGTAGATCTGTGGTTGCGTCTTGTTCTCGGCGATTGGGACAGCCTGCAGACCCAGGTCAAGAGCGTAATCCACATGCTCGGCCATTAGGTAATGGAGTATGATCTCAAAAATCTGAAGTGCATTCCCAGGTAAATCAGACTGACGAGATAACTGCGTAACAAACAAAAGTATATTAGCTCAACAATATATTGCATTCAAAGTTCCTCTAAATTATGTACGACATCATTCCCCACCTCAGTGATTGACCCATGTAGATGTTCTTCATTAACATATTATTAATATACAGTGAGTGAGAGGTTTTTTTACCCCAAATGTAATTGAATTAGGACTGCGCTATTTAAGTTCAAACGATTACAAGTGCTCACCTGTTCACAGCGTCGAAATGATAGTTTGCTTTCTTGTAACAATGCTATAGCTACTTCTTCTGATAAAAATGTTTCTCCTCCATAATCTTCAATCTGTGCAATATTAAAATTTGTCCTCGTTCCAATTACTGCCTGCAAATCTCTTCTCAAATCCTGAAATCTTTTAAACAGAAGCAAGTATTAAAACTTAAACGCCATCTGGTATATTAAGTCGACGATACGTTGCACATTGATTTGAAAATTGACATCAGTTTCAAGAAAATAGCTTCCCAGCCTTTATGTTAAATTGACATGATAATAAGAAAATTGAATGCAAAATATATACATGATGTAGTTTTAAGGTATCTGTTATTAATTTATTGTAGGTAGGGTTGCCACCTTTACCTTATGGCAATCCAGGACAATATTCCAAAGAATGGGGCAGTGTGGACTAGCTGGGGTCTGGGGCACAGCCCCAGCCGCGGGAGACACTTTCGCCAAAGAAGAAATTTTTTTGGAGGCAATTATTTTAAGAAGGTTTAAGCTTAAGGCAAATTTGTATAATTTGTATTTCCTAAATAACGGTGAAATATACAGCTAAGCTAATTAACAGTTCGATTTGATTAGATTGTTTGTTGTTTAACGGCGTACTCAACTACTAGGTCACATGACAATGGGTTGCGAGTGGGATGATATAGGATATTAAACATGCATATAAATTAAGTGAGCCTTCTTAATAATATCTATTGCATTTTATAGGAGTACTATAACCACCACTAATGCCCGGTTCCCATGCTTTCACGTCGGATGTTGGCCAATCGTAGCCATTCATGTCAAATAACATTCGTCCAGAATGCTATGGGCTACGGTTGACCAAGTTGAGATAGGTACATGATGGTATACCTGACAACTATCAGCCGTTTTATAATTAAAATATGCTACAAATACTAACCCGCCAGTTTGAATTTGCTTCTTTGGGTGGTTCTTTGACTCGTAATATTTCTGTAGAACTGATGCACTGTTTTCTTTCATACATTTTGTTTCAATGCTGATATATGAATCTAAGTATTTCTGGAAGATGTTGTGCGTCAATTTACTGAGGTATGTGCTGTCACTGCCCATATCAAAATGCGCAAGGTCCGTTGATAGTTTTACTGTACTGTAAAGCAAAACAATATGTAACATAATTAGTTCAGACTAAATAATTACACTAGAAGTTACAGAAGTAACATCTTATACTTAACATAATAATTTAAACGTGTAAACAATCATAAACCTGCTAAATCACAGCTACACAAAACTAGATGTAGAGAAATAAGAACTAATTTGGAGTCGAAACCCTATTGTTAGAGCCTCGTAAAATTCCCGATCGCAAAACCATGATTTTTTTAAGTCATATTTTTTGTCAATATTGCTTTATTTGATGTAGCCTAATGTAATGTTTTATATATTTCAAATAAATAAAATAAATAAATTTAAACATGTAAACAATCATAAACCTGCTAAATCACAGCTACACTAAACTAGATGTAGAGAAATAAAAACTAATTTGGAGTCGAAAACCTATTGTTAGAGCCCCGTAAAATTCCCGATCGCAAAACCATGATTTTTTTAAAGTCATATTTTTTGTCAATATTGCTTTATTTGATGTAATGTCAGCGATGAATAGTGTTGAGAAATATAAATAAATAAATAAATAGTGGTGAGGGGAGTAAAAAAATATAAAAATTAAAACGTGACATTCGCGAAATTGCCATTATAACACCGCAAATAGCGAAATTTCCCGTTTTACGCTAAATAACCACGAAATCTCGCAAAACTGCCTTCTGAATTCCCATTTAACCGTGAACATTTTTTCGACACTTGCATGAAAAGCTGTGTTCTCTTAAAATTAATAAATTTTGGTATAATAATATTTGCCTATTTGCTATAAATTTTTTAAATTAAATAAATATTGGTCCATTTTTCCATACAGGGTATAAGAATATTTATTTTGCAAACACGTTTTACTTTGTGTGATCGTGTGTAGTAGGCCTAGCCTGTGTAGTTCGTAGATATTATCATACATTGCATCACTCTACACAGCTAAAAATTATATTTTGATATTTTATTTTATGTTTGATATTTTTATTTAGATAACACTGCTAAACACTGAAATCGTCGATTTTTTAAACAAAATTTTGGAGAAAAATAAACCCATTTTTATGGGGCTGTACCTACTGTTAAAAATGAGGAGAGAAAGGTCAAGGCTGAGACACTATGGAGTATGGACTTATGAAAAGAATGGGAAAGCAACGAATACTGAGGGCAGAATTTGAAACAGGAGACACATGCTTTAGAAGACCTAGAATGCATTACGTAAGGCTCGTTGGTCCAGTGGTTAGCATCCCTGCTTCCAATGCAGAAGGTCCCGGGTTCAAATCCCGCTTCAGGCAGAAGTTTTTTAGCTTCTAATGTGAATTCAGTTCCATTACTTCTTGGCTTAGGAATAAATAAACGGTGACTTTGGAGCCGTCCTAGCAACGAAGCACTCAATAAATTCAAAGTTGTTCTGAATCGGCCTTGTTGATTCTGGCATTTGTCCGCAAGGTGTTCGCACTGTCCAATCACTGATTCATATGTTTCGTATTTGAAACATCCATCTTTGATTGGTTATCGCTCACTCGTCGATGGTGTTCGAAGCCTACAGGGTTGGTTTAGTCACTTTAAATTGAAGTCCCCCACTGCAAATCAGTTTAATTACTCAGTGGGTAGACTCTAAATGTGAATTTATTTTTTTATTTTTATTTAAGGTCGACCGGGCTCGACCGCCTGACAGTAGTATCAATGGGCAAATGGTACTACAGTCGAGCCTGGACGACCTTACGGAATGCAACCCTAGTAGACCACAAGAGATGTGGCAGGAACAACTGAAAAATGATGTAGAGAGATAATATGTGTCTATATTCTATCTACAATGAAGGTACTGAACACATATTCAGATACGGTAACTGATTGTAATATAGGTTTACTAGGTAGATTGCTATTACCCTATAAGCTAGTTACATGATGCAACAAGTTTTAACAGGCTAGAGTAGGCTTGCAAGGTGGCGCGGGCAGACTCCCTTTGTCATATCACTGCCATCTATATATGTATGCCTATCAACAGTATTAACCGATGGTGGGTTGATGGGGAATACAAAACGGTACGCAATACATCACAAGAGAGACGCAAGTGATGGGAAGAAATAGAAGCACAAAGACTGTGGGAGGACAGGGGAAGATGACATGAACTAGTGGGAGAATCAGGGAAGAAGAAGAAATGGAAGGAGAATAGAACATGACAGGCCTGGCAAGCTGATGTTAATAAACTCTGTATGACAGTTAGCCACCCAATGACCTTACATGTGTTTGGAAAGAGGTGACATGGCCTATATGTATGTAGCCTATATTCATGCCGCCCCGGTAGCATAAATGAATAGAGCACCAGTACGTAGAGTCGGGAGATTTGTGTTCGATCCCCAGTCCGGGCAAACTTTTATTAAAATTGCTATATCTCTATACATTATCCATAAAGCTGAATTAAGCTTAAACACTCATATACTATAATCATATGTATGTATATCGCTAGGCAACCAATAATGTATAATTCTCTCTACATAATTGATAACAAGACACTTACCTTGAGTAAAGGTCATAAAGGTTTTTCAAGTATTTGTTTGTATCGCTACGTTCTGATAAATTAGTCACAACGTATTTCTGAAAACCAAAAGCAAACAATGACTGTCACTGTCACTCTTCCGGGTAAACTATCACTAGATTCAGCTTTTAATGGCATTACAAACTCATTTTGATGCATACCTGAAGTTTTAAATGGTATATGTTGAGCACGTATTTTGCCATTACTTGTTCTGGATTATGAAATACTTCTTTCATCACAGCATGATTTTTCTCACACATTGGTATTATATCTCGAAACATGTCCTTTGCTGAGAATGCGCCCTAAACAATAAAATGAATTCTACTAAAACGGCAGTTATTGTTTGTGTGATACAAGATGTGTAGACCTGTCACTTTTGATGAGGGTAACAATACATAGTTAATTTTCTTAGATGGCAATAAGACAACCTCTAAACAGTGTACAAACTATTAGTTATGACTTATATGTGATACAATGCATAGTAATTAATATTATGATACAAACATGTCCTTTTAAAACTAAATAAGTGGCCAGTAGGGCAATCTTTCAGAACCAATCAAATGTCAAAACAAAACAGTCCCAGTATAATTTGTGAATGTGCAGATTTTAGATCATGAGGAGTTAGGAACCAAGCTATGAGCCATACAATGACTTCAAGGCCTATACGACCTTATGATGTAATATTTAACTCATCTTGACAATACAATCTTGTATTGTGGTTATACAGCTAAGAAATGAAATGAAAAGGAAAGTAGGACATTATGACATGGACAACATGGTGAAAACTGTTTCAAATAATTATTTCATACATTATAAGTAAATTTGTAATTGTATAAATATTATGTGTCCTAATAAACTAAACTAAACTAAACTAAACTAAACTAAACTAAACTAAACTAAACCTTCCCCACTCTTCCTTTAACCATTTCTAATCCCTAGCAAAATTGGGGTTCCAAGAGCATATTTCATACAATAAGTGAAGACACATACATATACATACATTATACATTATACATTCAAACATTCAAACATTAAAAAACAGCACTGCAACCGGTAAAGATGGTATTTCAACAAAACTATTAAAAGAAGTGGCAATCTTGATTGCTAAACCAATAACAACTCTCATTAACAAATGTTTTGAAACGGGTCAGGTCCCCCAAAAATTCAAAATTGCCAAAGTCGTAGTTATTTTCAAAGGTGGCTCACAACTAGAAATGGGGAACTATAGACCTATTTCACTTCTTCCTGTTATATCAAAGATCATCGAAAAAATCGTAAAAAAACGACTTACAACATACTTAAACAAAATAAACTTTTTTTTTAGTGGCCAATATGGATTTAGAGATAAAATGGGAGTAGAACCAGCAATAATTGACCTGATGTCAAATATTCAAAGAAAACTAGATAAAAATCAACTTGCGGCAGGACTATTCATTGACTTACAGAAAGCATTCGATACGGTAAACCATAAAATATTAATACAAAAAATGGAGAAAATAGGAATAAGAGGAACTGCACTAAAATGGTTCAAAAACTACTTATCGAATAGGAAACAATATGTCACCATAAATAATACTTGTGGAGCTGAAGGATCAATCACATGTGGTGTTCCCCAAGGCTCAATTCTTGGGCCTCTACTGTTCCTTATTTATATAAATGACTTACATCAGGCAGGTATTAAAGGTTTGCTAAAATGCTTTGCCGATGACATAAACATATTTTATTTTGGATCAAACATTTCAGAGATAATGCTTACAATGCAGAGTGACCTCAAAATAATTGTAGAATGGCTAAATCAAAACAAATTATCTCTAAATATTTCAAAAACAAACTACATGATTTTCAACAGTAAAAACTTCGATCGATCTTCATATTCTTCAAAATTGGCAATTAACAACCACCAAATTGCTCTCGTCTCTAATGTAAAGTACTTAGGTTTAATTTTGCAAGAAGATCTGAAATGGGATCTTCAGATCGAAAAAATCCGAAAGGTAATATCACCTGTGACAGGTGTGTTGGGTAGACTTTCAATCATTCTTAAAGTTTCAACTCTAAAGTCTATTTACTATTCATTTATCCATAGCCATTTACAATACCTTAACATTATCTGGGGAACAGCACCTAAGTACAAAATAAAGGAAATTAATACCATTCAAAACCGTGCCATCAGAAATATCTTCAACCTTCCCTTCATAACCCACCGAGTTGAAATGTACTCTCGCTATAAAATACTTCCAGTACAACTTATAACCGATTATCAAACTTACACATTTATTCATAAAATCCAATGTAAAGCAATTCTTTCAAACCTTGAATTCAAAGTAAACTCAGAATACCACTTTCACAACACTAGAACAAAAAACGATCTCCATCTTAACACCATCTACAGTACTCGACTAGGCCAATCTAATATTATACATAATGGCTTCAAAAAATATAACCAACTACCAACAAAATATAAACAAATGTCCGTTGTATTATTTAAGACATCAATTAAAAGTCTCCTCTTGGATAAAATTGAAAATTACTTCTATTGAATAGTGCTCAACACAAAGATCTCTCAAACGTGTGTCGCGCTTTCACTTTTGTCACGTTTTGTACTAATCCCACAACAAAATACGACCAATTATAATATTTTCCCCCCTGTTACCCTCTAGACTGCGTAAACATATTAATAATGTAAAATAAAAAGCTATCAGTATTATTTTTATCATGTTCCTTGTCTTATAATATTATTATCATCACAATCATTACAGTAGATTGTATTCATTTTCTGTCCGTACTGTTTGTTTTCTCATTTTCCATATTAATATTTATTCTAAAGTAACCTGTTTAACCTAGACTGCTACAAGTGTTCACTACTGATGTTGCCAACACTGTTTTTTCTTCTCTTTTATGTTTTAAGTCAGCTTATCTTCTTAGTATTATCAATCTATTTTATATGCCTTCTGCGTATTATTAATTTTATTTTTATTGTTATTGTTTTTTATTTGTGGTTATAGTAGCCCTGTGTTATTTTAGCCAGATGTATTTTATTTTAATGTATCACCTTGTTATACTACAGTTAGTTAATATGCATTAGATTAGTACTAGAATAATTAAGAAACCAAGTGAATTTCAAAATGTAACATGTAAATTTAGGTTATAAAGAGTGAAAACTCAAACCTTAAATAAAGAAACATTACATTACATTACACACATAACATACATTTATAATAATTAATACATAAGAAAGTATGTTATGTGCAACTAATATATTAAATTAAATATAAAAAAACATGCTTACAGTTGATTGATAAAAATCTACTGAATGCCCTTTGACACAGGCCTCACCAGTTGCAATGTTATTACCTAGTAATCAATCATGAATAGACACAGAGAAGTGAGTGTCTGAGAAAATATTAATTTTATGTCTGATATAACTACGTTACAAGGCACTTTAAAATTAACTTTGATTTTGGCTTTGTCATAGGGCTTTGCACTGTTATTCATCTCTTAATAAGGCCTGCATGAGGAACAGATTCTGTTTTGCTGAACTAACAGCCACATTTATTTGCTTGATTTGGTAGAAATGCCAATCGGCTGGGTTAGATGTATATTGGGGAAAGAAGAAAGGAGACCAACAGCTTACCTGAAAGGTTGTGGGTGGCTGCTTGAGGTGAAGATTAACACAGATATTTACACATTTTTGTCGAACGTTTCGGCCTACGTGGCCTTGGTCACCGACCGTTGAAGAAGACTAAAGCTATTTCTATTTAAAAATACTATTTACATGATATTTACAAGGCGCTGTTGGTTGTGGTGGCGGTGTGGGAGGAGGGAGGGGCCTAGGGGTAGGTGGCCTAGGCCTACCTTAGGTTGAGGTTGGGCTTTTGGCGCGAGTTGGTAACTATTTGATGCGCCAGTTCCCATTGCCTCAGGTGCTCCTCGTTGCAGGAAGGGGGTAATGATCTTACTACCCTGGTAGTGTAGCAATCATTAAACCCCTTGTTGTGGGTGCCTGCATGTTGGGCCACGGGTTTAAGGTCAAGTTTCTGTACAGTGTCCTGCCTATGCCCATTCATTCGAGTACTTAGTGAGTTGGTCGTTAGGCCTATGTACTCGGCCGGGCATAGTTGGCACTGTAGTTGGTAGATCAGGTTGGTTGTGGTGCAGTTGTAGTGTTGCCTGATGGGGTATGTTTTTCCGGTGGCTCGAGCAGTGAAAGAAGTGGTGGAAGGGTGGATGGCGCAGGTCTTACAGCGTGGTCTGTGGCATGGGTGTGATCCCCGGGGTAGGGGCAGCTTCTCCTTCTTCCTGTCTGGGGTGTGCCTAACGATGCGGTCGCTGATGTTAGGTGGGCGCCGGAAGTACACCCGCGGTAGGTTTTTCGCCAGGTCGTTGGTGAGAGCTGAGGATTTGAGGATGTGGGCTCCTCGCTTCATAATGCCATTTAGTACGTGTAAGCCTGGGTGCCACTGGGTGACTAGTGGGATAATGCTGTTGTTGGGTGGAGTGCGTGGTTTGTTTGGCCGATGGATTTGGTTTAGGACTTTCTGGCGGGGGTATCCCCGAGCCACAAAGGCATTCGCAATGCGGTGGCAATACTTCGCTAAGTCCTCTTCGTTGGAACAAATCCTGCGTCCTCGTATGGCGAGTGCGTGTGGTAAGGCTTGTTTCGTATAGTTGGGGTGGCAGCTGTCATAATGCAGATATTGCTGACTGTTGGTTGGTTTGAAATGGACGCTGGTTTCCAGGTGTCCATCCCGGATCCAGACATCAACGTCTAAAAAGTTGACGTGGTGTTTGGAGATTTCCCACGTGAAGCGTAGCGAGGTAAAGGTGTTTAGTTCCTCTAAGAAGGTCGCGAAAGATTCTTCACCATGGGTCCAAATAGCGTAGATGTCGTCGATGAACCGGAACCAACAGAGCGGTTGTAAACCCTGTGTCTTCAGGAAGTCCGTTTCAACTTTGCCCATGAACAGGTTGGCGTAAGATGGAGCCATCCTGGTGCCCATGGCCGTTCCCTTCGTTTGGAGGTAGTGGCGGTCCATGAAGCTGAAGTTGTTCATTGATAGGACCAGCTGCGATAGTCCTACCAAGAATTGGGTATCGGGTTTGGTGTTCTGGGGTCTGCTGTTGAGGTACTTTTCTAAGGCTGAGAGTCCTTGTGTGGTGGGTATGTTTGTATATAGAGAAGTGACATCTATGGTGGCCATAAGGGCGTTGGCAGGGAGGGGCATGGCCAGACTCTTCAGTTTCTCTAGAAAATCATATGTGTCTTTGATGTGAGACTCTAAACCGGTGACCAGGGGTTGTAGATGGTAATCAACAAACGCAGAGATGCGCTCCGTGGGTGAGTCGAAGCTGGCGACAATAGGGCGCCCTGGGTTGTTCGGTTTGTGGATTTTTGGGAGCATATAGAAGGTCGGTGTGCGGGGTTCCTTAGGGGTCAGGAGATTGATGTCGTTCTCGCTGAGGTTTTGGGCCTTCCCTCGACTGTTGACAAAATCTTTGACCTTCTGCAGGTGTGTTGTTGTTGGGTCTCCTTGTAGCAGCTTGTATGTAGACCTGTCCTCAAGTTGCCTGCGGCCCTCTTCCACGTAATCTTTGGTGTTCTGGATAACAATCTTCGAACCCTTATCTGCAGGCAGGATAATGATGTCTTGATTGTTTCTTAGTGTGGTGAGAGCCTTGCGCTGGAGAGGGGTGAGGTTCGAGGTAACAGGTAGGCTATTGACAAGTTCAGGAGATGACACCGCACTGGTCAAATAGGTGATATATTGTTCAATTGGATGCTCTGGCGGAAGAACTCCCGGGTTCCAGTTGGATTTTTCTTTAAATTTGACAAGAGCTGGGGCAATGGCTTTATCAGGGTTGGGGTTGAAGGTGTGTTGGCTAGGCCTAGGCCTAGGCCACGGCTAGGCCTAGGCCACCTACCCCTAGGCCCCTCCCTCCTCCCACACCGCCACCACAACCAACAGCGCCTTGTAAATATCGTGTAAATAGTATTTTTAAATAGAAATAGCTTTAGTCTTCTTCAACGGTCGGTGACCAAGGCCACGTAGGCCGAAACGTTCGACAAAAATGTGTAAATATCTGTGTTAATCTTCACCTCAAGCAGCCACCCACAACCTTTCAGGTAAGCTGTTGGTCTCCTTTCTTCTTTCCCCAAAATACATCTAGCCACATTTATTTGTGCATCAATAAAAAGAATGCCCACATAAACCCAGGATGGCAATATACAGGGCAAAAGCTATAGGCATGTTGACTCACAACAACCTCACCTTGTGTTGAGAACAATTAAGTTTATTATGCTTACCATTTGGCTTTGTTCTATGAAGGCATCAACACACTGTGAATAACCTTTAAAGTGAGAGAGAATAGTTGCGATTTCCTTCATTCTGACTTTATCATCTGACCGGTGGGCTTTAACAAATTCTTCTATGAGAGAACGTTCTATTTCGTCGTATTTTGCTGCTATTTTCTTCTTTGCCGTTTCAAATCTAAAAGTAAGAGGTACATGCTTTTAATGTTCTGTTCTGTTTAAATTATGTAAATATTCCTTAAACAATTTAAATATTCTATCAATCCATTAAAACAGACCAAGACCAAGACTAGACGAAGATTGTACATGCCTAGTATGGTATGCATGATGATATGACTAAGGGATGGTACTCAAAATGTAGTATGTTAGAGAACTACATGAATTAGGTACTGGCTTGGTGCCTCCCTAACTCATACGAGACCTTTTATGCACTTACAGAATGTATTCTTAACATTTTTTTTTTTTTATATCTGCTCCCTGTGTCCAACAATGAAGTCGGGTAGGGGATAGGAAATCATTCCCATCATATTCTTAACATTATTTCAATAAATTTAAAAAATATTAAAATAATAAAATCAATATTAAATTATTTCTACACTATTTCATTACCCTTCATCATTAATTATTCAGCTATATGCAAGGCCAGTCAGATATCGCCAAATTGAAAAAGTTTACCTAAAAGACCCGAAATAAATTCCACTAACAAATAGGCCTAATTTCAAATTTTATATTGGACAGACCCTATTAGACCCTATGCTACTGTATTACTCGAATATAAGTCGCACTTAAGAATTGAAAAAAGAAAGTCAAATACTGGTGTGCGACCTATATTCACATGCAACTTTTGGGGGGTTTTATAAAAAAATATACTATTTAGATATTAATGTCACTAAGCCTTTACTTCATACACACCAACACGATTTGTTCCCACGCCATCCCTCACCGGCCGGCCAGTCGACATTCATCCATTCATTCGTTCATTCACCCTCATCATGGTAGGCAGCATTATGTTATAGTTTACTAATGCTTTCAACATACGTATCCACAATTTCTGAATCATTTGACACCACGACAATAAAAATACATTTTGTACCTGGGTAACGCGGGTACTAGGCCCGGGTATTGACATCCCTAATAGTAGGCCTATATTCTTACTTACTTTCCAGATGGCAATTCTTGAGCAATCAGATGTAGCTTCTGGATAACGTCCGCTCCTTCGTCTACCTGGCATTTATCAGTAAAGACTTGTGCAAGAAGAGGTCCAGGGCTCAAGAACTCTGCAAAGTAGTTCATAAGTTTCTGGGCTTCGACAGCACGAGATCGAGGCGTGTTGACACTTTCCAACTGATCACCGAGGTGGATAACTTTGGTTGCTACAAAGTTTATCCTCTCATCAAGTTCTTGGAACATGTTCACCAATGCCTGGGTGGGGGAAAACCATAATCTGATATTCTGAGCAACACAATGCACCCTAAAATGTTATTCAAACATAGGCCTACAGCCATACTTGGGGAAGGAACTTGTAAAATGAACGCGATCACGTGAACGCGTTCGAATTATGACAAACTTTTGACCTAACACATTCATTTTTGGTAGATATGAACTTTGACTTGAAAACCTTCATTATTTTTGTGAACTTTTAAACGTTTGAAAAGGATATTTCTATTGGATATTTCTATTGCGCAGTACACATTACTAGCGAAACTCGGAAGTCAGCAGTCTGTAGAACACAAAAACGCACACATAATATCTAAATTTGGTACATAATGTGTGATTGATTCATAGAATACCCAGGAAATCACTGAGTATCAATGAGATTGCCAGCGAACGTTCCATGTGTTCCACTAATATGCTTCGCATTTGAGGACCATTGAAGTTAGATGCACATACTATGCATGGCAAATGGCATCAGTAGATAGACCTATCTAACTGTATATTTGAGGAATGTCAAGTTGGCCAACCAACTTCCGGCCATCCCTTTCCAACCAAGACAGATTGTTAGTGCTACGTTAGTGCTGGTTAGTGCTTTAATTTGGACGTTAGTGCTCTCATGGGTAAAAAGTAATTAAGGGTTTAATTAGGGATGGCCAACTTGACAAGTTAGCCAACCACTTTTTTAATTACAGACTTTATGGATATTTTCTTTCGCCAATCGTTAGTGCTACGTTAGTGCTCTAATTTGGACGTTAGTGCTCCTATGGGTAAAAAGTTATTAAAGGTTGAATTAAGGATGGCAAATTGACGTCAAGTTAGCCAACCACTTTTTTAATTACAGACTTTATGGATATTTTCTTTCGCCAATCGTTAGTGCTACGTTAGTGCTCTAATTTGGACGTTAGTGCTCCTATGGGTAAAAAGTTATTAAGGGTTGAATTAAGGATGGCAAATTGACGTAAAGTTAGCCAACCACTTTCGTAATTAGAGGCTTTACGCGGCTAGCCACCAATACAACACTTGAGGATCCTCCGAATTACAGCACAAATACTGCAAGCTGAGCTTGGCTTATCATGGGATTCTACAGTCTGGTCGTAGACTCTACAACAAGCTTCCAGACGAGATCACAGACTCCCCAGATATACGAACATTCAAACGCAAAATAACCATGTTTCTGAAAGCGGAGCAATATTATGATGTAGTCGCGTTCACCGGTCAAGGAACCAAGCTATGAGCCATACAATGACTTCTAGGCCTATACGACCTTATGATGTAATATTTAACCCATCTTGACAATGTACATAGAATCTTGTATTGTGGTTATACAGCTAAGAAATGAAATGAAAATGAAAGATATTTTCTTTTACCAATCGTTAGTGCTACGTTAGTGCTGATTACTGCTAAAATTTGGACGTTAATGCTCCCATGAGTAAAAAGTTGTAATGGGTTGAATTGAAAGAGTTAAAATATGTTTTGGCATAGGCCTACCCTGTTTTTTTCTTGCAATTGCAAAACTTGTTGGCAGTGGCTGTTTTCTTCTTCTCGGCACATCATTTCTAGACGCTCGCATTTCTTCTGTTGCCGTTCTTGTAAGAGCTGCAGATCTCTTTATGGAAAAGACAGAGAATGCAAAACGTGTTAGGCCCTAGGTAGGCTATCTATTGTGAATGAAAATGACCAAAATCATGGGAGATACCATTTCGATTTATCGTATGTAGCCTCGTTCGAGATGATTAACTAGCTGAATGCACTCCATACAGTGAATCTTAGTTTGAAAGTAAATTAATTAACAATATAAATAATATGTAAAACTCATAACCTTTAACTCCCGGATCCAACACGGGTCAAGTTTAGTTTTTATTATATTATAGAACTTAATTTTAGCAATGACGATGTCCATATATCAGTGGTGTAGTGGTGCGTATACGCCATACGGGCGTATACGCGGTATACACACTGCTCCGGCTAAAAAACTTTCGTATACACACTGGTTTTGGTTATGATACGATTGATACGCAATGATGCGGTCGTAACATGCCTCGAATGACAGACACATTATTCACGATTGTCAGCTTTTCTCCATTGGTAAAATTGTGCTCTGTGGCACTGGCATTTAATTGGCACAAGGCCTTTATTCCTTTATAAACCACCCCTCGATCTGGGAGTCCCGATATTCAATTTGAAGTCCCTCGTCCCGCCAATACACCACTTGGTAAAAATATTGCGGTGTCAATTATCAACAGCCAACTATCAATTCTACAGATAAACCTATTACCTATACGGGCCACGGGCGGCGTGTGTGTCGCAAAACCACTTCCCAAGCCTCAAAACGTATTCCTGAACAATTCTCTTCAGTGTTCCAATTATTTTTGGTGATTTTCTGGTTTTGCACTACAAAAACTGCAGTATTTCGGGATTGCATTCAGTCCGGTATTGGTATCTAAAACGCTCAAAACACACTCGAAAAAGCCTGTTTTTTCTAAATCACCTGCGGCGCCATTGTTGGGGGGCGGAGCCCCCCAAACCCCCCATCTTCTTTTGTCTTGAATGATGTGTCCCTCCAGCTTCCCACTGAAGCGTATACGTACTGGTAAATTTGGCACTACACCACTGCCATATATGCATAATACATATCAACGGAACAATAAAAATGAAATGAAATTAGTTAGTTTAGTTTAGCCTTTGAAACATTTACAGTATATTGATTTACAACATTAAAAACACTCCTATAATTTAAAACACTCCTATAGGCGTATGTATACAATGTATATATCAATTGGAAGAAATAAAATACAATACCAGTACAATACAATACAACACAACAGATGTGACTAACTTCTTGACTTCACTTGTTAGATTAAATGATGTATTTGTTGTATGTATTTGTTTAGTTTATATAAATTGTATTTAGTGTAATTTGTTTCTATTTTCGTTTTGATATAAATTGTATGTTATTCTGTGTCTTACGGCAACAGCTATGGCTGCAGAGACCAATAAAGGTTGTTATTATCATTATTAAGCGAGCGCCTCCACGAGACTCTTATGGCACTTCGTTCTGTTTTTTTTTTTTATTTTTTTTTTTTTTTTTCCGTCGATAGCGGTCAAACAGAAAGTCCGATCAACTTGAAATTTGGACCATCCACAAGCCTCGATGTGGATTGAAGGTGTATAGTTTTGAGGCAAAATTGTTCGAGAAGTTACAAAGTTACACCATAGTTACTGCAAAATATTTTTCTGAAACAAAATGGCGGCAAAATGTTAGATAGCCATATTTTTTTAAAGCTTTTCCCGATCACGAATATGATCATGTTATGGCGATCTGATAAATATTGAAAGTTACACAAAAGTTACTTGAAAATATATTTCTGAAACACAGTAACAGCAAAATGTGAGGTGGCTATCTTATAGTAAATTTTTGTCCGGTCACAAATATACTAATGTAAACGCCATCTGATACAGATTAGAGGCAGAAATTCATTTCTATTGCTGTCAATAACTGTTAGTAACGGTGGCGGACCGCGGCGAAAACATGACAGCGAAAATTCTTAGCAACGCACATGTCACTGCATCCAACAATGTAGGGAAGTATAATAGCTATGGAAATTAGAAAAAATTTTGCAATGCGCATTCTTGAATTGTTGTTAATTGTTGTTTGTATTAGCATTGAAATCTTTTCGCCAGAAAGTTCGTAGGCCCTAGATATTGACGCGCTCGCTTATCAACGCGTCAAACAGAGCGTTTTCCTAGTAATTTGGAATGCCAGTAGGCTACTTGTGCCTGGATTCACAAAGATGCATAACTCTAGGATGTCCTAAGTTAGGTAAATCCTAGCTAGATAAATTAAGATAAATTATCTTTAGGTGTTATTTACTACACATTCACAAATAAAATATTATTATGCCCAATTTAGACGGTTCAATGTTGCGCTCAATGTTCCTTGAATTCAAGGACAAAAAAGCATTACATAAAATGATTATTGTTGTTTTATTATCTATGCATATTTTGATGCTTTTTTGTCCTTGAATTCAAGGAACATTGCAAACGGAACATTGAACCGTCCAAGACTTCGTTCTCATTACTAGCGTTTAACGCGGGTTGGTGGGTTACGTGGGTTAATTTCCTTGTGTGAACGATCGCAGGTTGCTACGATGGTTGCACTTTCAACCCGCATAGACACGCATAGACACAAGTATAGACACCGCGTGGTTGCCAACCATGGTTCGTCTGAATACATAAGCCTCAAAACTTTGTAGTAAATTTGTTGTTGTCCGACGCTAGGCCTACGTGTGTTTATCGCAGTTTGTTTTTAAGTGAATTAATAACGTCTACATTTTCCAACGCGGAAACGACACTCCTTAGCACAATACTTGGCCAGCCTGAAATTCACACAAAATACGTGTCTTCTACAGCGCTCCATGTGTAAAGGTTGCTAACTACTGTTGATATTTTACTGCACAGATTTTATCTTTATGACATTGCAGAAGGACATATTGTAGTCTGCACAAATCGCATGGTGAAATAAAATATGCGTGATTTCAGGTTGGAATTCATAGTCGGCCCCTACACCTAGGGGCACCCATTCTTGCTATGGATTTGTTTTGTGTATGGGAAATAACATAGAAACGGCCCCTACACTTTTACAATGTCCTAATAAGAAAGTTATTTGTAGCAATGTGTAGCAATTAAGCTACTTGGAGGATTTCAAGGCTTTTGATTGGTCGTTGCCATGGAGACAACAAGCTATTCGACGAATAAGTAGTTATTGGGATATTGTAAGACTAGACCTAAGACATCTTAGCACTTAGACACCCTTGTGAATCTGGGCCTTGGTGCCTAATATCAATCAATTACTGTCTTAAATTCGAGCAGTTGACAAGAAAAATGAAAGGGTTTTAAAAGGGAAACGGTGACTTTTAAGTAAACGGTGACTTTGGAGCCAAGTAAACGGTGACTTTGGAGCCGTCCTAGCAACGAAGCACTCAATAAATTCAAAGTTGTTCTGAATCGGCCTTGTTGATTCTGGCATTTGTCCGCAGGTGTTCGCACTGTCCAATCACTGATTCATATGTTTCGTATTTGAAATATCGATCTTTGATTGGTTATCGCTCACTCGTCGATGGTGTTCGAAGCCTACAGGGTTGGTTTAGTCACTTTCAATTAAAGTCCCCCACTGCAAATCAGTTTAGTTACTGAGTGGGTAGACTCTAAATGTGAATTTATTTATTTATTTATTTAAAGTAAAAGAGGACAAGAGGAAAGTATAACATCACCAAATACAAAAAAAAAATGGCAGATACCATTAGAATGGTAGATAGAATAATGGTAGATACCTCCTTGAATACAAGGGCTATAAAATTGAGGATGATCCCTGGTTGTTATAGGCACAGGGCTCACGAGACATAACGTCGTCTTGACTCACTTGATGGCTTGAAGAAAGGTTTCATGTAGCAACACTGGATCAAACTGACCAGTTCCCTCTTCTCTGCTTCCAACAACAGTTCTCCATGCAAGACGTTCCACAAATTCCTCAGGGTCGAAAGGTTCCTTCAATTTAAATACATACAACAGTTGAAATCATGATTTGCAGACAATAAATACATGTGCAGGTATTTATTTTCTACCAACTCAGGCTCGTCACACAACATTTTAAGACATATGGTTTAAGGTTTTCTTTTAAAGCATTGTTTTAAAGGCTCTGGTTCACGTAACGTCGTTTCGTTCAAGATAGGCCTAGTAAAGTGAAGTAGGTACTTTGTAGCATTTTATCCTCAGTTTAACCATTTTCTTATCCTGTTAACGAGGATGAAAAGGGGTGGTGAAGTGGGTGAATTTTTTATATCTAAAATTAAAGAAATTTGAGGTGCGAAAATTTGTACACAGATTCTTATGCGAAAATAAAGAAACACGTACTTTCCATTTTTCGCAAATCCAGCAAAGGGTGGTGAAAGGGGGATGTTATTTCAATTGAGTATAGCTAGGCCTACCTACAACTCCAAAACCGAACATGTTAGGTGTGAACACTGGTATTTAGATTCACGTTTGAAAACAAAGAAACACACATTTTGCCTATTCAGAGAATTCAGTTAAGGGGAGCAGAGAAGCAGGGTTAGATTTTTTGAGATTCCCACATTTAAAAAAAAAACAAAGGTATGGAATTAATTACTGGTAGCCTATATTAATTAATTATACATTACTATACATTAATTACTATATTTATAAATTGGACATCAAATAATTGGCTTGGCCACAATTTTTAGGTATCACCCCTTTAAATGTTGAGCCTCTTTTGAAATTGGCGGTTTTTGTACGTGTGCCCTCTTTGGTTTGTAACGGATGATCTTCTCCGTTTTGGGCTTTGCCTTGGGCACTGTCCTAGGCTACAGTAAAAATACTAGGCCTTGGCTAGGCACATGTCTAGGATGTAGACTAGGCCTAGGCCTATACATAATTCCCTCGAACATCTAGGCCTAGGCCTAGGAATGGCCTAGGCTTACGTCTAGGATAGATCTGTCCGATTACTTTCATAAACTGCAATTTGAGTGAGCTATACAACCATTGGGTTTGAAATATATTTCAAACACAATGGTACAACTTTAGAATATAATTACGGGTCAAACCAATCTAGGGTCTAGGCTAGTGTCTTGTCTAGGCCCCTAGGCCTAGGCTAGGCTAGGCCAGCTAGGCCTAGACCTAGGCTAGGCTGCAAAGTTTCAACTTCGCCGGAACTAACCTGTTCCAATTCTTTCATGTATTGTTGCATCATCTTGAAGCTGATTTATTGAGGCCGTTCCCATCCGTTAGTCTTAGTTTCGGTCCATTTACATTAGAAAACAGTCGATGTATCCCCAACTAACGCCAACTTCAAGGTAAGCTAGGTAGACGTCGGCCCAAGCTCGCTCCTGTCAACACACCAAACTTCCGAGTCAAATGATGTTGTTGTGAAGTTCTCTCGGCTTATGACATAGTAACAACAGGCAAATAATATTTTACATGTAAATTTTAGCGTACACACATGCCCTACCTTGTATGGAGCAACCCTTCCTACTATCTGACAGTTGTCAGCAGAGCAGGCTAGTGTCATGCAAAACGCCTCTCTAAACAAGTCAGTCAAGTAGTTCGCTGCAATAGCTACCACGTAGTTGAGGTTAATGATTCATAGAGCGCAGCATCCTCGCTGTGATTCTGATTGGCAAGTTGCGCAGCTTCGTAATTTAATTCTCATTGGCTAATAATTGCAGAAGAAAAAGAAGATACAAAATTTAAAAACTTTCTGTTTTTTGAAATGTGAATCCACCGCGGTAGCATTATATTTGTGCGAGTCTTCAGTTCAGTCTAACGAGTTGTCAGGACGTATGCCGGTGGCAAGAGTCTCTTCCTTTCCTATTTTCTTTCTTCCTATCTACCGCCCCCCTCCAAATTTATGCTTGCCCCCCCGTTGCTCGTTGCAATTCATTGCGCAACAGTGCTATTTTCATGGAGTTTGCAAAATAACAAAGTATTAATTTTGTTTCAATTTTGGGGTACTGTGCCCAGCCGTAAACAGGATATTGAGCTAATATTTTTCGTTGAGAAAATACCTTTGTTTAGAAGTGATTTCCACTCTTTTATGATATTTTTTTTTTGACTCACTATTGTCAACGACTTGGTCAATAATTCCAAGAAACATACAAAATGACAAGTCCTCCACCCCACTGAAAATATGTCTTTTTACTGAGTGGGTGGACTCTAAATGTGAATTTTATCATCATCATCATCTGTTGCCACGTCCAACTCTGCGTTGGGTCGGCATTGAAGATAAGCCTCTCCATCTTTTTCTATCCTGCCACCACTCTTCCCCCTTAACTACATTCCAGTCCCCTCCTCGCATTTCCACATCATTCCTCACTTTGTCGTGGTCTTCCTCTCGTCTTTCTACCAACTCAACCTATTATTGTGATGAATTGATGGAGATGAATAGGGACGGAGAAGGAAGTAAAAAATCCAGGGAGAAATGAAAGGAGAAAAGAGGATGATGGAGGAAGGGAGGAAGAAAGAAAATAGGAAAGAAAGAGGCTCTTGCCACCGACATACGTAAATACTTTTCTATGAACAACTTAAAATGTGAATTTATTTTATTTTATTTTATTTAAACCTTTACTATTTTTATTTGTTATACCTATTATTGTAGTGCTTGCAGACAGCTAGGGTAGTTTCAAGGAAGGCACTGGCATATTATTATGTTTTAGCCCCATTGTACCCGTGTCCGAGGAAATAAGCTACGAACGTTGTTATTGTATGGTTTTCGTGGTGATCATTTGTGAAATATGTAATAACAACTTAAAACCCTTAAAACATTTATATTGCAACAACATTTTTAGTAGTTAATAATTTATTATCTGTGCGCGGTTGTGTTTTCTAAATGTATAATAATAAGCAGCGGAAAAAGTCGTCAAATAAACGCCCTGCCTATTGCAGAACTATTACAAAATATCACTAGCACAAAATCTAAAACAAACAATTCGTAACGTAGTATACGTATACTAGTAGTGCCTATCAACTTGCGACTGTTTCCAGTGTGCCTCGTGAGCAAGTTATTGTATAAATACAATGAAGTGAATGAACAAGTGAGGGAATATTGCTACTATTCAATAAAACCATACCTCCGGCGAGCGCAGGATACGGTATCTGCATGAGAAATAGTGTGTGGTATGGGTAACACAAGACTATTGAACTGAGCAGTGATAGTAATAGAACAAACCCTGGCAAAATCTCTCGATTTAAATGTTGTAATGAATAAGTTCTCGACAGTATGCCGGCGAATTCAACTCAATAAGCTTGCTTAGACCGTCTCATCTGACATTTCTGAATATACAACTTTGATACTACAATGGGGTTAATTCAAAACAATTAATATGGTTTGTACTTCGTTGGTGGAGACGAGTATTGGTACTAAAGTAGTGGGCTAAAAACACATATTTTGCCAATTTGTCTTGCCCCCCTCTAATTAGCCTGCCCCTGTGCTGCCCCCCCCCCCCCCACCAAAATATTGCTGGTGCCACCACTGCGGATTACTAATCTCGCTCAGCCAACAGTAATCCAAGTGTTCCAATATTCATACTAGATGGCTTATTATTTTATGTATATATATATATATATATATATATATGATTTTTTAGATTTTGTTGGTTGCAATATGAAACGTTGAAGTATCATTTTAAATAAAATTTGGATTGGTTAAACCGTAAAATGTATCCTTACTTGATATATATATATAAAGTAAGAAAACATTTTTCGGTTAAACCAGTCCAAAATTTTATTTAAAATAATAAGTCAACGTTTCAACGACGTTAGCATCGTCTTTTTCAAGACATATACAAAAACAAATAAAAAAACCACAACAACCAAAAAACACTTGCATATAAAATCGAAAACATTGCCACAGTGATACATCACTGGGTAGCTCCAAGGTCTGTCGATCTCCTAGTGGAGGTTCGGTAAACCTCAATCGACGAGCCCTCGCCAGGGGATTTACAGACCTTGGGTAGCTCTAGCAAGCTCTTTGTATTTGCTTCTAGTCATGGGTCCCCCTTGAGACACTGCTGCAACTCTTTGTCTCTGAGAATGGTCAGCAACAGGCTGATTGTTGGCTGGAAACACCTGCTGGACTTTTAGGTTAGACACAATCGGTTTCCAAGCAGAAGGTAGTCTTTGAGCGTCATCTCGCTTGTTCAGGTTATGAGGCCGCTTCTCAATCTCAATTACTTCTCGGATTAACCTCGCTCGAAGATTGTGAACTGAACATAACCTGAACAAGCGAGATGACGCTCAAAGACTACCTTCAGCTTGGAAACCGATTGTGGCTAACCTAAAAGTCCAGCAGGTGTTTCCAGCCAACAATCGGCCGGTTGCTGACCATTCTCAGAGACAAAGAGTTGCGGCAGTGTCTCGGGGGACCCATGACTAGAAGCAAATACCAAATGTATTTGCAAATACAAAGAGCTTGCTAGAGCTACCCAGTGATGTATCGCTGTGGCACTGTTTTCGATTTTATATGCAAGTGTTTTTTGGTTGTTGTGGTTTTTTATTTGTTTTTGTATCGTGACATCAGGATTAATTGGGTGGTGCACAACATAAAAGGGACACTTGTAGACATACGATTTAAGGTTTAACGCGTAGTCGTAAATTTGGATCATAGGAAACACGTACTGGCGCTCACACAAAGTTTTAGTTTTCTGTTTTAAGACGTTGTTTTCATTGTTGTTTTTAAAACAACGTCTTAAAACCTTATGCATTATGTCTTAAAAATCTGTGTGGACCAGCCTTTAGTAAATGGAGGTAAATTTGCATTTGGAGGTTACATTCGTAGGAAAGCGTATTTCATTGTCAGAATCATCACGCAAGTTTATCGCGCATAGGATGAAGGCGCCTTGGTTCCAATCGGTTGCAGAGTGTGGCATTGGGTTTGAAATATTTCAAACCCAATGGTATAGGCTGTGGTATAGGCCTACACGTCAAATTTACCTCAAAGCGACTCGAGCTGGAGGTTAAATTTAGAGGTTCGTTCATTTGTCTGTCCCGAACAGTCTCGAACAGTCCGAACAGGGTGTTCGTTGTTCATCTGTAAACAAAACATAATATGTTGGTGTTCAGTTGTCCGCCGGCAACTGTTTGCAAACAGGCCGAACATGTTTGAACTGTCCGGAATGAAAGAGGAGTGAGTTGAGTAGAACAAAGTTCACGGCCCAACCGCACGCCAAGACTACATATCCATGGTTATATATTTTTTTTTTTTTTTTGTAAAACAAATCGTTATTTATGGATGTTTATCGTACATGACTGGATCACGGGTCTTCTACATTGGCTTTCATATACATATATATCGAGAGTACTGGCTGCTTAGATTTTAATATAATTAATAAAAAGTGTTGTTTCGCATCTAGTAGCTATGTTGAGTTGCCTCACCGACCTCATCGTAGCAGCTGCCATCAGTCCTGCCATCACTCACTTCTCGCGGCGACAATTTTACAGGCGAATACGGAGGGTGTACGGAGCGGATTCCATACTCGGCAACCGATTGTAACCGAGGCGCCTTTATCCCATGTGCGTTAAAATTCCGGGGTATCCGTGGGTGGCGAATAGTTTGCCAAGACAAGCAATCAAACATATAACCATGTTAAAAGTAAATCAATTCAAACTGGCGCCACAAGTAATCCGATAAATCTCTGTTAAAAAAGGTTGAGTTGGATGAAAGTGGGATTAGCTTGGGATTGATTCTGGAACGTCTACTAAGCCAACTAGTGTGAACATTGGAACACTTGGATTACTGTTGGCTGAGCGAAATTAGCAATCCAATGAATTCTGGAACACATTTATAGTATGCGGCAGTGATTCTACAATGGTAGGCCTGCCAGAAACTTTTTCTAAAAAAAAAAAAAAAAAAAATTGTTTGAAAAATGTGTCTTTATATTCGTGTGTCACCCCTCCCTTCCTCCCCCCCCACACCCCTCCTCAGAAATAAAACAAACAGCGTAAGTTGTTACGCTCCTTCAGCCCTTCAGCTTCAACCGCTTCAGACCCGCCATAATTCATATCTTTTCGATCCACCGCCTTTTCGGTTTGAAGTTCACAGTTTTGGTTTTGCCCACAGCCTTTTCGATCCACGTTCGAAAAGGCTGTGGTTTTGCCACTTTGGCATGACGTCAATACCGAAGCCCCCCCATAGGCTAGTATTGCTACATTTTTAGTGAGTAGGCAGCCATTGTGTTTGAAGTTTACTTGTAGAGATTGAAACGTATAATTTGATACCGACGGAAAGATAAATTAAACTGTTCAAGGTATAGGTGATGTCTACAATGAATCCCGAATAGTAAGTATTAGTTTTTAAATAGCGTACTAGCTGTGAATAAATAGCTATAATGATGTAATTCCTCAATTGCGTACTTGGCAGCCATGAAAGGAAGGCTCTAGGTAGGGCTTTAAAACCTTACATAGTTGTAGCCGTATTAGAGGCCGAATTTGAAACATGGCTCGGCAGTAGAGTTAAAATTCAGTGCCAAGGTTTAGTCGTAAAAATTATGAAGAAAATTGGCGATTTTGGTCCATTCTTTTGCACGGTAGCCTAGGCCTAGGCCTAGGCCTAGTCTAGGTAGGCTTGTCAAAAATATGGGTGTCATTGTGTGTCATCATCATGATGTGAGACCGATCCTACGTAGACGTACGGAAGGCGTAGGCCTAGGCCTAGGAGACAATAGCTGAGTCCAAATCAAATCCAGACCTAGGCCCTAGGCCTAGACCTATTTGTGAATGTGTGGTTTTGGCTCTGCTTTTTTGATGTTCTAAAAATGTAATTTGGCTAGGCCTAGGCCTAGGCCTAGGCCCTACTTGGGATCAACTCAGTAGGCCTAGGGCTAGGCTTAGGGAAAATGTGTATGAGCTAGGGTCCAAGCTATTTTATATGTATTTGACCTAGGCCTAGGCTTAAGCTCTAGGCCTAGGTATGCCTAATTGAATTAAAATATGCTAACCTAGGCCCTAGGCCTACCAAGTTGCTTGGGTCTAGCTCTCTCTATGCCTAGACTAAGGCCTGGTGTGCCCATTTAGTAGCCTACCTGGTCTACGATAAGTATAGGTCTAGGCTGTGTGCAAGGCTGTGCTTACTCCCATTGGTTCCATGGCCAATTGAAGTCCGGAAATGTATGCTTACCAAGCGACTTTGGGCTAGGCCTACACGTTACTTTGGCCAGATACCTAGACATCAACTAGACTTGATCATTGTAGACCGAAGCCAGCATTAATAGAATAGGCGCTAATATGTACAGTAAGGTAGGCCTAGGCCTAGCTCAATCACGGCAAATTTTGCAGTGTTGTTTTTAGTCCTGTACCCACAATTGTCTGTATCGGCATCGCAATCGTAATCTGGAAATTAATTAACTTAGGCTAGTTCTTATGGTGTTGCACGCAACTAAATTGTAGGGCCGCAATTGGCATTTTGAGAAGTGTTTTAATATAACATTTCTACGATGCAATAGGGAAGGGGGAAAGCTCACACATTTTTTTTATTTGCTTACTGGTTACCTCAAGTTAAAATAAACGGGAACTAATTGGTTTCGGCTCGAAAGGTGCATTAACATCGCTTTAACAGCAAGTCAAAGATATTGCTGTCAAAACACGCTCAGAAACGGACCTGCGCCATCTTGCTCGTGATTAAAAGGTTCTGACGTCATATCTCAGTAAACATTAATTTTATATCATATAAATAGTAGCCTACTGAAATCCCACCCTTTAGTAGATTATTGCTCTCATAAGACTTAAACTGAACCAACGTTTATTTCTAGTTAGTAAATGAACACTGCTCAACATTAATTAACAACAATATGTTAAATAATTGCATTATTTTAAACACGTTTTGGTAAATACTGTATCAAAATGTATTTTCTGAAGAAAACAGTGGTATAAAAGGCATTGTTGTAAAGTCACTGCATCCTAGATATTGTAAAATGTCCAACTTAATATCGTTGATAATATTAAGAATACTTCAAGGAGGCAGTTGTTTACATGAGTTATGACGTCAAGAGCCGTTTTTCAATCACGGAACGGGAAGTTCCAAATTTCAAACTTAAAATGCTAATAGAATTGGAAATAGGCTATACGCTTCTCAGATATAAAGATTATACCGCCCGTATTTTAAGATAATGATCTTCCATTTTTAGGTGCTTTGAGGAATATTTATTTTTGATGAGACTTCCCTATTCCTTTAGGGTCTCGCGCTAATTTGTTTTCATTCGGGGTCAGTAGCTTAGCCACATGCGAGTTCTGTTTCATTATTTTGAATTTATACGATAACAGCCCTATAGGCCATGCTTGATCCCTCTCGCAGAATGTAGATTCTATGACAATAAACTATTAATAGTAACTCCTACTACTGCTGTGTTGGCAGGCATATTGGTGCAAGTGATTTTTCCTTGGATGTGCTGGGGCTGGAGGTCCTTTGTATTCTGATCTGTGCTTATTTCTCCATTGAACAATATAGTTTGTTTTTCTTATTAATGGTAGGCTAGGCCTAGTTAATTCATTATGAGCACTAATGAACCAAATATTATATTCATAATGTTACATAAAACAAGAAACAACACCAGATAAATTAGTTTACACATAAGTAGGCCTAGCCTACAAATAGTTGGCCTATACATTTTGTTTTTTCAATTCTACAACCTAGACCTTGGTCTTCCTGCCATACTCTCAGTTAGCTAACTAATAGATAGCCTAGTCCGTAAGTATAACAATATGCCTCTGTTTCAAGGTGTTGAAGCCAAAACCACACTCTGGCCTCATCAGGTGCAAGTAAACATTCTAGCTTAGAACTAGGTTTGGTCTGCCATATCCATATCGGGCAAACGTCTAGGCCTAGTCATGTATCATGCTTTTAAAGGAGGGTAGTTTGTTTATTTGTAAAGTAGGCTACAGTTAGCCTTCTCTATCTACTTCACAAAACTCCCAACACAACAACAATTAGGCCTATTATAAACTAACCCACAGCTCTACAAAAACAGATGCATGCTGCTAATCTACTGGCGACTTTTTAATACCTAATTTGCCTCCTTGTTTCCTAAAACAAGTACATCACAATTAGGGCTATACTTGACTGTCCTTTTCTCACCTTTCATTTAACATTTAAGCAGAGGAGAGGGATCCATAGGAAATGTATTTTAAATAGGGAGGACAACGGGTACCCTATACCCGCCCGACAAATTCGGGTAGGCCTACAGGTCTTTGTTTTCACAACCCGTTTACCCGAAAAAACCCGGTTCCTGAAATTGAGATTCGCGATTTACTATTAGCCAAATGTTTTGAATATATTCAACATTCATTACATATTTTATGTTTGTGCTTGGCGGTATTTCTCTTAGAAATAGTTAATCGTGTGATTCGTGTCTCCCAATAAAATGTCCACTGTGTTAGTTTCCTTCGTTCATGCCGCCGGACTCAGACTTCTGTTCATCTAGGGTTTGCCCCCCCCCCCCTTCTCCACTTCCCCCTAACAGCCATGGCCTTTGGCCCTTGAGTGGCAGCTGTGAGCCTGTGACTCATTCTGTGTTTCGGAGAAAGCGTTATGTTTCACTTTCATCTCACTCCGATCCTTGACCCCCTGCGCTGTTCTTCTGTTTCCGTCGATATATAACTAGGCGTAGGCCTATCTCTTGTCATGGGTGTTCAACTTTTCATCCCGAAATATAATGGTAGGCCTACATCCTAATCCCTGCTACAACAATACACTAGTTTGTAGGGTTATATTCGACGAGAGCTATATTTAGCGGTTGATTAGATAGGCCTACCCCACTTGATTTTTTTTAAGGCCTAGGCATACTCAGGTAACCTGTGGGTAGTTCTATAGTGAATAGGTACCCGATTCGTAAAAAAGTCGGGGTTCGTCATCCCTTATTTTTAATTCTAATTGCGAAAATGAAAGTAGGCCCTACTAAATAGAGGACTCAAAACTAACATAGATAGCGCTGCTAAGCAACCTCCTTTTAGCGCCATTGATGAATAATAACAATAAAACAACAATGAAAATTGATAGCTAAACCACTCATAATAGAAGTTTATTTTCTTGCCACCAGAATGTATCTAGGCCTAGTCTATTTTGAGTAGGGTTGCCAACTCTCCCGTATTTCCCGGGTAATCCCGCTTTCCACTGTGATTTCCCGCTTTCCGTATCAACTCTACACGGGAATCAGTTTTCCTGTATTTTCACATTTTGTTTTTCAATACACTTTCGTAAACTTCCGCCTACTAACAGTCCACAGTTTTCAGCATTTGAGCATTTTGAACTTTAAGTCTAATGTTGAGACAATTATTTCATTATTAATGGACAGTACATAAAATGGTTAGACAATAGAAACAGATCAACCAACTAAGTTTCAAGTTGTTGGCATTTATTCTCAAAAATTTTATAATTGTTTAAAACTGGATATGAAGATTCTACATGATGCAAAATAGCTTGGCAAAATGTAGAAGGTTACCAGCTTAAATGATAGGCCTACATATTAATTCAGTTTACCCTCCCAAATTAAACATTAATTGAATTTGAGAAAATTACACCTGCAAAGTTAATATTTAACCCTTAAACTCATTTTCTGGGACCGTAACGTCTATTAGGCCTATAGGAAAACATTTTTTTGCGCCTGCGGCGATTTGGCCTTCGGCAACTGGGACATCGCCGTCCTCTTTCCCTCTATTTCCGTATTTTCATATTCAATAGTTGGCAACCCTAATTTTGAGTGCTCTATAGTATTTTGTATTGCTAATGGATGACACGAAGACGACATGCTTACCAAGGACACATTCCATAACTTGCTATATAGTTACAAGTTTGCCCCACAGAATATCCCAAAACTCAGTGATGGAGCATTCACAGCATGCTCTGAACGGTGGAGGTTTTCACCCCATCAAGTGTAGCGTTTTGATGACTGAGGCTCCGTTTTCAAATTCATTGGTTACAAAATAAAAAGCTCATCGAACACTAGGGTATATTATATATATGAATGATGGAACCATGCGGCGCGAAGCGTAGGGTGGCCGCACCAGCAGCCCTACCCTAAAGGCCCCCATCCGGGCCCGTGGTAGTATTTGGCCTAGGGAATAAAAAGATTCAATATATTCAGGATTCACTATAGTTTCTTATAATCAGTGCCGATCGTAAGACGAAAGAAGAGAGGAGAACTCCCTGACCCCTACCACCCATTTAAGCCTTTTTAAATATATTCCTTCAAAATTGTCCCATTCCTCCAACTTCCTCCCCCGTATGGCCCCGGAGAAGAACAGGTCCCAGTTGACAACACTTAATTTAAAATTTGATGACAAAAAAAACGAGATCTGTACTTCTGGCGCGAGCCGAGCCCCCCCGCTTCGCGGGGGCGGTGGGGGGTCTCCTTTACGCCGCTGGGTAAGGCCTATGTTGATATATTCCCTCACATGCCATTAGGTTCATTTTTCCATTGGATAGTCAAAGTGTAAAGAGAACATACTTTTGCTAGATGGAAGTGTCAATTTTGATTGTTTATTACAAAGCTGACTGGCGGCTGAAAAGTTAGCCGGGCGGACTGCCCGGCTAACCGGCTCTGGGGAGAACACTGATTCTAGTAGGGCCTAGGTCAGTGATGGCAAGCCTTTTTGGAGTAGTGTGCCATGTCATGATGGTACTCGCCTATTTCAACTGCGTGTGCCACTTCACTCTGCCGTCGTACTTAGGGTTGCGGTTGCCATGTTTAAATTCAAGCTGTAAAGACGCATCTTTCTAGACATACAAAACAAGGGGGGGGGGGGTTGGGTGGGGGGCCCACAATAGTACATTTTTCAAGATCAGGCTTTTAGAGTGTGTTCTGAGAAGTGCATTCTGAGCGTTTCAGAAAAAATACCCGACTGAATGCAATACCTACTTGAGCGTATTCTTATCTTGTTTTTACATTTGTTTCAGTGATTACTTGTTTAAATTACTGTTGATCGGTGATTCCGGCGTGGGCAAATCGTGCCTTCTGTTGAGATTTGCGGTAAGTTG
The DNA here is from genome assembly GCA_945910005.1 of Isoperla grammatica. Taxonomy (NCBI): domain Eukaryota; kingdom Metazoa; phylum Arthropoda; class Insecta; order Plecoptera; family Perlodidae; genus Isoperla; species Isoperla grammatica. Next base: position 28,498,754 of record OX246738.1, read on the forward strand.
TATGGCTTCCTTATTCATTTTGAGTTTATTTTTCTTTTGTTTTTTTGCCTTGTTTCTGTAGGCCTAACAAATCTGTATTGTTTGAAACGCATGTTTTTATTAAGAAGTTGACCAAGTAAATAAGTATTTAAGAGATGTAGGTATAGATGTGATATTTATTAATTAAATATTCCTAAATTCATGTTTACAATACTGACTAGGGGTTGGTAGAAAAGAGCAGCTGGTGTCAAATTCAATGAGAGATTGCCAACCCATACCAAAGTAATAAAAAATTAACTATAGCAATGAACATACATGTAACACAACATAAGATATTACATAATATACTGTAGGCCTTATAGATAGGAATGGACAGTACAAGATACAGACACGATGCAATAACATGTAATACATAAAAGCTTACAGGTCTATAGGCCTATCCATATATCACACACATAGCTTAGGCCTACCCATGCTGTCACCAACCTGATCTAATATGTAGCTTGGAGTGCTTAAAACCATGATATGCCTATTATTAAGTTACTACCTAGAGGTAGGCTATGCATAAATTAAAGCCTAATTAGTAAATAACATTACAAATATATTATTATTTGGGGTCTGCAGGCCCTGGTACTTTTGGGGTTCGGTTCAGGTAGTAAAAATAACTACGGGTTCGGGCAACGAAATAAGTAAAAGTAACTAAAAATAAACGGGGGGGGGGGGGGGGTGGGATTTTGTTTGTCAAATTTAACAGTGAAAATTTTCTGACACGTCTCAAAAGGGTATTTTTAATATGCCCCCTCCCCGATCCTTGTGAGGTGCAATGCAACAAGTTGAATGACAAAAAACAACCGATCAAGCAGAAAATTGATCTTTTTCATTTTTGTCAATTGTCGGTCAGACCATGGACTTACAACTATCTGGATGTGCAACATTGTTGGAATAAGCACATGCGATTCTCATTTCCGGTTTTTTATATTGTCATGCATTTTAGCCCCGGTAGGGCACTAGCAACACCAACAGACAACAATGGAACAAATAAATTGAAGTGATGGACACACAATCAGCTGTCAAAATAATAAAATTGCAACCATAGAAATAAAAACAAGTGTAGCAATTGTAACTACTCGTCATTTAAAACTTTTAATGATAGACAACAACTAAGTGAAAGTTTTGTGTGTGTATTTGTTTGATTTTTGTGTTGTTTTCCAAAATCAGAAGAAATTATTTTTTGACAGCTTGTTGTTTCTCCATCGATTCAATTCATTTGTTTCATTGTTGTCTTTTGGTGTTGCTAGTGCCCTATTGCTAAGCAGTTACACATCAACAGTCACAACAACCATGTGAACAATGTCAAAATCCGAAACTTAAGAGCTTAAATGGCTACCCACCGCCTTCTTCCGTGGCTATTTCATTGGTACGTTGATTTTTTAGCTGATTCAGGTCCAGTAATGAAGTTACAATTATTTAATTCTATGGTCAGCAGACAACAATCCTATTTTATGGGATATTCCTATATTGTTCATTTGTTATTATTACCGCTAAAGTATACATAATAAATAATACATGTTAAGGTTAAGCCATAAATGTCTCTTACTTACTTTTGTCCTTTCTTTCAGGATGACACTTACACAGAGAGTTATATAAGCACGATTGGTGTAGACTTTGTAAGTATGCACTTTAATCTAGGTATACCGATACTGGTAGTAAAGGGCCGTATGCAAAGTCAAGTACCGTACGGTACAGGATTTGTTACTATGAAATTGTTTTATTTATTACATGCTACTTCCATAAGAAACACAAACTGCATAGCAACCATAAACAAATCGCATACTTAATTTGACTCTGTATTCTGCCCTTAGTAACTTACATTGTCACAGTAGTACATACTAGAGATGGATGCACACGATTCTCGATATTGTCGTTCGATATTCTATAAAATTTCGACAATCGATAAAAAAATAATGATTTTATCGATTGATTTGTTTTTTGAAGAAGCATGTTCGTACTCCATTATTTCGTTCTTCTCGGGCCTTTGTAGTATTGAATACTCGAAGATTGTCAAATACTGGTCCTCTGGCCTCATGTGATTTCTCTCAAGTGTTACATCAGATATGTCCAAGGAATGTTCTATGCAGGGTTGCCGTTTTTCACAGATTTTATCCGTTTTTATGGATATTTAGGGTGAATAACGGATTTGTCTAGCTCTTCACAGATATTTTGTTATGTTCAAGTCAATGTTTTGATATTTGAATAGAATTTGAAATTTGAGCGATAAAATCTCTATTTTTTGGAAGCGACTATGGCATTAAGCGGAACTGGGTTGCAAAGTTGGAACCAGTTTGCTACAGAACTGGTTTGTAACCCGTTTCCAGGTACCCGATATCACTACTGTCCACAGATATTTGTGGACATTTTACCTCTCGTGCAGATTTGAAAATATTTTCGTCGGCAATCTTGCTATATCGTTTTGCGCTCTGTTGAGTGGCGTAAAATCACAGAATCTGTAAAAGATAGCTTCATGTGTAAATTTATTATCGTTCGATAATGCAATCATATTTTCGATTATCAAGTAATGTGTGCAAGTTTTCTATGTGGCTAGTTTTCCTGACCTATGATTTATCAAATCTTGGCCTTACTCATAACCATTCACTGATGACTGGTTTCTGTGGAAAATAACAGATGTAAATTTGCTTGTTATCACGGAAACCGCTGAGAAGTAGGCCTAGTTGCCACAACAGCACATCATTGCTTAGTAGATATGGTTCCATTTAAGACTAGACACACACGTCTTTGCTCATATTTTACAATGGTTGTTGGAAGACAATTAATGAAGCCTTAAATGACAAAAAGGATACCCTACAATAACTATGTGAAAAGCACATTTTTACCAGAATTATATTTTCCTATATAAATGTTCTGCAGATAAATGGCTAGTATTTTGCCGATAGATATTGCAAAAAATCCCATGTATGAAACCATTATACCAGTAGGCATGTCATTTCAAATTACAGTAGTATCTGTCATTTCAATTTAGTATCTACCTAGAATTACAAGTGGTTGTACATGATTGGTTTTGATAATGTTTGCTTCGATAAAAACGATTCAGCGAGTGACATTTTCATGTCCTTGTTAATTTCAATCGTATGTGTTGTGAGGAGGCAAAGTTCCCAGGTGGAACCACTTTGCTTCCTACTGTCCAAACCTCATGTCCCCTTACACTATCTGTAGCGTTGTTTGCATTCGGTGCAAAATCATTATTTTTTCCCCTTGCCATACCCTACATGTACGACATGATGAAATCAATCCTCAGTAACATTTAATCATGATTCTGAGTGCAATTTTTGTTTTGTTTTTCAGAAAATAAGAACTATTGACTTGGATGGGAAGACAATAAAATTACAAATTGTAAGTATGAACCTAGTTTGATAAAGAAAAAGCTGCACTTATACATATGGTATATGTATAAGTTTGGCTATGTTGTAGCTAAGTGAAGCTTGAAATTACAGTTTTAAGGATGAGAAAGAATCATTTATATTATATATAAGTAGGGATGACAAAACCTGACATTTTTACGACCCAGGTAACCGGTATCAAGAGATACCCGCGTGCTGCCCTTGGGATTTTATGGAATTTTCATGCCATAGGCCGTTTGAAAATAAAATTGCGTGAAACAGAAAATTGAAAACTTCGAAACTTAGTGTAGCTACTACCCGTCAATATAATGATTTACTTTTACAACTTTCAAATTAAAGTCTTTTAAATTAAAGTCTGTAAGTTACTGGAAAACCAGAAAATGCATGATGTCTCAGTAAGCCAAAAATGCAGGCATAGGATAGGAAGAAGAAGAAATTACATTGCTAGTGTCGATACAATTTGTTACAAGTTTAAGCTATTAGAAAATGATGTTTAACCCGTCTGAGATAAGTCAAGTCAGCTACACCATGTGGCCATGACTGACACGTTGCCAATCCCCACAGGCCATCATTGGCTTTGAAATCTACATTTGCCGCTACGTTTCTACTAGTGGAAAATACTATCAGTGCTATTACCATGAAAATGCTTCAAATTTAATTGTTTCGTGTACATAGGCCTACATTGTGTAACATATCGTTACCGTGATAAATAAAAACAAATTTTAGGAATAAGGTGAAGGACCTCATTCCTGGAATTATTATCAAAAATGCTTGCCTTGAACATGTTTTCTGAATTCTAGTGGGATACAGCCGGCCAAGAACGCTTCCGAACCATCACATCAAGCTATTACCGAGGAGCACATGGAATCATTGTCGTATATGACTGCACGGATCAAGAATCTTTTAACAATGTTAAGCAGTGGTTAGAAGAAATTGATCGTTACGCGTGTGACAATGTCAATAAACTTTTAGTCGGAAACAAGTGTGACTTAACTACTAAGAAAGTTGTGGATTATACGACTGCAAAGGTAAGTGGCTGCTGATATCTGTCAAATGGCTGCCATTCAGTGCAGCAAGCATTAGCATTCAGGCCATTTATAACTATTACAGTAGAACCTAGATCTATTGTTTTCTCATTGATGGTTTGTGTGCAGGTCCCGTTTAGGTACCATCTAATCTAATTATCTAAACAATGTTAAATTGACACGTATTCTTCGGTGTCGGATCGATTGTTTTTCAGATTCACCGCACAAAATATTTGGCACAGATCATACATATTCCTCAATTAATTGTTTTGAAATAAAAGCTCCAAAAACAAAAACTATGAAGTTGTAGGATTGTTTGAAACGGACTGTATGCGGTCAACTTTTGTAACGCTCGAGTCTGGACCCGCCAGCCCGTGAGTCATCCCGCTACATGTTATTGTCTGGTCGTCTGCCGCTTGGGAGAGGGAAGGGACGGGGGACACAGCTGCAATCCTCTGTCGGTCGGTTGTGAAGGGTGGGGAGGATAGCAGAGCAGCTGACCTCATGCTGTAGGTTGGGGGAGGGGAGTGAGGGTGATATTTATTTCGTTCTCTCGACGAGTGCGCCATATCTTTCAACACAAAGACAAACCTATCCTTAACATCCCTACCAGGATTTTTGCCAATTCGGCCATCCAAGCCCAGTGGAAGGGTAATCTGAGAGGCATGTGAGGCGATGCCACTTCAACAGTATTGGGTGGTCGGCCAATTAGTGTGAAGTCAGAGCGATGATGTAACTGCGCAGCATCCACGTGTCGCTGATAAGAAATAAATCCACGTGCTTCCTTTGTGAGCGAGAGGGTAATCTGAGAGCCGTGTGAGGCGATGCCACGTCGACAATCTACCGTATAGAGGTGGTCGGCCGATTAGTGCGATGCCCGAGCGATAATGTAACGGCGCAACATCTATGTGTCGCCGATGAAAAATAGTTTGTGGAAGCTAATAATCATCTAGATTCTATTGATTCTTGACAATATTTTCAGATGTAAACTGACTTTCTCCATGTTAATTGTGTTGAAAACCAAAAACTGAAAATAACTCAATTCCAAAATTGAACCTTCATAATAACTTGATATAATGCCCCTTTGAAACTCAGAATAAATCTTCTAATGGCTGAAAAGAAAGCTGCACACATTTCAAATTAAAATGAGATATGATAGCTTTTTAACTTTTTTTCCAATCTACTTTCTCAGGTAAGCTGTCGTCCTTCTGTACCTTTCCCCTCACTAGAACATGTTTAATCTTGTTCTGAGCTCCAATTTTTTAGTAATACTGTATCTTTCCTCTCTGCGTTACAGGAATACGCAGACCAATTAGGCATCCCATTCCTGGAGACTTCAGCTAAGAATGCAACAAATGTTGAACAAGCTTTTATGACGATGGCAGCAGAAATTAAGAATCGAGTGGGCCCTCCTTCTTCAGCAGCAGATACAGCAAACAAAGTTAAGATTGATCAGGGTCGACCCATCGAGAACACCAAGTCAGGATGCTGCTGAAAACTAGACACAGAGTAAGTTTGACATTTTATGTAGGCCTAGGCCCTACTATAATGTAATATTGTATGGTGAAATCCAGAAATTAATTAAGTTTTTTTTTTTTTTTATCTTATGCTGAAAGTTTGATTTTTCAATCATTTTTCTTCCTAGCTATCCAATAAATATGTGCTTCCTTCTCTGGCCCGCTCAGGTTATTTGGCAGGGCATCAATGTCAGATTTAAGTGCGGCACAGCTGAGGAGATGTGCTCTGTCCTGAAAACCTAATGTACATAATTTGCAAGTTGCTGGTTCCTTTGTTATTCGAAATCGACTCAAGTGGTGCTGCAGGACATCGTGTCCTGTGGCCAGCCGAAACTGCGCTGTTGCCACTTTTCTTGACCATGATTTGTCCGGCCCTTTAAGCACCTCAAATAAATAATTAAGTTAATTTTTAATTTTAATTTCTGGATTTTACCATAATATCCACAACAAGTTTTTCTTGAATAAATGTTTAAATATATATATTATATTGAATCCAGCTAGCTAACATTGAGGGCAGCATATCTAAAGAGGATTATGGAAGAAGATTATGTAACCACATTTGTTATTGAACTTCCATTTTCTCCAGATATTGTTCAATGTAGTAGGTGTAGGCTACAAGACAAAATTGAGGGGGTGCGGGACCCATATTTCTTTCCAACACAAGTTGTCAAGTAAGTGGGTGTTCCCACCATGACTTGGGCATACTAAACAAAGTCGTTACCAGCGTGTCAAGCTTAGAACATCTGATGATCATACCATAACAAAAAGAATGATCAATCGTGAGGCTTGACACACTTCTCACATGGCGAGCTTCCCCCAAGTTCTTGAAAGCTATTTATGAAATGTTTGTTTGTTCTTGCAGATTTGAAGACGATGCCGCCATTTTTCATACTAAAGTGTCATACACTAATTGCTTACGAAGAATAGTACGAAATTTTCCAGAAACTTTGGAGAGGTGTATCGAGTTTTGTGTGTATAAAAAAAATTGTCATCCAAAGAGCATTTGGAAAACTAGTGGCATTCATGAAAGAAGTCGAGACAGGTGTTGCAATGCTGTGGCCAGCAGATTTGTTTTGGAGTGTTTATTTCTGACTATAGCAGCGTTATAATTATAATTGCACCAAATTAGTCTTAGTAATAAATTCTTCAGTGTGTAGATCAGTTCGACGGGAACAAATTGTGCTGGCGAGTGCTCGCTTGTATTCATTCTTGTAGCTCAGTGTTACCATCTATTGAAAAAGAAGGACGTATACATTGTATGGCAATTAAATTGTTGTAAAATTTATTAATATTTAAGATTTGATATTTCTCAACATTATTAATATTCACAATGTATAAAAATATACATAAATGACATAGTATCTGTATTCATAATATATAAATATACATATAGACACACAGTTATACATATATGATTTATGAACATTATTTTAAGGTTTAGGATTAATTTTTGCAGGGGAAATCGTAACAAATTATTTGCACGCTTCATGCTTTACGTGTATATTTTTACTTCCACATCTTGCTAAAAATTTGGATGCTAGTACATAGGGGAAATACAAAAATCAAGTCTGTACTGTATTGACCACATAGAAGTACTAATATTATATGAAAAGCAGAACATATAGTGTGATATCATTCCAAAAATGATTGAAAGTGAGATCATGATTGTGTAGAATTTTGTCCTGAAATGAAAATAAATGTTCTAATAATATAATTTTTGGCAAACTTCTAATATTTTGTAAGCCCAACCAGAAACCCTACGTTTTACTGTTAGTGAAAATTTAATTGGTGATGTTAACATTCATTTTTTAACCATAACATACATACATGCTAGAGTCCCATCAAAATGATATGCTCTTTTCGTTTTTGCCATTGTTCTTGCTGTCCTTTACTTTTTTAAATTAGGCCAGTTCATTCTTAAAAGAAAATTATATTTTTCCCAATAAGTTACTTTGTTTGGATGGATGACCTAAAAATAAAATTAGTCACAATAACACTACAAAAAGTCTATCTGCATGACATGCCTCATTTAAAGCAAAGCGAAGAACTAGGTTCACTGTTGGTGAGAGAGGTGTTGGGTCTTCAGCCAGTTCCCGTCTCCTGGCGATACGCTTCGTTGTGTATCAAACTATTAGCAAGCCATCGGTCAATTTTGAGTAAAAATACCCACAGAAAGAGCTACATGAGCCAGTTACACTCTTTTTTTTTTTTCCTGTGCAGAGTTGGCCTCTTCAACCATTCTTCTTTCTTGCTATCCAATACAAGGCTGCCTCCTTCTCTGTCCTACTAGTACTCTAGTATGTTGAAGATATTGTTAATTTGTTATTACAGTAATTATGGCAATTGGCAATGTAAGTTCGCAGTTTCAAATATAAAAGCACAAATAATGAAGTACATCCCATTCAAGTGTATCTCAGTTGATTCTTAGATGAATAACTAACAACTTGAAAAGGAAAAAACATTTTTGAATAATTTTTGATGTCTCTACCTAACATGTGCTGAGCAACGTAATGGTAACCCTATCTATGGGCCCAATGTTTCTCCAGGTTTCCTATTGTCTCACACAACCTGCCTGTCTGTCCATCCATTTTGGTGTGGCCTTGCAAACTCCAGAGAGAGGGAGCGTTTTCTGGCTGATCACATCTGATTGAATGTCTCGAGTAGAAAACCCACCTGTATCAATACATCTTATCATCCAGCTTTCATTACTATGAGGAACATTCCTCGGTTTTAAGTATTGGTGAAAGTATCGTTACTTAATTCTTCACTTATATATAGCATCCAGTTTTTGTTAACTTCTAGCACTTAGTTCTACTTCTATCATGTTACTACATTTTACATATTTCTTTCTTAATGTATTATTCAAAAAACAAGAAACAACACCTGACATTAAATGTTGAGGAACAATGCGTTTTATGAATCAAGTTGTACTGCTATCATGCAATCTAGTGTTTCGTGAAACAATAGTAAATTCCAATCTTATAAATATACCTATTGTAATGTTTCAGTTCAAATCAAACCCAAATCTATTATCAAATTCTGCTAATATTAAAGGACATCACAACACTGTGATTTTCCGGCGTTATAAAATGCGTTATTTTTTTTAATGATTTATGGCGAAAACTAGAAGTCTCTAGCTTGTACCAGAAATTTATAATAAATTATTGAAATGACCCAAGTTTTGGTGGTGCGCGCGCACCCGATAATCGTGACGTCACGCTTGCGCATTTTTCAAGTCGAAGCAGACGCCAAACTATGAACCAGCGCCGTGAAAAACTCTCGCTGTAGCTGAAGTTATGGTGCTCAGAGAAAAACAAATGATATCATCGTGTTCTGCGATCTTTTCTCTTCAATAATATTGTTAAAGAAAATATTTTTGTTGAACAGAAAATATAGTTTTTGATTAATTTTCCAAATGCCTTCAATTTCACTAAATTAGCGTGTTTTTAACAACATTGAAAGCGGATAAGATAAACGAAATGTTAAGATATTTTCATACTGACATATAGCCACTGACATATAGCGCACCCGATAATCGTGACGTCACGCTTGCGCATTTTTCATCACCAAAACTTGGGTAATTTCAAAAATTTATTATAAATTTCTGGTACAAGCTAGAGACTTCTAGTTTTCGCCATAAATCATTAAAAAAAATAACGCATTTTGTAACGCCGGAAAATCAGTGTTGTGATGCCCTTTAAGTTTATTTAATTAGTGGACATTTTAGAAATGAACTTGATATCAAATATGAAATAATATAATCTTATGAATGAAATGATCTGCAGAAAAAACATGTTTCTTTATTACACCCTATTAATTAATAGTGATCACTGATTGATTGCCATTAAATTGTCAGTTGGTTGTACAAAAGTATTCTATCATTCCCTGTTTTCATCCCCCACCATAATGAGCAGTGGTTAATTTGTAAGGAAAAAGGTGGGTATACGCATCATAGTTTCATGTTAAAATGTGCTCGTGATAAAAATTGATTTCTCGGTGGGAAATTGACCCCCCCCCCCCCCCCATCCCGCTTACCAATTCAGCTTTTGGGCTCGTAATCTGGAATTGGGTTTGGAGTTTTGGGTTGGATTTGATACAATTTTACTCGCCTTCAAAAGCCAATCGTTATTTTAATCGTACTGTAAGTTTACCATTAAATGATTAAAAGCAGATAAACATATATTATGAAATATCAGTTATTGAAGTAGTCAGTAATTGTATGTGTCAACCTGGCAATAATTCATTTCCAAGAGGAACAACCTAACAATAGCAGAAATGTTTACACGGTTTACAGGCGCGTATAGGAACTCTTTTTCAAGTAGTGGGGGGAGAATTGTGAGCGCGAACAAGTTCTGGGGTCTGGGGCGGAGCCCCAGCCGCCGGGGGACTATCGCCGAAGGCGAAAAATTTGTGTGCTTTATTAGTTATTTCTCGATTTTTAGGCTTAAATAAATATGTCTTGAGGGTGTGATGTGACTGGGTGTCTAAAATTGGGTGGGTCGCAGAAAAAGTGGGCGGGGGGGAATCTCCCCCCATTCCCCCCCCCCCCCCTTCCTACGCGCCTGAATGTTTATCCGTTGTATTTGTTTTTATGACAAGATATCACCTCAAAACGCGTTTCAGACCATCAAACATAATGCAGGGCCAAATTTTTAGTTTTAACAGGATACCGCTTTAGTATTAAAGAGGAATCGAACGCATTATAAATATCCACAAACAGAGAAATGCTGTATCAATCAAACATGTAAATCATATTTTACGGATTGTGCCATTTCCCTCACAGCAGCGAGAGCGACGTACCCTTCGCGTTGCTAACCCTTACTGGCTGGTTGACGAGGAGCCTGCACCCAATAACAATAGGAGATGATACTACTTATAAAGTTCGGAGGTTGATTTGGGAGAAACGTAAAACCAAGAGATAAGAGTGTACTAAGTTTTCTTAGAGTTATAGATGTATTCAAGTAAATTTGAAATATGAGCATGTAAGGGAAAAATACCCAATACAAACTATTTTTGTTTTTTATATATATTAGCCAAAATGTGAGTGTTGCGTACCTAATAATTCATGAAAAAAGGTGGGTATACTGCGTATACCCACGAAATTAGGTGGGTATACTGCGTATACCCGCGCTCCATTACAAATTAAGCACTGATAATGAGTGAAACTTTCGGTTAGGTTGTTCTATAAGTAACCTAAAAATGTGTTTTAACACATTAAAGTAAAATGTGTTCTTATTTATAAATTGATCTTCAAGTTTGTAGAGCAACACAAAATTCATTATCCTTCCCTATATCCTCAATCCTACTACGTAATTGGTATACATTTCAGTCAACGTGGTATTTTCTCGTTCATACTTAGTTGTTAAAAGTTGCCAATAGTGTAGGCCTACATATGGGAAAGTAAATTCTTAACAAGAGTAACTTTTTATCTTGACTCTTGATAAAAGTGCCAACAGTTAGGACAAGTTAAAATAAGGGGAAATACAAAAATATTATGTCTGTGATAGTAGTAGTGTCAACTGTAGTGGTTCTCGTTATTTACGTAAGTGGCGTGATGGGAATCCTGCACCACGAATCCATAAAATGTGAAAGTGAAAAGTGGGTAGAGATGTGTGAAACCTGCAATGATTAGTTACCTTGTTTAGTTGAGGATGTGAAAACTGCTATAGCCTATTATAATGGATACGTTTCTGCATTCAAGGTATAATGCAAAATTAACTAATGTGTTTAGATAGTGTATAGGTTGTGTGTGATTGTACAATACTAATGACAATGTCCGCTAAAAAACTACGATTGAGGATATAATCCAAATTTTATTATTAGGTCTGTATTTGCAACAGAATACAAATTCCACTAGTGCAAATTCAATAGTGACATACACAAACAACGGAGAAAAGTTTATTTTTAACATTTTTTATGGGGACATTGGGAGGAGGTGAGAGGTGGCTGGACTGTCAGGCGGGACACAGCGCGACAGGTACGAATTTCTGCCTTTTACCGCAAATTTCAAGGGAGCGGGAGACCATTGGCACAATATACCCTCGTAAATGCCTTCTTACTGATGGATCTCTCAAACAATTTAAAAACTAAAGATATGTTTGAACTACGATTGGGGATCTAATCCAAATTTTATCATTAGGCCTTTATTTGCAACAGAATACAAATTCCACTAGTGCAAGTTCAATATAGACATACACAAACAACGGGGAAAAGTGTATTTTTTTTAGCATTTTTTTATGGGGACTCGAGTAAGCTAATTTGAAACTGAGTGATCCCCACAATACCATGGCCCGAAAGTGTATATTATACAAAAAATTCCAACCTTCAAAAAACTTAACCTGTGGCCGTTTCCGTGTAGCTCAGTTTGCCTGCTAGGCCTAGGCCTACTTGAAATCATTGATTTTTAGGTATTACCAACCAAGGTACCAACCAACTAACCTAGCTATAATAAATATTACGAATTGTGCCGCTTTTTTGGATTGTCACCCTACCGAGGTGCCTAATGCCCTGCCCGGTTTTTTGTTCAATTTTAAAGCATGGACACTCTTGTACCATCCATGCTCGTACAGTAAAACTAGGCGGCCTCTGCTAGGTGGAGATGAAGGATTTTTTGGGTTATTCCCGCGGCACTGCCTTCTTAGCTCTACTATTGCCGAGTTTAGACAGATCCAATGGACCGTTCCCGTTGATGAATACAAAAAATTTTCACGTCAATAAAATTTGTGGACACGGTTGTGTTCATCTATATTTTGGGTTGCATTGTTACAATTAGTAGGGCTAGGTGAAGTCCTCTATGTGTCATCCTTAATAGATATTGAAATCAAAGAAGATAACGAATAATCAGTATGTATTTCCATTTTATTGACGAACTGCTTTGCACATTTTTTCTGGGCGTAGACTTTTCTGTAGCGTTGCCATCTCAAAGAACTTGTTTCAAAATGGTGCCTGAATATCCTCCTTGTTTTTCTTTAGAAGTTTTTTGGGTTAGCGCCTACCTTGAAAATTGAAATCTTGAAAGATGGCTCTTGAAGCAGATTTTTATCTACTTAACTCACTATTATGGCCTAGGCTTATATTTTGGGTCCAAGGTTAATGAATTACGCTCCTAGGCCTAGACTCCAAGATAACCTAGGCCTAGGCCTAGGTATACCTACTTAGACCCTAGCCCTAGGCCTAGGCTAGCCTAGACCCTGACCCTAGGCCTACCATATATTTATCAAGTGTGTGGATGAATTTGCAAATGAACTCATGTTCTTGATGGTAGGCCCTAGGATATCCATGGATCCAGCTAGTCTCGGCCTAGTAATGGAAGAGCTACAAGCGGGTACAGAAATTCCTTGGGATGAAGAAATAGGCTTGGAAGATACTCCAAATATAAGTTTAGCAACTGTCGAGAGTTTGCTATGTCGGATCTGTGCCCAGCAGAGCGTCGAGTTGATTCCTGTGTTTGAAGAACAGGGCATAGAGCTGAACTTGGCAAATAAAATTCGATGGCATCTTCCAATTAAGGTATAGAGGACTAACCATAAAACTAACCTATCCGACACCTTAAGCCCGATTCACACAAAGTTATAAGAATGTTATAAAGTATAGGTATAGTTACAAGCCGAGTTGGGCCATAGGGATTACGTACAAGGGTTCACACAGACGTGTCATTGCAATAGCAATAGCGATTGGTATAAGACTGGTATAAGAGAGTTCAGATATTTCAACTTTCTTATGACGGACCAATCATGCGTTGAAACGTCACTTACACACACTTCACTTCACATCATCAATCAATGACGTGTTTATTGTCACAGCCAACCCGAGCAGGTATTTTAATTAGCTACGGCCGCTGGTTGGCTGCCTGCCGCTCACCCACCCGTGACAGAATCATTACCGAAGATGTTGTAGCCTACGACGACTTTACACACAATTGTCGGGATCATAGAAAACCTGCCCATGCAAAATTTACCTAGTAGCAGAGCTTCGATTAAAAACATTCTGCAATGTGGAGGAACTGCTGATCTCAAAAATAAGTTCATAGGCCTTATCTAATAGGACATGAATTTTCCTTCCGGTTCGCCGTGCACCATCAATTTGGCGGACAATAAATGCACATTGAGTCACAATTGTCGCATGAGTGACAGCTCATTCACTTAGTGCTATGGTCCCCTTTGATTTTCATAACCGCCGCTGCTCGCTTATGAATATACAAACTAGTCTCTCCACTCCGACGAGTGAACACGGTTTTAAGCCGAAACGTTTCGCATTAATTTGTTTATTTGTGTATATATTTATCGTGTGTCTCTTCACTCTTCCTGTACTCGTCCTGTACTCGTCCTGTTATTCCTGTACATTTTTTTTTACTCTCCTTAACCCTCGCTAACCCCATGTTAAAATGACCCCGGGGTTAGCTCCTACCCAGGCTTTCCTGCATAATTCGGAAGCAAATATGACCAAGGCTGCGTACCAACTTTGACTGCGTTCACTGTGGCTGTGACTGGTAGTGGGGGTAACCCAGTGAACGCAGTTAACGCAGCAGCTGGTACGGGCTGCAGTCACAGTCACAGCGAAAGCAGACAACAGCAGAAATTGTCATTCATAAAAGCAACATTTGCCATCTGCTAATTAACCTTACAATATTACAATTAATAATTTAACCCTTATGGGACTTCTAAGTTGAGATCATATGGTGTTGTGATGTCACTTACTATTTAAACCATATAATAGTGTCTATAAATTCATAATTCGCGGTAAAATTATTAGCCACGCCCCCCTTGACTGCGATAGCTGGATCTTTTCGGCCCAGTCATCGCAGTGACTGGAGGGGTAACTGCGAGGTAAACTGGTACGCAAAAAGCAGTGACTGCAGCTTGACTGCGAGTCAAGCTGGTACGGATCTCAGTCACTGCAGTCACTCCCAGTCATAGTTGGTACGCAGCCCCTGTCTGATAGTAGGGTTAAGAAGAGTTATCTCAACAATACTTTGAAATGCTGCCATTTTGTCAATGCCCATGTGTATAGTTTCACAAATGTCACATTTCAATTCTTTATTGAGGATATCCTTTATTTCATGGCTACGTTACTTTATGTGTTTATTGAAGTTTATAAACAATTTTGAGTACTTATAGTAGGCCTACATTATATAGGTTCTACACATGTAACTATATAGTTTTATTGAGTATTTTATCGACGTTTTGAGGTTATTAGACTGTTTTTGTTTGTTATTGTTTTGTCTCGTTTTTTCAACAATGTCTTCCTTCGATCGGCGTCTCAATTGCTGATTCTTGATTGGCTATTGACTAACACCGGGGTTAAGTTTGCAAATGTACAGGAATGAGGCCCCAGATGGTTACCCTTTCTACTTCAGGTAGCTATCGGTTCCTATCACTCTTTCCTCAACCAATGCCAATAGGCTATGTGCAAGTCATTTTTTTATCATTTTGCTGGATTGGGATTAACTTCTTAAACACAAAAATATTTCATTTCGATGACTTCCAACAGTGGTTCCCTACCTTTTTTGACTCAAGACACCCCAAGCCTGCATTCAATAGGCACGTGGCACCCCCCCTCTCCCTGCTAGATTGGGATTAACTTCCGAAACACAAAAATATTTCATTTCGATGACTTAGAACGGTGGTTCCCAACCTTTTTTGACTCAAGGCACCCCAAGCCTGCATTCAATAGGCCTATTGAATTTATTTAGCCTGCACGTGGATGTGGCATCCCTCTTCCCACCCTTCCTCCTCTAACGTCTAGGCCTACGTTTTGTTAGGGTACCCTAACAAAACCATTTTAAAAATATATAAGAATTGTAATAGGCCTAAACGAAATTCAATTAAATGATTTAATTACTGTAAAACAACTTAGTTGGATATATAATATTCATTAATTGGGTCAGTGGCTAGCTTTGACATTTTTTGCAAAATGTCTTTGATTTGTGGCCCCGTATAGTGAATAAACAAACTCTCATTTCCTCTTCAACTAATAAAAGTAATTTCTTTGATTAAATGTTTGTTAATGCTGAAACCCCCTAACTCCCACATATGAGGTTGAAAGCTGCCATAGAAATTTAATCCAGTTTTCTTAATTGTTCCTGAACTGTTGAATTCTGAACTGTTATTCAGGGTTGAGGGGGGTAAAGGGTACAAAACATTGCATAGTCGATGTAATAATATTTCAGCTAAAATTCAATCGTGGTTAGACTCTTATTAAAATATGTTTTTGTTTGTACTGTTATGCCTATAATAGTAGGCCTATTAATTATTATTTTGTTTTATTAACAAAGTTTTCAGCAACTAGATATTTTCTCAAGTTTTCCGACAATTTCGCGACACCCCGGTTGGAAACCACTGACTTAGAATAAATTTTCATTTATAAAAATGAGCAGAAAGGTTCACACATTTTATGGCGGGAAAAACGGGGCATACATTACAGGCCATGTTTCACCAATCAACCAATCACATAATGATAAATTAAATAACTCTTTTTTGCAAATTATCTTACCTATAGAAGCATCTGCATATAAAATCAAATGTATGTCTAGTACGCCTAACAATTTATTTTGAAGGTAAATACTATTAAAAGTATGGTATGTTAGGCCTACATATATTTTTGTAGAATATCAGTCAATATTCACCGAGTTTTGCCACTGAGGGCACTAGTGAAAACGAATGAAGCGCTTAAGTGGCAATGTCACACAACTTTCTGATGAAGCAGTGTCGTTCTTCCTACGTTGATAATGGCAAAATTGTGAAAATTGTTTAATTAAATACGGCTTTTAAAAATTTTGGGCAGATTATGAATCCCAACAGTCCATCTTAAAAGACAAAGCGCCTTTTAAAACTGGACGCGTTTTAGACTTGCAAACAACAAACAACAAAAACAAACACTAACAAAACCAGACAATAAAAAACAAAATATACCTAACACAAAACAAAACAACAATTTACAAAATTAAAAACATGTCAACAAAAAAAAAACCAATATATTTCACAATAATATCTGGCACTATTTTCAACCACAAAATGCAATCTTCACCAATAAGTTGCTACATTTGGCCACATATAGCGCTGTAGGCCTATGTACTAAGACCTCGTTTATATTACTAGCTTTTAACGTGCGTTTGTCGGTAAAATGGGTTGATTTTGTAATATAAACGCACTTCAGTTACCGACGCTGGTTGAAAATGTTACTCGCGTTTAAAATGCAGGTTACTAACCTACGTTGGGTATACTGGTAATATAAACGCAATGCAGGTTAGCTACGCTGGTTCGTGTTTTCGCGCGTATGCGTAGCCTATACATAACCTAAAAAAACATAGTTTCGTTTATCAATGTGTATACCAATGTGTTGTTATACATACCAGCATACCAATTAGAGCAGCTAACTCAAGTTTCATGATGATAATCAATATGATAATGTTTTATGAAAGCTAAAACAAATTTTGATGTGTTTACCTTTACCATAATATTTGCACTGCATTTGAATGGTAAAATCACCATCTTCAAGGCATGTGGGTCGGACACGCCTATCGGGGGACAATGGTAGTCATTTAAGTAATGTAAACGCAACCGATTAACCCACGTTTAATCAACTCGCGTTAAAAGCCAGTAATATAAACGAGGTATAACACTTTATTTTCTAAAGATTTGACAACTAGCCATTATTGTATAAAGAAGACTTGACAATGGCCTGAGTTATAAGTTTGATTGATTCATCTACAAGGCCGTGGCAAAGTCATTCATAAACAGTGGGTGTCATGGCATGTTACATCACATGCCATTTGAACCGGAAACAGAAAATCGAAAACTTTGAACATATGTATAAAAAATATAATTAGTTAATTATTAAAGTTTGAAATTATGTTTGTGGTGCCTTTAGAAAGGTCTATATTCCACACACTTTTAGAGCTGGATGTAGCAAATTCTTGCACATACCCCATTAAAAAACATTGGTGAGGCGTCAGCACTAGGTATCGTGTAAGATTATAAGTGAGGCTTAGGTATAAAATTTTGAGAAGCATTGCCCTTAACAATTTATCCATTCATCTACAAAACTAACTAACAAGATTGGATGTACAGTAGAAAGTCTTTCTTGGGATGAGATGTCAAACTCAAAAAAAGGCAAACATCAGCACCATCTTTGGAAATTTTTGGTGAAGACCTATACAGTATTATGCTACGTGGTTGTGGCTGTAAATCGAAAATTGGTTGTATGTGATCTGTACTTTTCAGACTTTTAGGTCTGATGTAATTTCTGTATTGTGTAGTTGTCAAATGGTCATGAAATGCATATTGAGAGAAGACTAAAAAGGCTTTATTTGAACCATTACCTTGGATTTCAATCATCTGAATAACTTTGTCTAAAACAGGTTTCAAAAAATGACAAACTCCCAGTAAAGGTGTGCCCAACGTGCATAAACCGGCTGGATGCATGCCACGAGTTAGTCAATATATGTCTGGAGGCAGAGGAAGAGTTAAAAGACATGTTTAACATTGAAGATACAGCTGATTTAGAAGAGGTAGGCATACTTGTTTTAAAAATTACTATTTGTACACTAATTAAGCTTTTATTTCCTAAAGAACTGTAATGACTTAAATCATATTTATTTTGTATTTCAGTTAAATTGTGATAACAGTGTTACCATAATTAAACTTACCAATGAAACAGAAGGAGATAACGGGGATAATAAACCAAACTTGAAAAGAAAACGACCCTTTCCAAGTCTCCAGTTGATGGAAGCTATGCAACTGTTGAGGAAAGAAAAAGAAAATCTTCAAAGCACTAGCTCACATAATGGTTCCAATCAAATAGCTGTAGATGTCAATTCTGAAGAAGACTTTGAAGCTATTTATTTAGACGAGCAAGTTTCTGATGATGCCGAAGAAAGTCGCGTGTTAGATGTGAGCATTGAAGCCGTAGGCGATTCCTTGCCGGCAGGGCAGTGGAAGAAAGCAAACCTTCGCGTTAAAATACCCAAAGATTTTGCAGATTGCGACACCACCTTAAAATCTCAGATTGTAGGAGCGATTCAGGACATTATGATAGAACATGACAAAGTTGAAAAAACAGTAATTAAAGAGGAGACTGATGTTAGTGTTGCTAATGAGTGGACTTGCGAAATTTGTGGTCACGAAGCTCCCAGAAAATCTTCCCTCATGGTGCACCAACGACGAAATCACACCCCTTCCGAGTTTGCCTGCAGATCCTGTCACAAAACCTTCAACAATGGAATTGCACGGCGTACACACGAACGCACTCACCTGCAGAAAACAGACATTGACAATTGGATGGATGGAGATAAACCTACCTTCGTATGCGAATATTGCGGCAAGTCATTCCGCCGTTACAAGGCCTTGAGAGAGCACAATCTTGCACTTCACAGCGACATCAAACCTTACCAGTGCGACAAGTGTGACCGCCACTATGGCTCGGTTGCAAGCTTGGAGATTCACAAGTCTACGCATTCTTCAGAAACGCCATTCTTGTGCGACCTCTGCGGCAAAGGCTTCAAACACGTGGTTAACTTACGCAGCCACAAGCGTTCCCACCTGGTGGACGAACAGAAAAACCGCCAAGTTTGCGAGTTGTGCGGCAAGGGTTTCCGCTCGCGGTTTCACCTGAACGAACACATGAACGTCCACAAGGACTATAAGCCATACACTTGCGAGGTGTGCGGCAAACGCTTCAATAAGAAGATTCAGCTCCGCCAACACGGGTCGACGCACTCGGGTGTTCAGCCGTTCAAGTGCCACGTCTGCGGCATCCGGTTCAACCGCCGCGGCAACATGACACAACATCTCAAGCGCCATGAACAGCAACGCAAGTACTCGTGTCGGGTGTGCAACGAGTCCTTCGACACTCTCGGATCCGTCCTACAACACCGTAAACAGGTAGGCTACGTTTTCAAATTGCGACAGTGCCCGTATATTCAAGTTCTGTAGACCCAACTATAGGCCTGAATGCTGGATTTGAGAAAATTGTTATCATAGTTATTTTGTTATTTTAAAATTATTATTTTTTTATTTGTAGGCTTAGCCTACCTAATATTATTAATTTTATAAGGCCTAGCCTAATAAAATAAATTAGGCCTACAACTTTTGATAGTTGTTGTCTATTTGTTGTTGTTAATTAGACTATTTAATGCTAAAAGTACAACAAAGCTGAAATCAGTTTTTGCTTTTTGCTATTTATAATATTATTTATGTAGAAAATAGTCAATTTAATACTTTTGCACAGAAAACAAGTTAAACAATTGATTTCATAAAAAATGTACCATAGGCCTAGGCCTATTTATATTTGATACATTGGCTATCTAGCAATTCCCAGTACAAAAAAAGTTGGGGCTAAAATGAATTGCTAATTTTATTGAAGATTAAATCAATGATACAATAATATCAATGAATTCCAAACTGAAAGCTAAAACACACAATCTGTTTAATACATGCCTTATATGTCTCTTCTTGTGACTCAGCACTCGCAAGAGGAAATGGAGAAAGCCGTGTACCAGCAGTCCGCGTCAGCAGACGACCTCGAACATATGGCCTTCAAATGTGAAGTGTGTGGGAAACTTCTTGCCAAGAAAGAGTCTCTGACAATCCACATGCGCTCGCATACGGGAGAGAAACTGTTCCCATGCGAGGTTTGCGGCAAGCGCCTGTCCAACAAGAACTCCCTCACCTACCACATGCGTTCCTATCACACGGGAGAGCGGCCCTTCAATTGCCAGTTCTGCCCGCAGACTTTCCTTACTCGAGAGGCCACGCTGGTTCACGAACGCATTCATACCGGGGACAAGCCATACACTTGCAGGTAAAAATTGGTGAAATAAAAAGGGATGTCAAATAAGTTAACCTGAAAATTTGTAAAGCTTTTGTCATATGATAGTTTCACTGAAAAAAGTGCCATGTTGGCAAATGAGTAATGACACATGCCCATTTGAGTATAGAGCTAGGCAAAATATGCCGCTAAAACTGTCAAGAGATGGCGCTTGATTAGAGAGACGAAGAGGACTTCATGCTAAACTTTTTCTAGGCAACTTACCGTCACTTGTAGGTAATTTTAACCAATTAATTAGGCCTATGCTCATACCATAGAACAGCAAAAGTGATTTATGCCTAAATGTGTGTGTACATGTTGCAGTGTTTGTATGATGGGTTTCCGCTGCTCCAGCAATCTCGCCCAGCACGTGAGAGTGCACTCGGGGACACGTCCGTTTACGTGCCCCCACTGCGAGAAGTGCTTCTTGCGTAAGGGAGCGCTCACGGTGCACATGCGCACGCACACTGGTGAAAGACCCTTCGTTTGTGACCAGTGTGGTCGCGGCTTCACTCAGGTAACCACATCTTAGTAATCGCAGCGAGTATTTTGCAGTTAGCATCGCGGTGTGCACCAGTTGGCCACTCAAAATCGACTAGATGCATTCTGGTGGTAAAAAAAAACAACTATTAGGCCTATGAGGAGAAGCTTAGCTGTTAATTGTTCATTGTTATTTTATTGTTGAATCATCAATGGCACAGATAAGGAGGTTGCTTACCAGCACTATCTATTTGTTAATTCGAGTCTCCAATGGGGAGGCGTAACAAGTGCACAGAGAGCGTTGCGAGCGATTCGGCCAACATTCACTGAATATTGGATACACACAACTTTCAACGTTGACAATTTCCAAGTCGTTGCAAAACGATATGACTTCTTTGGAATCTATGGATATTTTTCCAATAATTTTAGTGCACTGTCTTCTAGACTCTAGAGGGGTTTTCAGTTAATTCTAGCAGGCAGAGCTCGGTGGCTGGAATGCTCGAAGCGCTGCAGTGTAGTCGTTTGTTGTACGCCACCCCATAGTGAGGCGTACAACAAATGCCTGCACTGCAGGTGTGGTGGCCATTGAGCACTGCCTACTAAAAGTCACGAAAACTCCTCTAGAAGACTGTGCACTTATTATTATTGGAGAAATCTATCGATTCCAAAGTAGTCAAATAGTTTTGCCATGAACCTAGAAATTCTTATTGTTGAAAGGTGTGCACCAATATTCAGTGACTGTTGGCCGGACCGCTCGCAACGCTCTCTGTGCGCTTACTACGCCTCCCCATTGGAAAACTATCCATTGATTCCAAAGAAGTCAACTCATTAACTAGTCACAGCTAGTACTAATGTTACATGACTATTAGTGTTGCCCAACGATATTTTTTTCAACATCGATATCGGCGACATTTCGCGATATCGTCGTATCAAAATCAACATCGATATCGCGATAACGAATTTTTTTCGGCGGTTATAAAACAATACATAAGAAATCATAGTCAATTTAAAGTGTTTTCGCCGTGGCCTGCAGTACGCGTTGCTGCAGTTAGTGCCTTCACGTCTATTACCCCCCCCCCCCCCCCTCCGGGATATCAAAATAACATCAACTTGAAAATTTTCCGTCCGTGGCCTGCAGTATGAGATGCTGCATAGCGATTAAGGCTTGAATTCGCAGTGTCGCGTGATGACGAGTCAACTGTCTGGGATTGGCTATTGACAACCGTAAAAGTATCAACACAACATCTGAACAACAACATTCTTCTCGGAAAGAATTTGGGGTTCCAGGTACAAGTAGTTGAATGGATCCAATGTCTCGACGCAAACACAACAAAGGAAACTCCCAGGGCCTGTGCGGCCATCTGTGTGTGGGGGGGGGTAGATGTGCAGTTATAAACTGCAGCAACGCGTACTGCAGACCGCGGGAGAAATACTTCAAGTTTACAATGATATCCTCGAGGGTTAGGGGGGGGGGGGTTAGGTACTCAGTGACAACGCTGCAGCAACGCATACTGCAGACCATAGCGGAAATATTTTAATATTTTGAGTTGACCACGATATCGCGATATTTTCGATATGACACTACCATATCGATAACGAAATTAACGGCGATTTTCCCACGATATTGATATCGTATCGAATAATCGATATCGTTGGGCAACACTAATGACTATGTACATGCTAACGTGGTTCCACAGCAACCTTGTGAGTACTGATGTCATAAATGAGTGAGTCAGAGCCAATCAGCGGTTGGCTTTTGCAAATACGGACATTTGGTTGGCCAATGCCTCGTGTATGGCATTAGCACCCGCAAGGTTGTTGTGGAATGACTAATGTATTTACCTACAGTGCCTAGAGTGACCAGTGCCAGTATGAATGTGTCTTGATGAGAGGTACTGTTTGCAGAAAAACGACATGCTGAAACATCGGCGCACACACACGAGCGAGCGTCCGTACTCTTGTTCCGTGTGCGGGCAGACGTTCTCCCAGAAGAGAGAGGTGGCCAAACACCAGCTGCTACACATGACCCCCGCAGAAGAAGCACCTGCCGAAGCCATCATCATCACCGCAGACGGAGAACAACAACTTGTGCACACCTTCACAGCAGAAGGTTTAGACAGTTCACAGACCATTATCCTTCATAGTTTTCAGTAACTGTCTTATCGTGATTATTCCATAGTCTACCTCTTGAACAATACCAAAATAAGTTATTATATGTAGTTGGGAATTAATTCTTGTGTGGGTGGGGTGGACAATAACAGACGAGTGTTTAAAGCTGTTACAGTCTTAACATTGCTTTGTTGGAAAATTGCATAATGTGTTACAAACACACAAACTTGAAAACGGTCTCCAAATAATTGCACCATGATGCCTTTGATTTAAAAGTACACAATTAGGCCTAGATATTTATTTTCATACTTACTGTTGGCATGCCAGCATTTTAAAGCTGAATTGATTGTGATGTTAACTAGACATTGAGCTAATTATGTATAACATAACATATTGACATATGCCTATTATTATACATATGTCTACTAGATTCATTTCTTTTGAACTGGTCTGATTGCACTTGAACAGAATTATCGAATATAACAAAATTGGTAAATTAAATGTACACAATAGTACTTGATCTACTACTATTATAGACATGTTAATTAGTTACTGATATTACTAGAATCAAGTATCAACACAATTATTCACTAGTAGCTGTGAACTGATTACCATTACATAATGCATATGCATTTCACAATTTTGATTTGATCAGTTTGCAGTAGTTGGCCAGTAAGCCAAGGCCTTATTAAGAGTGAAGGGTAGTCTCTACGTCAAAAACCGCAGAAAATGTTCATTATTAAATTATATCTCAAGGTTGCAACAAGAAATCAAAAATATAAATCGCACTGAACTTTGGTAAGCCCTACAAACTGAATTTAATATTATAACCATTACCGTAGTAATATTGTAGTAGTAAGTATTGATTATAATTCCATAATTAGTGATACAATTAATTATTTATAAAAAAACATACTGATTATAATATAAGTCACAACTTATACCATTCAATGTGTTGGGCTTACTAAACCGCAGTGCGCTGTTGATTCAGATTTTCGATTTCAAAGCCCATTCTTGTGATATAATTTTAAAATGAAAATTTTGTGCGGTTTTTGACGTAGAGGTATCCTTCCCTGTTAATAAGAAAACTTGCAGCATGTAATACACTGGTCTTGAATATTATACATACAATTTTGCAAACACTTTTGTGAAATTATCTGGGCTGTGTGCAAAGCTAAATGCAATTCTGAATATATTGGTGAAATTCAGATTTTTCGAAGCGAGCAAAATATAATTTATTGAAATTAGGAAAGAGAAATAATAATTGTCAATACGTATATATATATATATTATTTATTATCACAAAATACCTGAATAAATTTATTTGAAAATGAAAGACCATGGTTTTGTTTTACTTAATATATGTTAAGTTGTAAGTACAGTTGACTAGTACCGGTACCAAATACTGTAATAGGCGCTATCGCTTAATATAGGAAACTCTCGTCGATTTCTGGCGACAGCTGTCCTAGTGGCTTGGAGTTAAACTAGGTGAATGATCGACGCGAAGAAGTTCACTCGCTGCATCTAAAGCTGCCAAATTTTGTTATCGACTGGCTTGCGATCCAGCAGCTGTCTAGCGGCTTGGTGTTCAACTTTATACGTGAACTTGTGTCGCCATGCGGCTCAATGTTAAACTGGCCCAGTTTCCTGTATTAAGCGATAGCGCCTATTACAGTATTTGCCGGTACTACTATTCAGTGTGAAATTCACAATTGGTATACAAATTGTCCTGGGCCAAAGTAGGCCTATGAGTGTACTGGTGCCCATATTAATTAAAGAGGCATGTAGTACACTACATTTTGTCCTACCGATCCGTTTATTTTTCCATAAATATATTTTTCCTTTCAGTTTTGACTCCCAACTATGATTGTTAAATGGGTAGCTATATTTGTTTCCAAGGCTCCGCTAGACATGACCAAGGTCCGAGTCAGAATAGAGAACTCCCTTTCATTTTCAAGATTGGTACTAGTAGGCTTACATAGTTTAATCACATGCCAGAATTCAACCGCTAGCTTCACTAGATTAGTGAAAAGAACATCCATCACATTAGGTATGCTAAGCAAGAATTTTGAAATGCAAAAATACAAAAAGAAAAATAGACGAGCTGCAGTGGATGTTTTAAATAGCACTATTTTCAGTTAATTAAAATGGACTGACTTCTAAAATTTACATTACATTATAAAATGGTCAGTTTCCATATCTCTTGCCATGTGTCAAGCTTATGCACAATCTTCATCTTTCACTTTTTAAATGGATTCTAGGTAGATTACACTTGGCCGATTGCCCTAATCAGCCAAGTTTGCATATTTGTTGTCCCGCTGTTGCAGTTTTAACTTTTTGTGGTAAGGAAAAAGTATGCTGAAGGGAATAAACAATAATGTGCGACAAATGTATGATAAAGTAAGATGTAGGCCTATTTTTTATTTTATTTAAATTGCATTTACTATTTACAAATTCATAACTTTAATAGAGCTATAAAAGGCAATAATATTAAATAATCCAACCTTTTAAAGTATGGCATGTAAATATAACTAAGAAACTTACAATAAACATTCATTTCATTTTTAATTCTTTGATTGGTTCAAGATAGTCATTAGAAAGGCACAAATATACACAGCTAAATGTTAAAATTTTAGATAACTTTAAAAGCGCCATACAAATATTTATAAATTACTCTATACATAACATAAAGTGTGGCAGTGGTTATGAGAGCATTAAAGATGTTTTACATATCGGTTATCACTCATTTTAAACAATACAAGTCATTCATTCGTAGAGCTCACATAAATTTGATGCAAAACTCTGCATTTACAGAGTTAGTAATTGATCCAGTTGATTCAGCATAAGAAAAACTTGCTTACTACACACTTGCTAGATATGGTAACAAACTAAAGAATAAAGATAATTTTAAAAACAAATTCTCCACGAACCTGTGTCTGGCAATGCATTTATTTGTCGATATAATATTAATACACAAATTGGGGAATACTGTACGATACATTTCACTACATGAGTTCCATTGACATGCTTAGTACCACACTCGGGATTCCTTTAGACACTTGCACTGCATTTGCTTTACATCGAACTATGGAGTACTCAATTTTTCCTCAACTATCTTGGATTAACAGTGCCTCTTTTGCGCTTTCTTCGCCGAAAATATGCTGAAAATGAAAATGGAGAATTCCATGCAAATAACTTAAGCTTTTTCACTTTAAATAATTTTATTGCCAAACCACATTAACAATATAAACTAAGATATAAAACAATTCCTCATCTGAAATGAGTTACCTATGGTCGCCACCAAAGGTTTCTAGTTGGCACTTATGGGGAGCAAGGACAGGTACTATATCCACACTACTGTGCCCCATTGGGACATTGCTTTCCAAATTGCAACACTTATAAAATACTGATCTCCATATAGATGCCACTGATATCTTTGTGCCACATCATATGAGAAGCCTCTAGTTTTCCATCAGTTGACAGGATTTGAAGAGTGTAATATTTTAAATGTAGCAGGAACACTTAACACTGTTTGTCAAACAGTCTGATATGAAAATATCGTCGACGTGAATGACTTGACGCAAATGCCGGGCGGGCCAGTGACTAGCTCATTTACTCCGTGAGGAGCCCCTCGGTGTTGTACCTGTTCGCTGAAGGTGTGGACCAAACGATGGAAGCTGTCCAGCCTCGGTGCATGACTTGCAACAGAAACGCGCGTAATACTTGTGCGTGCAATAGTGCGCATGCACGATAAGTTGGCAGTTTGCAAAGAACGGGTTGTCCGTGCAATTCGGGTGAATGTACACACCTGTAAAAACAAGGTCAAGGTTAAAGGTATGTTTGATTTCATGTATTGTTCCATGCAAATGCATTTCTTCATCTTGGTAGTTAAAGACCCTTTCCTACTGCCACTGGGGCACTCCATATAGCTTTTCTTCATAAAAGTATACATAGTATACAATAGCCATGTTGTGGGGGTGCCGTTCGATATGAATGTTGTTATTGATAACCCTGCACGTTAATCAATTCTCGGTCCATACATTTTGTGTATGGTACACCGATGTGTTTATTACACGTCACTTGTAGGGCTCTTCCCCGTTGATGGTATATTATTAATTAATTATTAATAATAAACAATCGATATGTTTTACATTGATCAATAATGAAATCTAAATGACTGCTATTTCATCATACAGTAATAGGCTTAGCTTCAATTTACAGCCTACCGAGAGACTGAAATCATTTTCGATTGTTTCGAAAAATAATCGGTTTGATCGATATATCGACTATCAAATGGCAACCCTAATATGTAGTACTGTATATGTATGTATATATGTATATATATATTATATACTGTATATTTTTCAACTAATGCAATAGGTACACACATTGTTCCTTAACAGCTGGGAAAAGTCCACAAGATTGAATAACAAACTAGATAGTAAGTACTGTTTCAAGTAGTATTTCATGGTTACCTTGAACAGCAATATTTATTGAACTAGAAGTTGACTCGTATTGATTCGCTGCCTTACATTGGTAGGTTCCCATGTCACTACTGTTTGCTCGAACGATCAACAGCCGATGACTCTCTGTAAGAAAATAACGAGCATTAAAACACATTGAAATTTATCAAGACTACAATTATTACTTTCAGTCTGAACATATACTACCCAACAACTAGGCCTATTCATAGGTTGCACGTACGTCACATCTTTGCGCTTGGCGGCCACATTTGTGATCAAACTTTGACGTTGCCATGGAGAAACAATTGAACCCTGTTGTGGTAGAATAGAACCAAAGATTTCTGAGTGGAGAAGATGTTTCATCGCCGTGTTAAAATATCTGCGCGAGTTTTTTTGAAAATTTCTAAGTCCCACCACTAGTTCGAATTCTGACCGCAGGGAGATCTAGCCCTGCACGTTTTTACCAAGGTCCACTAAATCCTCTGGCGGCTACTAGCGATCTAGTAGACCTTGCGTTTGACTTCGTTACCGTTAAACAAGGTCTACTAGATCGCTAGTACGTGCCAGGGGATTTAGTGGACCTTGAGTTTTAAACTTTTGGAAGAGCGACTCTTGCGGTGAGAATTCGAACTACACGTCGGACTTAGAAAATTTCGCTCAGACACGCGCAGACGAATTCCCATATGGATGAAACATCTTCTCCACTCAGTAATCTTTGGTAGAACACAGAAATTCTTAGTTCTTTAAAATTCAGCATATTTTTGAAATAAAATCAGTATGTGTGGTAGTTTTTAATTTTTTTGTTACTTATGTTTACTTTTAGAATTCTAAATAAGGTTTATTTATTAAATTCAAATAGTATTTGCCAATGATCTAGGATTGGTCCTCATCAATTGTGTCGCAATCATGGCCGCTGTGACGTCACGTGGGAACTATGAATATGACCTTATGATGTAATATTTAACCCACCTTGACAATGTACATACAATCTTGTATTGTGGTTATACAGCTAAGAAATGAAATGAAATGAAATGAAATGAAACTTGAAAAGAACATGTAAGTACTAAGTACGTATGGCAGCAACAAGACACACAATGAATTGTATTGTATTGTATTGTATTTATTTGCAGCCATAGATTACATTGTAACAACATGGGCATTGTCAGGAACTTAAGAATAAACCCGTTTACATACAGTTTACATATAAAATTATAAAAACACAACATACATGTATACACTTCATAGATAATTTATACATCCAAAAACGATATGCATTAAACAGAACACAGAGCAACAGATCACACAATACATATGTATATATATATAGGGCTACAGTTTACATTTCTCTATTGGATTTAACTTCCTGCGGATGAATTTACAGATATAATATGATCTCATCTTTTTAATGGTCTGGAAGGGTTAGGAATTCTTTGATACTATAGTATGGGTTGTCTAGGAGGAACTGCTTGACTTTATATTTGAATATTGTTTTGGTATTTACATGAAAACGTTCTGGTAATTTGTTAAATAGTTTCCTACCCATGTAGTATATGTGATGCTCAAAATGCTTGGTATTGTGCACAGGGTAGTTTAACCTTCCCTTGTGTCGAGTGTTGTGACTGTGGTGTGGACTATTTCGAAAGATTCCAGGGTTGTCCTTGACGAAGCTGACAGCACTATATATGTAAGCATTGGTAACGGTCAAAATCTTTAACTCCTTAAATTTGGCCCTACAGCTCTCCCGACTATTGCTCTTGCAGAGTATCCTTATTGCCCTTTTTTGAAGAAGTACGTTGCAGGGCAGCATTAGAAGCTGAGCCCCATGAAAGAAGACCATAAGTCATAATTGAGTGGAAGTTTGAAAAATATGCAGTCCTTAGGACACCTGGGTTGGCCAGGGTTGCCAGGACTCGAAGAGCGTAGAGACTAGAATTTAGTCGTTTGCAAATACCATCGACATAGGGATGCCAAGTTAATTGACAGTCAACCGTCAAACCTAAGAATTGACCCTGTTCCACCGGATCCACCTGCTTATTGTTTACCAGGAATACGGATTGATCTTGTGGGAGTTCGGCATTCCCCTGCTTGCCTTTAAGTCTAAAATTTAGAATTTGTGTTTTGCTTCCATTAAGATAAAGTTCATTCGATTCAAACCAGGTGCATATAATTCTTATAACTCTATTTGTGATTGCTGTTATTAGACCTGGATGAGGACAAGATAAGATAATACTCGTATCATCAGCAAAAAGGATCATATGTAAAACAGCCAGACAGTGCTCGGGAAGCATTATGCTATTACAATAGGCTGGTAGATCATTGATTAGAATCAAGAACATGATAGGACCCAACACAGAGCCTTGTGGCACTCCACAATCGTTCGTTAACCAGCTAGATTAGAATTACATGGTATAATGTCCTCCACTGAATATCAGTTATTGTAACCAAGTGGGTGGACAATATACCGGTTAAATGCATATAGAACATAGTTTGTATTCACATATTAGTTGGAGCGTAACTCACCAGATATCTGTAACCTCTCACTGGGCTCAAGGGGCTGACCATCTTTGTACCAGGCTACTCGTGGAATCGGATAGCCATCAACATTACAGAGAATGGAGATGTCACTTCCCACTGGGTATGTAGTCGTGTCTGCAGTTATGTTGGCTGACACAGGCACTAATCAGATACAAACAATTAGAGATGCAACAATTCTATAAAAACCATGCAGATTTATTTTTATGTAGGCCTACCCCTAATGCCAAGATGATCATTTCAGTTGACTAATTTGAGTATTGACAGCCAAAATAGGGATACTGTTGAAACATTTTTCATTCTGATTTCTTTATCAAAAATACTATGATGCGAAAAATAATTTTGATTTGGAAATTATTTCCATTGGCTTGCTATGTACATTTTTTTTCTTCAAAATTTCACTTTTGATGCTGATTTTCTCAAGAAATAGAGTGTCCATGGTAACTCTGCTTGTTGCTGAAGACGACTGAAAAGCCCGTAAAACAACAAATAATATATTTAATTAAATAAGAAATGGGCAACAACGAACAAGTACATTGTTTAACACTGTAACAGAACAGAGCATTGTTTGTAACAGAATTATTAGTCACAGGTTGTTTCAGCTGGAAATAAAGTGTTAAGCTTTGTTAGTAAATATAGTTAAACTACTGTTTGTTATTTTTGAAAAGTTAGAATTAGGCCTATGTCCCTGGTATTTGTAACAGAAGATGTATCTACTTTCTACACTTGCAACAATACATTATTGAGAATTAAGACACATTCTCTACTGGATATCAGCACAGATAGTTGGTATTTTTTGATATTTTTTTATTTAGGTTACAATAACATGCATAGAATAATTAGGTAGCAAACATGAATTTCCAATGAGCTTAAGAGTTAATACTTCATATACAAACTCTAGATCAAACCTTGTTCACAAATCAGAGCTGCCAAGTGGAGTCATTGTCCTTTGATGGGTCAGATAAAACTTACTCTTTTTGTTTGTTAGGTATACTAACTACACTCTCTAGCAATGTACGTACTTTTATTTAATTAATTACTGCTAACAACTTGGCGATTGATGGACATTTCTACCATGGTCTATGAGTTTATTTTACTCGAAGACCAACATTAAACTCCGGAGGAACATAAAAGGATAACAGGAGGAAGCAGTGAATAGTGAATAAGCTGCTTGGCTCTTGAGTTAGTATAAACCATTGCTAAGCTACTTTAAAACCGTGCTGGCATGCTCACCTATGAAAGACCTAGGTGTCTCTTGAGGTTGAGTGTCTTCCGGCACCACCGCGGGTGGGGCGGTGATAACAGGTGGTTCGGGAGGTGGTCGGACAGGTCTATACGGGTAGCTGGGGCGGTCTGGGGGTGCGGGAGAAGTATTGTCGGGCCTCCTCGGCTGGGCAATCAGGTACTGGAGGTAAGACTGGTCTTCGGGGTTGGACGTGTAAACGGGCCCGATGGCTTGAACGGTGATGGACCAAGAAGCGGCTTTACCGATACCGTTATATGCCTGGCAGGTGTAAGGACCGAGGTTACGCAACGTGACGGACCGGATCAGAAGGGAATAGTCCCGTCGTTGTTCGTAGAGCTCGGAAGTGAGCGGAAGCATGCGTTCTCCACTCCACCAGGTCACGGTCGGTCTGGGCCAACCGACCGCGTAGCATTGTAAAGACGCTGCCGCCTTTAGAGTTACCACTACATATGTGTTGGGTTCTCCGATGATCTCTGCCGGCTTGGATGTCGGATCTATAAACACAGAGTTAGTAGCATCCACCCATGCAGTAACGGTTATGATTCGTGCGATAAATTAGTATTACCAATTACCGTAAGTACACACTAACAAGCAGGTGCTACGTGCCAGTTAGCTTTTATCTCTTGCACATTACAAATTTGACATGATTTATAATATCAATCTACCGTTATATGTTATATTGTAGGTATTAAAGAAGATTAGTACTATATTATAAACATTGTTACATAGGGCTAGTTACTAACTGTCAAATATAAGTTCGTAGGTACTTCAAGGCTTTACTTATTTACTTACCAGTGACATCCAATCGTATTTCCCTTTGAGCTGGTCGACCAACCCCATTATCTGCCGAGCAGACGTAGTTTCCTTGATCGGTACGATATAAACCAATGATCTGCAGGGATCCATCAAGTAGCAGCTTGTGTCTTCCGCCCGAACCATCAATCTGGAACACAACTCAATAGCAATATTGTCTGAGCAAGTTAATGTTAGGGGCGGGCTTGATCAGATGAGCTTGATTGCCCCGATTTGTTGGAGTCAATTTCTTTAAATGTTCCTTTAAGACGGTCTCACAACACAGTCTTATTTCATACAACTAAACCTAGGTTGGACCTATTGAAGTATTCGTTCACATTTTCCCATAATTGGTGTTTTTTAGTCGCAATATGAAATTAATCGTCTTAGTGTTTTAACAAGTCGTCTAAGTGTTTTAACATTTTATAAGTTAGTGATAAAAGTGGTACTAGTAGCTGTGTTTTAGAACTTTTTAATGTGTTCCAAATGTATAATAATTGTTATGCAATTAATTTTTAGTGTACAGTCAAACCCGCCTAATACGTTTTCGAAGTGACACCTTAAATTAAACGTATCTCGGGGGAAAACGTATTAAATACCAAAATTTATTTTTGACTATTTTTGTGGTCGCACGTGTGTCAAAACATCATCTGTGCCTACGGGCACCCAGGGGGCAATGAACTAGTGTGAAATTACCAACATCGTTCGTGATGAACTGTGGAATGCGGGCGGGCAAGGGGGTGCAGGGATTAGGGTCGTGTTCAGGTGGCTGGCTGGCAGGCGGGCAACTGCCAGCTGGTCCAACTCCTTTCATTGCACCCCCCTCACCCCTCACCCTCCAAGCGATCAACACTTATCTGGCGACAGCTTAGCCGGCCGGCCAATGACAGTCCGCATGTCAGTAACCAAAGACTGACTGGCAGCAACTGGCAGCTTCGCCTACGCTGCAGTCTTCAGGTAGACTTGACCTTGGGCGGCCCGCGCATGCGCAGATGATGCACAACACAGGTGCAGTGGGAGGCCGGTACCAATTGTAACGTCGCTACAAATGTGGGTCGAGAACTATCTCGCATGCCAGAGATTGGTGAGAACAAGACATAAATCGATGGTTATTTTCGCGTATTAGGCGGGAAAACGTAACGTACGGGAACGTTTTGCACGGGTAATTTTAACATTACACTTATGGACGTATTTTCAAGACCTATAATTTTGGACGTCATCAGCGGGAAAACGTAATGAAAGGGAACGTTTTAGACGGGTTTGACTGTATTGTGATATACGATTTTTCTGGAATGTTACATTGTTGGATAAATAATGATGATAATTTTAAAAAAAAGTGATATAAGAACAAGGAGCAATAATAGTTAATCTGCAATTTCTTTAACACTTGTTAACGTTGACTTTGACAACTTGATACGAGTTGTACATGTAGACAGATTATGTGTGTGGATGAGAAGGGTCTACATACGGTGACAGATCCCTTCCTCCAGGTGACTGTTGGAGTCGGATGTCCCTTTGCAATACAGCGGAGGGTGGCGTAGCTCCCTTCCTCTGCTTGGACCTCGGGTTCTGTCACCACGATTCTTGGAGGTTCCACTGTAACGCAATCACTTTATTTATTTGAAGGCACAATACACTACACTTCTACAAGGCACATTTGTACGAACTATTTTAGTGCTGCATAATGAATTACAAAACCATCAGCCACACAAAGTAGAAAAGTAGGTGGAAAGCATCACAATACTACCTATGTGTACAAACAATTCATTGAAATCTTCCTGGTTATTTTTTAGATATATAATATGGAGTTAGCATTTCAATCAGTTGGTGAGCTTGTTTTAAATTGTTCCATACAGATATATAGGGTATGTTTACTGTAACAATACACAGGTTTAATAAATATTTTCTTACACCTTGGCCAGTACCAGTAACCTTTTTCATAGTTTTAAAAAGCCATCCGTTAGGCTTACTACACAATAATATAAGGTATTACAAAAATCACAGAGAAGACGACAATTATCATAATATCATGATCATCACTGATGATCAAAAGTATTTTAATTTTAAATATCAGGTTAAAATCAACATCACAGACATTGGGCACAATAGGCCTACAGTATTGCAGTTTTTGTGATTTCTTTGAGGATAGACCTAACGCCTCCTCAGAAAGAAAGAATAACAAACTGGGGGGAACTGAACTAAGCAGTAGACCAATTTAATTATACTAAGTGTAGACAGAAGAAGGGAATGTCGTTCTAGCTCTGAGAGTAGACTTACTGACAAGCAAGAAATGCATACAATACTGTAATAAAAATCTAATTATTTAATATAATATGTAGTTTGTATGTATGTAGTTTATTTATCAGTTACATGGCATTGCCCTACAAGTGCGATACAGTAATAATTATTTGAATCCCGGACTGGGCATGGGATTTTTAACTTTGGAACTTGACTAAAGTTTAATCTATCAATATGATACTGGTACATAATATGTAAATGGTGACTTAAGAGCTGACATAGCAATGAAGCACATCATAAATGGCATAAATGTCTCCCACTGAAAATCAGTTCTTATAACTGAGTGGGTGAACTATAAATACAAATTTATTTATTTTTATTTATTTATTTACCCCTTCCTTCTGGATGCGGAGGCTCGACTGGTGGACGCACGGGTGGTTGGTCAGTGTCGGAGGCCGGAATACAGGAGGACCCACAGTCATGGGGACAGCATTTGTTGTCCCCAGCGCAATCTGCATCCGTGTAGCACTCGGAGCCACAGCGGGCGCTTCCAGACGCAATCGCCGGGCATGCTCCAGGCTTGGACTCTACAACATTTTACATATGAAATACAGAGCTTTTCTCTATAAGACCATTTTATTTTTAGTAGTAGTATTAGTAGTTCTTTAAAACAAGCTTGCTTTTTTTTATACATATGAATATACAAGAAAATAAGTACAAATGACCAAACCCTACAACCTAATAAATACAAGCCAAGTCTGCAAACTTGTAAAAAACATCTAGGATACATTTATGACTGAATACAAGCACTATAAAATGTATTCAAAATATTTATAAATAACAAGAAATTAAAGAAAGAAAAAAGGAATTAAACACATAAACTAATATAGAAATCCTGACTCATATATAGGGTAGATGGACCAACCTTTTTTTATGTCTGATAGTGATGAGGTCATTGTTTTGGGGGCTCTCAAGTCACTCAGCTATAAGTATGTTAGTTTGGCGTGCTTTTGGGAGACGAGAGGTAGACTATTTCTAAAAGTTAAATAAGTCAATAGATAATGTAGAGATTTACAGCATGTTGAGAACACCTTCAGCTGATTTACGCCCAGTAATACGACGGGCTGCTTAGTCCGGTAATAAATTATTTTCTCTGGGGAAGCCACGCATTTGATTTGTGGTTGGCATGGAAAAAACAATTTAGTACTGTAGTCCAGTACTAACGCTTCGTTTGTCTGTCCTTCACTTTACAATAATGGTAGTCAGTGTCAGTACTTAGTCATTTTTATTAAATGAAGTTTTAATTACAGGCGAATGCCATATTAATATTTACACTGATTTTGCCTACACGATTACAAAAGAATGACTAAATAAGTACTGACACTGACTTCACTAGTTTAAAGTGTAGGACAGACAAACGAAGCTCTAGTAATTCATCATAATACCAGGCCTTAGTACAATATAACATTATTGATAGTACAATAAATACATAAATATTAAATACATGTAATGGTGACTTAGGAGTAGTGATGACATCGGATCCGAAAAGTTCAAACTGGTTCCTCTACTTCGGAACCGGTTTTTAAGGCCTACTTTTTGTTTAATCTATTATATAGTAATTAACAACTTACATTCAGCAGGTCAAAAATGTACCCATAGGAAGCATTATTTGAACAATGTCTAGTGACTGTTCAAATAGGCTCTATGTAAAACGCATAGATCTACAAAATTCTTGTGTACACAAAATAGACAGGCCTAGATGAACTTAAAATGGAACTGGTTCAGAACAGGTTTCCGAGTACCCAATGACATCACTACTTAGGAGCCACCATAGCAACTATGCATATAACGAATGGTAGATAATGTCCCCTGCTGAAAATCCTGATTTAGGTTCTTATCTTTATAATGATAGACTACTTATGAAACTTGTAGGCATACAGCTACAATACACATGTATGTTTATAAAAAATAATCAATAAAATGGTTGATTCTTACCTGCACATCCACTGACCACATTAAAACACTTTCAAATAGAAAAAAATGAAAAAATCCTGAACACATTTTCCAACAACTTCAACTATAACTGTAACAGTAGTGTAACATACCCTGTCGACAAACTCCTACGGCATCTTCCCTGCCAGTTTCTGGATCCCTGCGCAAGTCCACAGCGCACCGCATCCCCTCGGAGCAGACGTATTCCCTGCATGGATTGTAGCACTGACACCTCTCACAGTTGTCTGCATCCATGCGACGTTCCGAGCCGTACGGACAGCGCAGACGTAAGCACTCCTCTCGGGCAGCTTGGCACATTGCGTCGGGCTTCACGGGGGGCGATTCCACGTCGATCTCGTTCGCTAAACACACCACCAGACATGTTTGACATGGCCACTGAAGTTATAGCAAAGATTGCCGATGAGGGAAAGATCTCTTCGCTGTGTTCAAATAATATTGGCGCGAGTTTGTGAAAAAAATTCTGACTCACTATTAGTATAAAATCTCACCGCAAGGAGCGCTAGTTCTGCACGTTCGAACTTCGTTCATCTCTAGTGGGATTTATTTGAACTCGGTTCTGGCACAGGAAGAAATGGGCTTTGTCTGTGCCCTCCTCGGTTTCAGACTTTTGGTAGGGAGTGCTCTGGTAGCAAGACTTTGTACTGCAGGTAGGACTTCGAAAGATTTGGAGGCATAGTCGATTTCTCATTTGAATGAGCTAATCTTCCCCTTATCAGTAATCTTTTGTTATAGTTAGCAAGGTCTAACTTCTCCACTTGAATATGGAGCTGACCATCAAATAACCTACAAAATGTGCACAATATAGTAGTGTTCCAGTTTATATAGTTTAAAAGTTTAAAGTATACAATTTATATTAAAAATAAGTGCAACACATAAATGCAGCTAAAACATGGGGTGTGAGTATGACAAAGCCTGATGAAAGTCTTGTGCAAACAGTGGACATGATTTAAGAAGTGTTGATGGAAACACCAGATGGAACTGAATACGGAATGATGATATTTCAGAACAAGATGGAATAAGAAGTTTAATGGAAATAATTGGCAAGAGGAGATTACAGTGTTTTGGACACGTCACAGGGATGGAAAGATCAAGATTACCAAGGAAGCTGCTGGACTTGAAGCTTCAAGATAGGAAGGAAGATGCAGACCACAGCAGAAACGGCAGGGCAGTGTGAAGGAGGAGATTGGAACGTGGTGGGAAGGTGGTGAGACAGGAAGAAGTGGAGAGACCATGATGACCCTGCAAAGAGTTGAACACGGCAATGGATATCGATAATCACAATAACAAATGTGCAGGCTAGATAGACAATCAAGACAGGAGACAAAATTAATTGTTAGATGAAAGATAGACGATTCATTCCAAAGAGATGTTTGCAACG
Organism: Isoperla grammatica; assembly: GCA_945910005.1. Taxonomy (NCBI): domain Eukaryota; kingdom Metazoa; phylum Arthropoda; class Insecta; order Plecoptera; family Perlodidae; genus Isoperla; species Isoperla grammatica. The sequence continues at coordinate 28,536,747 of OX246738.1, forward strand.
AAGAAAGGAACGGAAGTCATGGCAAGAATAGTTACACTTAAATGTTTACCTACCTTTCAGGTGCATCATGCAGATGATACCAAAGCCCTATACTAACTATACCAAAGTTTTAGTGAGGCTGGGGAAAGAAATTGATTTTGATACGATATCGATATTATATTTTAATATTTAAATGTAAAATAATTGGGTGAAATTGACACTTCAAACATAAACACATGATTTCAATGTTTGAATTGTCGACCAAAACGGACTAGCTGTAAGATGGCCGGACGGACTTGTCGATGTTTCACTCCCCTAACAACCTGTCAGCCTTTCACTCGAGGCATTGGGTTTTAGTGCTTGAGCCTCAACTGCTTGTTCCAATTGGTTCCCATTTTCCGATATACCGATATTGAAATTTTGGTGTGATATCAATCAATTAATGGTATGGCATAGCCCAGCACCTGAATGCTCTAATATGGCACCCTACACCCATCTCACACATGTCAGCTATTGCTTAGTGCACAATAAATAGGTACTTATTATACTTACTACCAGTACTTAATAAATATTATATTATAGTTTGTTAGTATCATTTATCATTTGATCCTCATCAGTATGTACGGGTCCATATTAAATTATCATAATAATTATTAATTATTAGGGATGGGTAAAAATATCGACTTTATCGATCGATATTAGATATTGGAAAATATTTATGTAATTGATATTAATTTAAGTATCAAAAGTGTCGATATTATGGATTAAAATATATAAGTATAAAATATGACTTCAAAATAGCTCAGTCTTCGCACACCAGCGAGATTCGGTATAGCTTTCGCCCTTTCGGTAAATGGGGCTCTTGCAGAACACTGGCACCCATCCCCAAGTCGGTAATCTATAGTATTTTCCACTAGTAGAAACGTAGCGGCAAATGCAGAGTTCAAAGCCACTGATGGTCTGTGGGGATTGGCAACGCGTCAGTCATAGCCACATGGGGTAGCTGGCTTGACTTATCTCAGACGGGTTCGACATCATTTTCTAATAGCTTAAACTTGTAACATATTGTATAGGGTGTGCAAAAAGAATGCCATGTTTTGCACTTGCAGTGTTGGTGTGCAACACCACGATTATTGAGCACTTATGACTAATGACTACATATATGATAATAATAATATACTATTAGTATTACTATGGGTTAGGTAAATTACATGAGTAATTTACAGATTATTATAAAAATACAGCATTACACAGAACACAACAAGGTAACCAAAAGCGCACAAACCCGTATCACACGTTAGCTCCTGTCTGTCGTAAATACAGCAGCGAACTGAACCCAAGTTGCTGAGACAAATTGGTTGCGTTGTGACAGTCAATGCATCAGTGATTGGCGTGTACTCAAAGACCAAGCTAATAACACATCAACTCTCGGTCTTTGAATGCGCTTGAGGTCCGCTACGTTTCTACTAGTGGAAAATACTATAGTAGTACTACTACTTTACCGATCTTGAGTGCGTTCGTGTGACCTTCATTCCATTACCCCCACTGGTCGCTCGCTCTTGATAGGCCTACACTCCGTTCCCCTTCTCCCCTCGCCATGCATCGCTTTATCACCTGCAGCTATGAGCCGTTTCACTCCTGCTCGTGGTAACGCGGTTGCTGTGTCTCTCTCTTTCTCTCGCGGACAAGGCTCGTAAACATTAAACTCGCGTCGAGCGGCGGGCGAGTTTTTTGTCGTCCGTGCACAAGGTCGGGATTGAAAGGGAACGATGGGGTTCCCAGACCTTTCGTAGCCAGAATAGGACTGAGTACTTGCGAATTATAAAAACTCTTTTGCGGATATGTATTTAAAGAAATAACACATTTATTTTTAAAAGGAATTTTGAATTTTGGCTTCAATCCAACTTAAATTTCTTTCGATATTATCGATCGATAACGATAACTGCCCTTCGATTACCAATACATATATTTGGTATCGATGCCCATCCCTAGAAATAAATAAGTGCTAGCCAATCTGATAAATAATTCTTTTTGTGTAGGATTACTTGGCTTCTCGTCCTGCAACAGTTACGGCAAACCCATACGTAACCCATATATAAGAAAGCAGATTTCTTGTGAGGCAGCAGCAATCTTTGACTTACGTTTCACCTCATCAGTTCTACTGTCTGGCTGTGTCGGCTCCTGTTCGCCTTCTTCTAAAGCTTCGTTACAGAATGATAGGCAAGTTTTGAAATTCTTGAATCGGTTTAAGTTCCCTGCACAGCCAGTGTAGATGAACGGAATGCAAGTTTGTCGGTCGTCGTCGAAATACCACCGCTTAAAGTCACCGCCCCCGCAAGGGCCTGTGTCTACAGGAAGTCTACACACAGCTACGAAGGATACGAAGATTGTTAGTGGAACACACTCAAGCATATGGTTAGAGCCGTGCCATGCATCAAATAGAACATAATAAGACATACAGTATAATAAATGTTTTAAAATTAATGTATGTATGGAAGACATGTTATGTTAATAGAATTAAAGAAAGACTGTAGGCCTACATATTTAGAAGGTGTTGTGTATGTATAGGGTACTGTATCACTATACTCTTCAATCCTATTCTCAAAACATTTTTGATAATGTAGAACAGTAAAAATTTGCTCAGAACACTTTAAGGTATAATGAAAAATATCTTAAAATTTAGACAAGGGGAGGGATGCTGACAATATATGGTGCAAACCATTAAAGTGGAGCCTCGATTATACGTTTTCTAAGGGCCAAACCAAAAAAAAAACATAGGCCACCGCCAAACTACAATTACATTTGTTTTCGTTTGTAGTAAGTGGAGATGACGGCTCTCGACAGTCTCCCCATTCTGCAGCCAAACTCCCTTCACGGTGCGTATGAGCAGAGAGGGGGGGGGGGTGAAATGGTGCCTAGGCCTGAATATTTATTTTACATGTTATAGGTACATGAAAATCATCATTTTTTTTAGAATAGTCTCACCAAAAGTGATATATAAATCATTTTAATCCCAATATAGCTCGTCGTACCGGTTTTCAGCACCGATCGCTTTATTTTTCCAGTCCCAGATCAACTTCGATTAATCGTTTTTCGGTTATAAATATCAACGCGGAAACAAGTTTCAGCGACTGTGTTTTTTGGACGCGCCTGTACGTTAACCGGCCGCTCGTCTCCAAGAGACCGCTATCACGGGCTGGCGGCAGCTGTCGGCTCAGCGCCTGAGAAGGATGTATGCCACAGCACCCGTACACGGCATGCAGGCCTATGTACATCGGCTAGGTCGGGGGCGCTTTCTCACAAAGCATTTGCTGGGCCAACCAGTTCTTGTACCATATTCATGTTGCCACTTAATAAATAACAGATAATTATTATAAATCAACAAATTGATGAAATGATTTGATTAACAAGTAAAATGTTGCTATAAAATCAGAAGATGATAATAATGCAACAAATCGACAATACAAGCCATTACGAACACGAGTATCAATTTAAAAACAACAACAAACATGAAATGATCTGCACCGACGCTCTGTGAAACGTAGTTGTAGGGGAAGGGGTGAGGGTCTATTCGATGCCTTGGGGCTTGGGCCTCCTGCCAAGAGTCGGATGTGAGTAAGGGAAGCGAATGGGGTGAGGGGAGAGGGCGAGACAGGGTGACCGCTTGACAATAACAACATTCCATTCTCGGGCATTCACAGCTGGATATCCCGAACGAGATAAATCTCGCGCTTCCAGGAAGTGATTTCCGAAGACAAATAAAACCAATTAGCATATAATAACTAAGCTACTAGAATGTATGGGGAAATATTTCTGTCGCTTATAACAAAAAATAACATATAACCAAATAATGTATATAATCAAATAATTTTAACATTGATGATTAGGGAAAATGGCCGGGGCGATATAGCAATCACGTATAAATACAAAACGCGTATAAGTACAAAACGTATAATCGATGCTCCGCTGTACTTGTGTTCCATTGTAGCCTAGATGCATTCCACATAGTATGTACACCAATTTCTGATTAAAGAATGATGAATGATTGTGATGACTGATGAAAATAATACTGAAAAGTATATTCTTTTTACATTGCATTTTTCTAGTTTGGTGTATTAATAATGATTGAAAGTTAGGCATGAAAACAATTCACAGTAGGGCCTATGTAGTGTAAACTGTATATGGAGAAAAAAGAAGAATGAAGTACTCTACCTAAACAGAACTCTAGTATTTACAGAAGTTCAAGAATATGAAGATCTGTCTGTTTGTAAATAATGCCATCCCAGTATTTTCTGCCACAGATTTAGACTACCATGAAATGGTAGGCCTATGTATACTATTTGAATGATCAATTGACAAAAAGGCTCACTAACAAAAGACGAGGGCGGGGTTTGTGCAGCAAACACAAACATGTTAATGATTCATTGAGGTTAAAATAATGTTTTTGTTTCAGAATGCACTTCACTGAAGAAAAAATATTAGGAAGTACAAAGTATCAGATTACTAGGCCTAACATTAGGAACTTGATATGTTGATAATTAAATAGGCCTTCTTCTATAAAATTTAAAAAAGGTTCTTGGAATAGTACAACATAAGTAAAAGCTTAATATAATAAGATTGTAACAAAAAATCTACTAGTTCAACATATTATTAAATTCAGATTTCTTGACATTTTCATGAGAAACAAATTTAAAATTATTTTCTGGCAAGCTGGGATGCTGTGCAATTTGTAAGTAAAGGGTTTTTGAGGTAAGAGGGAAAATAGAAATTTGAAGTATGTACTTAACATTATTATAGTAATTCAGAAGATCGTGCCTTACCTTAAATTATCCATGCTAGGTACGTAATTTAGTAAAATGAAAATTGTGTTAGTAGATTATTAAACCACGTTATTCAACTTTTAAGCACAAACAGACCAGACTTTGTACCCACATTTCATACCTAATTGTTTCAGACCTACAGCATTTATAGCTCCAGCTTACCTCGATGAGAGACGGATGTACCGTTTCCACTTGGCAAAGGTTCTTCGCGCAGAAGGCAAATAGACGAACACTCCTCATGAGAACTGAAGCGATTGCCGTTGCCTTCGCAACCTCCATAACCAAATTCTTGACAAGTGCTGGTAGACGAATCGAAGTACCACTTCCGGAAATTAGACTCACACGGTCCCGAATCATGAGGAATGTTGCATATATCTATGAGAATACATATAACTAATTAGTAATGAGCCTACTCAGTTTAAAAACAGACAAAATTAACTATCAACACAGTACTGCACTGAATGTTTTCATAACATATATTTTCTCATAAAACTGTACATATTATTTTGAGCTTGAACATAACACACAAAATAATAATAATAATTTACTATATATTTGAATGAGGGTAATTTGTCAAGGGCAACTAATTACAAACTCATATGCTTCTAACTTATGACAATTACACGTACTGACTAACATCTATATTGACAAATATTACAATACAGGATTGCCCTGTAGTAATAGAGATACAGGAATTAAATTTGTATTATAATTCATAAATAACAACAGAATATGGTGCATTGTTGTACTATTGCAATTAAAATTTAAACAAATAACAATTAGTAGACTAAGGTCCGGTATTATGAATTTCTAATAAATATTTAGAAAACTAGCATACTACAGTAATCCTCTTTTAATAAAAATTTCAAAGGATCCTAAAAATTCCAATTTTAATTACAAAATTTCGAATTAAAATAACTTTTTTTCAAGCACCAAATCTTCTACTGGGATTCCATCAATAGTTTGAATTATACATAAATTTGAATTAACCGAGTTTGAATTAACGAGGGACTACTGTAACTTGTTTTTACCATCGCAACAACCAATGAGAAGCCTGGTTGCTATGGTGAAAACAAGTTACACCCCTAGTAGCTTACTAAATATTAATCCGAAGTTCATAACAACGAGACTAATTCCATCGTGAATTGCATTACCGGTACGTGACTCACCTTGTCCCACAAACTGTCCGCACTGCCTCTCGCACTGTTCCTGCGACTGGAACCTGTTTGCGTTGCCCTCGCAGCCCCCGTAGATGAACGCCTGACAGAACCGCGTGCCCTCGTCGTAGTACCACGCGGCCTGGTCCCCGTTGCACGGCCCGGGGTCGACGGGGGTGCGACAGATGTCCCCGGGCCTCCCCCGCGGGGGCTCCACGTCGGGTCTCGCGGGGGTAGCGGACGGACCGCGCTTGCAACGCTGCTCGCACTGATGCACGTCGGGGAACCGGTTCCCGTTGCCCTGGCAACCGCTGTAGTCGAACTGGTTGCACGAGTCTGACTCGCGGTCATAGTACCACTGGGGGGAGGAGCCACTGCATGGGCCAACCACCACTGGCAGAGAGCACAGGTCTGAAGCAGAACAGATAATTCATTTAATTATATTGCTTTATAGGCTCTTTGTATGATTATCATCAAAGTCTTCTAAATCGTCAAGAACAATACACAATAATTAAAAATAAGTTTTCAAATGTTATATCAAGGTTCACTGATGCATGCAAAATCGTCATCTACCGGTATTAACATTGACATTTTAAATTATTGGGTATTGGGAGCCAGATGCACAGTTGATTTAAGTATAGGATTTGTTTATGGTTGCTATGGAATTGTTTTATTACGTAGTATTTTCCGTAAGATCCCGTTTTTATTACTAGCTTCGCACGCGGGTTAAAACGACGGGCGTAACCCACTTGCGTTTTCACTTCCAACAGTGAACCATCGTAATTGCTATGTTGTCAACCTTCGCACCAGAAGCGCTGCAAGATATACGCCTTCAACAACTTTGACAACTGTGGAGCAATGTCTCGCCATATTACACGATGACCCTTCTTTGTGTTTTTGAACTTTCCTTGAATCTCTGGTTGCCCAAAGATTTTGATTAACAACAAAGATTCGTCGTCAGAAAATGCTGCCATGGTGAGAGGAGACGAAAGTGAGGTTAAGAAAGGCCAACTCGACAGCTGGGCGGGACGATTAACTAGCGTTGACAACCAGAGTGCGTTGTCACTGCACACAAACCCCGAGTTACTAGGGTAACTCCGAGTTCCGACGCGGGTTAAAAATTCCAACCAGCGTTGTAACTCTGTGCGTTTACATTACAAAAACTACCCGCGTTATCGACCAACCCGCGTTCGAAGCGAGTAATAAAAACGGGGTCTAAGAAAAACAAACTCCATAGCAACCAGAACAAATCCTATACTTAATTTGTCCGTGCATAAAAAAGGTCCTAGATAGTTTTTAAATGCACTATTGATGATTGATGATTCTTGATGCTTCATGTCACTATTATTGCAATAATGCCATTCGAGCCAATGAGGGGTGATAGATGAAGATGAATAACAAAACCCACGTCCCTAGGAGCCATATACTTAGGACTACACCCCAACTACATGAGCCACTGTGGATGAGTTGCTTTTGAGTTGACACAGAGAGGTGATATGAGTTACAGTGAAACTTCTTTATAACAAACACTTGGGGACCAGATTATTATTTTGTTATAAAAAACATTTCTTTATAAAGATAGAACCTTTACCTTTACAGGCATAAGAACCTTTTGGGACCTTAAAAACAGTTTGTTATATGCATCACTTTATTAAAGACGTTTGTTATAAATAAGTTTCACTGTACAGTATATTTAACTTGAGATTATTTTGCCTATACATTTTAGTATCTATGACGTCTCTACTCTAAATCCCTATTCTTGTTGTAATAAAATAGTGCTTACCTTGCACCCTGCCACACCTATGCTCGCAATCGTCTTTCGTGTTGAATCTATTCTCGTTGCCTTGACATCCTCCGTAGCGGAACTGTCGACAGACACCGTCGCGGCTGTCATAGAACCACTGAGCCCTCAGATCTTCACAGGGCCCCTGGTCGTTTGGCAGGAAGCAGAACTCGTCTCGGAACTCTGCCACTACCGGAGGGGGTTGGGTGGCGACCCCCCCTTCGCACCGTTGCTGACAAGCGAGCATCGTGGGGAAGTTGTTGTGGTTTCCTCCGCAACCTCCGTAATAGAACCGAGTGCATCGGACTTGGAACGAGTCGTAGTACCATCGTTCTGTGTAGTTCTGACATTCACCTGCTAGCGCTGGTAGCAGGCAAGTATCTTGTTCTATTCAAACAAACAAAATGTGTATTTTAAATAAGGTTCAAATAAAAAAATAAAAAAATGGAAGCGTTCCGTTTAATGCATCGCATTATATGATGTAGATTAAATAGGGCAGAGCTTTGTGAGTTTTCCTCATATCTTAAAAACAAGAATGATAATGAACATTTTGAAATGACACTGATTGATATGTGGTAAACATTAAAATAATTGTGGTTTAGACAGTAAAACAAAAATCCCCCTGTATTGCCCTGCATAGCTTACTTTTGAGTGAGATGGCAAACTTTATGCTGGGTTCTCATGCCTTGACGCTATACGCTGCGTACGACGTTTTTACGTCGCGTTGAATTTGAGGTGTTCACATGCCATGGCTCCTGCGCGGCGTAAACGCGTTTGTGTTCTTGCTGCGCACCGTCATATGACAGATGATTTGGCGCGATTTATGCTATCCAAGAAATAATGGTGTTGACTAGACGAGCTACGTACCTAATAAGGAAAGCTAAAGCCACGTGTAGGTACCATTGTAGGAAGATTAAATTATTTGGGAATGGTTCTACTGCACTATTTCTAGGTTTGCCGTGTGTAGGCCTAGGCTTATCCAGATGTAGGCCTAGGGCATGTTGAAATTAGGTAGGTTATGGTGTGCCTAGGTTATGTTGAGAAATAGGCCTAGTTCAAAAACATCAATGTTACCACTAATTTGCAACTCCTGCGATATTGCAAACCATGCACTCTCTTTAATACGATTAATCTTATAATCATTGCTACGCGTATTCTAGAGGCAGGGAAATCTTTGAACGGCGGCACAAAGAAGTTCCAACACGGTGTCTGACATTTATTTACAGTGAATTTTTATGTTGATCGTTAGAACGTAGCCTTCTTGAATGGAAATTCAGCAATTTCGATGTATTTGCAAGGCGGTGAAGCTTTACGTCGGCGTTAAAAATAGAAATGGAATCTAAAATTTGACGTCGTCAAAAGGGGAGGAGTCGCGTAAGTCGTTACGATGTCTGATTGGTTAACGTCGTTACGCGATACGCTGCGTTGGACCATGAGAACCCAGCATGAGTTGAATTGAAAATAACATTGAAATGAGCTAAAACCTACATAAACTAGTTGTTTTCATTGTGACTGTAATGTGTAAACTACACCTGCTAACACCTGCTATACACCTGCTATATTTATTTACCATTTCAAGTAAGAACCTCAGTTATATAGAACGTGTCCGAATTTCAGTTTATCGTTGCTAATTCTAAGTTTAAGTCTAAATCTGACGTCATCAACAATCATCAACTATCTGTGATCGAAGGTCACCCATTGTTGACGATGCCAAATCTAGACTTAGATAAATTTAAATTAGCAACGATAAACTGAAATTCGGACATGTCCATACTTCCCACATTGTGTAAATTGACCTCCTTACCTATCATGCCCATGTTACTTTAGTTACATATTTTTGCTCTTTGTACATTTTTTAAAGTTAGTACCTGATAAATGTATAGTGTGTAATCCAAAATTGAAAATAAACCCAAGAAAATATTATCACAAATGTGTGTGTGAGATGTTCGAGTACTTTGCATGTATACTATGTAGACCAACCAATACCCTTGTGCTTCACAAGGGTATTGGTTTTTACTAATACCCTTTTTTTACCAATACCAGTGTTTACATAATGTTAATATATAACAAATACATATAGTATAATACAGCGCAAAATGTACAAAGTGATGTATCATCTATGGTTCCACCAAAACATGTAAACTATTTATATAAGTACAAATCACTCAAAATAGGGGAAAGGGCTAAGCATTTCAAAGAAACAATTTGAAGAACTTTATCAAATGCCAAACCAACCAGTATCCCAAGTTAATTTCATTAGTCATTACTATTTTTTACTTGATTATAGCCAATTACCAAATTACCCATTTGTACAAAAAAACTATGAAGAATAGTATGCATTTTCCCTTCCTTTCAAGTTAGATTACAAAGTTCAGTGTTAATGATGCATGCATTGTCAAATATAAGAACACTACGACTATTGTGAATAGTCGTGTCCGCATTCACAATGGATTCCCAATCAATCCACCCACTATTTACCTGTCTTCCTACTGGGATAAAATGCACATGTGCTTTATTTTACCTGCAGTCCTCATCTGTAGAGTCAATTTGTTGCCCTATCCACCCATTGAGACTGTTATACTTTGCTTTGCTTGTATCCTGTAACCTTGTACCTGCCCTACGTTACATACCTAAGCTTTAACCTTCATGCATGCACTCATTGACCTAGCCTAGTGAGGGCTAACCTATTTTCAGTACCACTAAGTACCTGTTAGAATGGGAAATATCATGATTTATATAGCTTGGTGTTGCAATACATTTATGCAGCTTAAGTTTTATTCAGATTGTGTGAATGGGAAGAGGCAAGATTCCTATGTACTTATATAACGACTTTACAGTGAGCCCCAAACAATTTTGTGGTGTTTGTAACTTACCACTTTTTTTAGCTACAATTATGATATACAATGCAATACAACACAATACATAGTATTAAATTGTATAGACAAATCTTTACCAAATTAGATTGATAGGGGTAGCTGGGAATTTTGTGATTTTTTTCCCCTTAACCTAAAATATAATTGTCTGAATTTACCATACAATTTCATGATGTTATAGTATTAGATATTAATCAAATGTAACTGACAGTACCACATCATTATGGAGGTGTAAATTATATGTACCGATACCAAAAAAGTAAATCTGCCGATTTACATAAGTGGTGAAGAAATAGTAGTTGTGGGTGTACTGTCAAAACTTACCGACTTTGGGAGGACAATCTGCCATGCATGCTTCTTCCGTGTCAAACCTGTTAGCATTCCCATCACACCCAGTATAATAGAATGGCATGCAGCGGTTTTCAGATGCATCGAAGAACCACTTTGGTACGCGCTCATTGCAAGTACCCACGTCACGGGGCAGAGCGCACATATCTGCCACCAACAATTACAGTTAGTAAAGTACTTAAATCCCATCAAACCAATAGCAACTGGGTTATACAAAACTGATAGGGTTGCCAAACAATTGCCACTTTTCTACTTTTTCTCACACCCTGGAGTTGGTATGCATGTACCCAGTTACAATTTTGATTAGGTAAGAGAGTGCACAGTATCAGAATAAATAACAGAATTAGGTATTGAATTATTTGTTTATAATTTCAACTATTTTGTCAGGTCATCTAAGGAACGTGATTTACCACAAGAAGCTACACTTTAAACCCCTCCCTCCCTATAATTTGATAAAAGTATTCAATTAAATTGTTACGTACTTAAAAAACAATGACTGGACAGTAAGCACACGAAATTGATACAATAATATCCAGGATTAACATCTTCTAGACTGGCAACCCTACTACCTAATACTTTCTTAACAATAGATTGTAATTCAATGTAAGTTCATCAAAACACTGCCAATAGGGGTTTAACTGAGACTGGAGACCCACAGCATAGACAAAGTGGTGAGGGTCAGACAAAATATGTTTTCGTAAAAACAGCAGCATGCAACATTTGAGGGAGTTGAAAATATACAGGGGAAACATTCAAAGCTCGAGTCATTTAAACTGGGTGTTAGATTAGTACTATTATAATAATGATCCAATGTGCCTCCATATTTTATTTCATAAAACCCTGTCTAAATCTTGGTAATCTCTTGCCAACTCAATGCCTCACCAAGTTGCAAAGTCTATTTTATTTTGTTGATTCTAATTTGGGTTTTATCTGTTATTTTTTCAAATTTATCTGTACATTAGCATTTTATAGCATTGTATAACACTCCACCACAATCACCTCCAGCTGTGGATCCACGTGCCTCAAATAGGAAGGTTACTACCACAAAATACTTTCAACTAAATAAAACTCATCGTTGTGGAATGCAGTCTGTGATATAAGCTAAAACAAGCAACTGGATTCTGCAATAACCATAACAAACACCATACTTAGTAAAACACTTAAAACTAACATTCAAAGTAGACTCGCATGCACTAGAACAAACACATACTGAAACAAATTTCATGCACAGTGCAACACACACTACAGAAAAGAAAGTTCAACCAATATCCCTTTCCATCAGAGCACAAGAGTTGTCTAGTTAAAATGAGAAGGTTTTTACCATGAAGTCTGGTGGACTGTCTCACACACCAGTTGTGTATTGGATCAAGCATGCACATACATGACATCTACTAAGTACCACACCATGCATAACAGAAATATACTTACTACCACAAAGACAAACAATGAACATTTAAATATAGACCTATGTACACAGGAAGTAATTAACCCCCTAGTGGTAAACAAGAACACCAAATGATGAAGAACTGGAGCCCATGGCCATTGCCTTTCATTCAGACGCCTGCACCAAACAGCCAATCTGAAACTCCGGTGAGAAAGAATAACGAGTGTCCACCCCGTGACAAAAGCTGGTTGCAGCATTAGTTTCTACAGACAAAGCTTGGTGGAACGTGTTTGACAACGCAACAATCAAGACCGACACTGCAGAATACCTCTCATTGACAACGACACCACACGGCATCTAGATTCGCACTCCGTCCTGGTTTTGAACCTGTTCTGGTTGCCTTTGCAACCTCCGTACATGAACTGTTTACAAATTTGACGTTGGGCGTCGTACCGCCAACGCAAAACGGCGCCTGGACAAGGGCCCACATCCTTTTCAAGTGTACAAATATCCAATACTGAAACAAGCCATTCCAAACAAAGAACCCTATGAAGTACCCAACTACAATAACAAAACAAATAACTCAATCAGCACTACTCAAAATGAACCTAGCAGCAACAAGTTCATAGTTGTCATTTGTTTTTAAAGTTACTTAACAATAAAGAAGAAACAAACTTTACTGATATATGTTACTTTTAACTATTCCAGCATTTACATGTAACCTTGTAAACAGAATACCCTTACTTTACGAATAAGCAGCCCTCTGTTACCTGCAAATCAGAATATTCTGTGGGGTACTCTAAGAGCTAGTAGTTTAATTTACTACATAGTACCACATGAATGTTGAATAACTAGTACAGTATACATAGTTGAGACTACTGTATTAGGTAGCTACTTTCTCCATTGAAAACTAGTCCTTTATTATTTAGGTCTGGGTCTACATTTAGTTTACTATGATAGCCTCGAGCTTCAGTCTCAAATAGCACAACCAATAAAGTACTAGGTTTGGTTGGAATTTTCCAAAGGAGAATCCCCATGGGGTAGTTGCATTGTTGTCATTGTACTATTGCAATATGTAAGAGTTCTTACTAAACAGTATCTAGTTCTGTTCTCATACTATACCATATACGTAGATAGTAGACTATACAGGCCTAACAGATTCAACTTGTCATGTCCTTGCAAAGAGTAATACAGTACTTATAAATAAGGAAGTGCCTAGAGTTACATACAAAGAAATCTAAACCTGTAAATAAAAACACAAACATCATTTACTGGTACCTGGATTGCAGTTGTAACTAGAATAAAACAAAAAGACTGTGGACATCACAATAAGTAAATGGTTAACGTGAAATTACCTCTGCTTCTTCCCGGTGTTAAACACTGCTGAACGCAAGACGACTCGGATGGGAAGTTATTTTGATTGGCCTTACAACCTCCGTACGTGAATTGTTGGCACACTTTTGATTCGCCATCGTAAAACCACCGTGTGTAGTTGCCTTCACAAGGCCCTTCATGCTTGGGCTGTTCACAAGCATCTAGAACATTCCATTCAGGTGCAAAACTCAATACAAGAACACTTTAAGCAAGTCAAATATTCAAAAAGTAACACGATGCCATATTTACTCAATACTGTACAGGTAATTCTAATTACAATATTTATTCCAGATTTTACTCTTCCAATCTAAATTACTCTCTGACTTCAGACAATAACAATACATACATAACATAAATACAATATTCATGAAATGTATATTAATATTGTACGTAAGGAAATATGGCAGCATGCTGTGCAACGATGCAGCTGGTAGAAAGCCAAGTAGATAGGAGGCAGAGATGGACAGAGTGGAGAAGGATTCTTAAGGCAAGAGAGAGTGTTGATAAGTATATCAAAGTGAACTCAATCGACGGTGAAGAGTTCGATAAAAAGAAATTCTCAAAGAAAGTAATACAGATCAATACGAAACTTAAATTATATTCACACTGCCATGCAACCATATAGGCAATGCAGTTGCTTGATCATGCACAATACTTACGTGTGAACAGTGTGAAGTACGTAGACCTAATAAATAACAACTGATAGCTAGGTTCCCAAGACTAAGAGGATAAAAAGTGTTACCAGCGGTTTCATGAGTAACACAAAGCTTCTGGCAGTCTTCAAGTGTTTGGAATTTGTTGTTGTTGCCAAGGCATCCACCGTACACGAATTGTCCGCACTGTTTCCTGTCCGTGTCGTAAAACCAAGTAGGGTAATAGCCTTCACATGGGCCCTCAATCTTTGGCAGGTAGCAGGCATCTAGGAACAAATCCCTGATAGTAGTCATTGTAAACTACATAAATTACATAATACATACTACCACCATTTGTAATAAAATCACTATAAAATCCACAATCAAACACGGTTATAAAATTTGCACTCACCAATAATATTTCAGCATAATATTTCGGTAGCGTGTTCTACCTTCCTCAGACGCAAGGGTACTGAGGGCCCTCGCATCTGAGGAAGGCAAAACATGCTACTGAAATATTATGCAATTAAATTTGTGAGTGCAAAGTTCATAACCATGTTTGTTTGTGTGTTTTATAGTAGTGATTTTACTATCTTTGTCCAGTTAAAAATACAAAATCACACTAATTGGTACATTCATGCAATACAATCAATGAGCAATTGAATGAACATGAGTCTAATATCAATGCAATTGTTTTATAATTTAACTAGCAAACCCGGCATGCGTTCCAATGCCACTGACAGAAATAAGTGTTTATGTTTTCATTCTGTTTATTGAAGTGCTTTTTGACACACAATATATTTTTCCATCTGGTGGTACACAAAGGGGGGGGGGGGGGGTTGTACTTATTTAGAAACCTTAGCGGGCCTGCATACACTAACTCACCAAAATTGTATCGCAATCGGCTGAATGGTTTAGAAAAGCATTACATATTGCATGTTGGTGTCTCAGTGGAGGTCATTATTACATGTTGGTGTCTCAGTGGGGGTGGGAGGTGAGGGGGCTAGGAGGGGGTTGTTATCATCCAGAAACCATCGCGAGCGTGCGCACAATAACTCACCAAAGTTTCATCGCAATCGGATGAATGGTGTAGTAATGTATTAAGGACATACATACACACATACACACACATTCGTTTTTATATATTTTTTACTGTTCCACACTCATTGTGTTTCAAGATTTATTTATTATTATTATCTGTTCACTTTTTTTACATATATATAGTGATTACGAAACGTACCTCTGCCTGGTGGCTCCACACAGGTATTCTTGCAATCTTCGGGATTGTTGAAGCGATTCTGGTTACCCTCACAGCCACCATACCAGAATCTAGAGCAGCCGCCGTACTCCATGTCGAAGAACCACTTGACAGAGAAGTCTCGGCAGGAACCTCGGTCCTTGGCCTGCGTGCACGCCTCTGAAAGAAGAGCAACCAGTAGAGAAGTAGTGCATCGGTCTAGAACCACTTGACGGACCAGTCTCGGCAGGAACCTCGGTCCTTGGCCTGCGTGCACGCCTCTGAAAGAAGAGCAACCAGTAGAGAAGTAGTGCATCGGTCTAGAACCACTTGACGGACAAGTCTCGGCAGGAACCTCGGTCCTTGGCCTGCGTGCACGCCTCTGAAAGAAGAGCAACCAGTAGAGAAGTAGTGCATCGGTCTAGAACCACTTGACGGACAAGTCTCGGCAGGAACCTCGGTCCTTGGCCTGCGTGCACGCCTCTGAAAGAAGAGCAACCAGTAGAGAAGTAGTGCATCGGTCTAGAACCACTTGACGGAGAAGTCTCGGCAGGAACCTCGGTCCTTGGCCTGCGTGCACGCCTCTGAAAGAAGAGCAACCAGTAGAGAAGTAGTGCATCGGTCTAGAACCACTTGACGGACAAGTCTCGGCAGGAACCTCGGTCCTTGGCCTGCGTGCACGCCTCTGAAAGAAGAGCAACCAGTAGAGAAGTAGTGCATCGGTCTAGAACCACTTGACGGACAAGTCTCGGCAGGAACCTCGGTCCTTGGCCTGCGTGCACGCCTCTGAAAGAAGAGCAACCAGTAGAGAAGTAGTGCATCGGTCTAGAACCACTTGACGGACAAGCCCCGGCAGGAACCTCGGTCCTTGGCCTGCGTGCACGCCTCTGAAAGAAGAGCAACCAGTAGAGAAGTAGTGCATCGGTCTAGAACCACTTGACGGACAAGTCTCGGCAGGAACCTCGGTCCTTGGCCTGCGTGCACGCCTCTGAAAGAAGAGCAACCAGTAGAGAAGTAGTGCATCGGTCTAGAACCACTTGACGGACAAGTCCCGGCAGGAACCTCGGTCCTTGGCCTGCGTGCACGCCTCTGAAAGAAGAGCAACCAGTAGAGAAGTAGTGCATCGGTCTAGAACCACTTGACGGACAAGTCCCGGCAGGAACCTCGGTCCTTGGCCTGCGTGCACGCCTCTGAAAGAAGAGCAACCAGTAGAGAAGTAGTGCATCGGTCTAGAACCACTTGACGGAGAAGTCTCGGCAGGAACCTCGGTCCTTGGCCTGCGTGCACGCCTCTGAAAGAAGAGCAACCAGTAGAGAAGTAGTGCATCGGTCTAGAACCACTTGACGGACAAGTCTCGGCAGGAACCTCGGTCCTTGGCCTGCGTGCACGCCTCTGAAAGAAGAGCAACCAGTAGAGAAGTAGTGCATCGGTCTAGAACCACTTGACGGACAAGTCCCGGCAGGAACCTCGGTCCTTGGCCTGCGTGCACGCCTCTGAAAGAAGAGCAACCAGTAGAGAAGTAGTGCATCGGTCTAGAACCACTTGACGGACAAGTCCCGGCAGGAACCTCGGTCCTTGGCCTGCGTGCACGCCTCTGAAAGAAGAGCAACCAGTAGAGAAGTAGTGCATCGGTCTAGAACCACTTGACGGACAAGTCCCGGCAGGAACCTCGGCCCTTGGCCTGCGTGCACGCCTCTGAAAGAAGAGCAACCAGTAGAGAAGTAGTGCATCGGTCTAGAACCACTTGACGGACAAGTCTCGGCAGGAACCTCGGTCCTTGGCCTGCGTGCACGCCTCTGAAAGAAGAGCAACCAGTAGAGAAGTAGTGCATCGGTCTAGAACCACTTGACGGACAAGTCCCGGCAGGAACCTCGGTCCTTGGCCTGCGTGCACGCCTCTGAAAGAAGAGCAACCAGTAGAGAAGTAGTGCATCGGTCTAGAACCACTTGACGGACAAGTCTCGGCAGGAACCTCGGTCCTTGGCCTGCGTGCACGCCTCTGAAAGAAGAGCAACCAGTAGAGAAGTAGTGCATCGGTCTAGAACCACTTGACGGACAAGTCCCGGCAGGAACCTCGGTCCTTGGCCTGCGTGCACGCCTCTGAAAGAAGAGCAACCAGTAGAGAAGTAGTGCATCGGTCTAGAACCACTTGACGGACAAGTCTCGGCAGGAACCTCGGTCCTTGGCCTGCGTGCACGCCTCTGAAAGAAGAGCAACCAGTAGAGAAGTAGTGCATCGGTCTAGAACCACTTGACGGACAAGTCTCGGCAGGAACCTCGGTCCTTGGCCTGCGTGCACGCCTCTGAAAGAAGAGCAACCAGTAGAGAAGTAGTGCATCGGTCTAGAACCACTTGACGGACAAGTCCCGGCAGGAACCTCGGTCCTTGGCCTGCGTGCACGCCTCTGAAAGAAGAGCAACCAGTAGAGAAGTAGTGCATCGGTCTAGAACCACTTGACGGACAAGTCTCGGCAGGAACCTCGGTCCTTGGCCTGCGTGCACGCCTCTGAAAGAAGAGCAACCAGTAGAGAAGTAGTGCATCGGTCTAGAACCACTTGACGGACAAGTCCCGGCAGGAACCTCGGTCCTTGGCCTGCGTGCACGCCTCTGAAAGAAGAGCAACCAGTAGAGAAGTAGTGCATCGGTCTAGAACCACTTGACGGACAAGTCTCGGCAGGAACCTCGGTCCTTGGCCTGCGTGCACGCCTCTGAAAGAAGAGCAACCAGTAGAGAAGTAGTGCATCGGTCTAGAACCACTTGACTGACAAGTCTCGGCAGGAACCTCGGTCCTTGGCCTGCGTGCACGCCTCTGAAAGAAGAGCAACCAGTAGAGAAGTAGTGCATCGGTCTAGAACCACTTGACGGACAAGTCTCGGCAGGAACCTCGGTCCTTGGCCTGCGTGCACGCCTCTGAAAGAAGAGCAACCAGTAGAGAAGTAGTGCATCGGTCTAGAACCACTTGACGGACAAGTCTCGGCAGGAACCTCGGTCCTTGGCCTGCGTGCACGCCTCTGAAAGAAGAGCAACCAGTAGAGAAGTAGTGCATCGGTCTAGAACCACTTGACGGACAAGTCCCGGCAGGAACCTCGGTCCTTGGCCTGCGTGCACGCCTCTGAAAGAAGAGCAACCAGTAGAGAAGTAGTGCATCGGTCTAGAACCACTTGACGGACAAGTCCCGGCAGGAACCTCGGTCCTTGGCCTGCGTGCACGCCTCTGAAAGAAGAGCAACCAGTAGAGAAGTAGTGCATCGGTCTAGAACCACTTGACGGACAAGTCTCGGCAGGAACCTCGGTCCTTGGCCTGCGTGCACGCCTCTGAAAGAAGAGCAACCAGTAGAGAAGTAGTGCATCGATCTAGAACCACTTGACGGACAAGTCTCGGCAGGAACCTCGGTCCTTGGCCTGCGTGCACGCCTCTGAAAGAAGAGCAACCAGTAGAGAAGTAGTGCATCGATCTAGAACCACTTGACGGACAAGTCCCGGCAGGAACCTCGGTCCTTGGCCTGCGTGCACGCCTCTGAAAGAAGAGCAACCAGTAGAGAAGTAGTGCATCGGTCTAGAACCACTTGACGGACAAGTCTCGGCAGGAACCTCGGTCCTTGGCCTGCGTGCACGCCTCTGAAAGAAGAGCAACCAGTAGAGAAGTAGTGCATCGGTCTAGAACCACTTGACGGACAAGTCCCGGCAGGAACCTCGGTCCTTGGCCTGCGTGCACGCCTCTGAAAGAAGAGCAACCAGTAGAGAAGTAGTGCATCGGTCTAGAACCACTTGACAGAGAAGTCTCGGCAGGAACCTCGGTCCTTGGCCTGCGTGCACGCCTCTGAAAGAAGAGCAACCAGTAGAGAAGTAGTGCATCGGTCTAGAACCACTTGACGGACAAGTCTCGGCAGGAACCTCGGCCCTTGGCCTGCGTGCACGCCTCTGAAAGAAGAGCAACCAGTAGAGAAGTAGTGCATCGGTCTAGAACCACTTGACGGACAAGTCTCGGCAGGAACCTCGGTCCTTGGCCTGCGTGCACGCCTCTGAAAGAAGAGCAACCAGTAGAGAAGTAGTGCATCGGTCTAGAACCACTTGACGGACAAGTCCCGGCAGGAACCTCGGTCCTTGGCCTGCGTGCACGCCTCTGAAAGAAGAGCAACCAGTAGAGAAGTAGTGCATCGGTCTAGAACCACTTGACGGACAAGTCTCGGCAGGAACCTCGGTCCTTGGCCTGCGTGCACGCCTCTGAAAGAAGAGCAACCAGTAGAGAAGTAGTGCATCGGTCTAGAACCACTTGACGGACAAGTCTCGGCAGGAACCTCGGTCCTTGGCCTGCGTGCACGCCTCTGAAAGAAGAGCAACCAGTAGAGACGAAGTAGTGCATCGGTCTAGAACCACTTGACGGACAAGTCTCGGCAGGAACCTCGGTCCTTGGCCTGCGTGCACGCCTCTGAAAGAAGAGCAACCAGTAGAGAAGTAGTGCATCGGTCTAGAACCACTTGACGGACAAGTCTCGGCAGGAACCTCGGTCCTTGGCCTGCGTGCACGCCTCTGAAAGAAGAGCAACCAGTAGAGAAGTAGTGCATCGGTCTAGAACCACTTGACGGACAAGTCCCGGCAGGAACCTCGGCCCTTGGCCTGCGTGCACGCCTCTGAAAGAAGAGCAACCAGTAGAGAAGTAGTGCATCGGTCTAGAACCACTTGACGGACAAGTCTCGGCAGGAACCTCGGTCCTTGGCCTGCGGCACGCCTCTGAAAGAAGAGCAACCAGTAGAGAAGTAGTGCATCGGTCTAGAACCACTTGACGGACAAGTCTCGGCAGGAACCTCGGTCCTTGGCCTGCGTGCACGCCTCTGAAAGAAGAGCAACCAGTAGAGAAGTAGTGCATCGGTCTAGAACCACTTGACGGACAAGTCTCGGCAGGAACCTCGGTCCTTGGCCTGCGTGCACGCCTCTGAAAGAAGAGCGACCAGTAGAGAAGTAGTGCATCGGTCTAGAACCACTTGACGGACAAGTCTCGGCAGGAACCTCGGTCCTTGGCCTGCGTGCACGCCTCTGAAAGAAGAGCAACCAGTAGAGAAGTAGTGCATCGGTCTAGAACCACTTGACGGACAAGTCCCGGCAGGAACCTCGGTCCTTGGCCTGCGTGCACGCCTCTGAAAGAAGAGCAACCAGTAGAGAAGTAGTGCATCGGTCTAGAACCACTTGACGGAGAAGTCCCGGCAGGAACCTCGGTCCTTGGCCTGCGTGCACGCCTCTGAAAGAAGAGCAACCAGTAGAGAAGTAGTGCATCGGTCTAGAACCACTTGACGGACAAGTCTCGGCAGGAACCTCGGTCCTTGGCCTGCGTGCACGCCTCTGAAAGAAGAGCAACCAGTAGAGAAGTAGTGCATCACTCAAGTTTTGTAAAGGAATCATCTCAAGTCAATGAAGAAGTGGGAATCAAAGGCGGCTAGCACTGCTAAGCTGTATCACAGGCCGTTTTAGGTTCAACAAAGGCTCAACAATTCAAATATTCAACAATTTACAGCTTAACATCACCTGTGCTTCAGTTCATCTTGTTGCCACCAGACTTTATATTGCCACATATCTGATTGGGACTTCTCTGTTACCTCATTTTGTTTGTAAGGTTATTAGGGAAAAATTGCAAAACCAGCAATTTATCTTTGGAGAAATGTGTACCCTTTAAAACATACTGGTATTTAAATTGAATTTCACTGCATTTATATTTTAAGAAAAGCATTTTGGAAGAAATATTTTTGGTTTCAGATTACAGAAGTGACGAATATGGAAAAACAAAATCAAGAACATCGTTAAACACCAAATAATAATAACACTAATAAAATGTACATTTACTCTTGATTGTCTACTCCTAGTTAAAAAAGCATGTTTTCAGTACGGGTTCTTCTACCTGATTCTCTAAGGTCCATGGTAAATTTAACACCCGTTTTGGACGTTACGAGCCTTACCGCATTGAGTTAGCGATTCTCTACCGTGTTTTATCGACAAAGCTACCGTTACCACCTACGTTAAAAGTAGCGCGCTCCATACCCCTGCCTTTAGGCGTGCGATAAGAAAACATGGCGGACTTTTCAAGCAGTTTCATGTTCACTTCAGCTTTAGAACAAATTGATTATAGAAATTTGTTGTGTGTATCGACACAAATATGCGATATTTATATTTAAAAATATGTGTGTAAGTAAGAAAATATAATTTGTAGTTATTTAACAAAAGTCTAGAAGTAATTGTGTATCATAACCCTACTTTCCTAGTTTGGCCGTGCCGTCACGGCAAGTAGGGTAGGCCTAGAACCCTAGGCCTAGTTCTAAGTTCAAACACTAGGTTCGTTTGATTTGCTACACCTTTTATACTCTTTGCACTCACTCCATGTTATTTCATGGGATACATGGCATAAAGTACAAAAGGTGCCGGTAAATCAAACGACCCCTAATGCTGCAATAAGTGCAGAAGGTGTGGCCGTAAATCAAACGCACCCAATGGCAAACGTTCGATTTATTCACGCGTTGTCATTGGTTAACTTTCTATGGTGTACACAGCCGTCTCAAAAACATACACAAACTAATATATAACAGGCGCTGCTCTGCTGCAACGGCTACGTCCTTTCGATACAGTTATCGAACGTTATGAAATGGTAGTTGGGAATCGCGCGGTAGCTTATCGTGTGGTAGGTTTAACACAAGTGTCGTTAAAGTTAAATTTACCGCGCATCTTAGAGAATCGCCCTGCTGGAGCTACATGAGCTACAGTCAAAAGTCGCTACAACGAATGCCCTTACAATGAAATCACCATTTTAACGAAATTTATTTGTGGTCCCGCCCAAATCCCTATGCTCACAATGTTAATTCGTTATCATTACAACAAAAATTCATTATTATGAAAAGATCATTTGAACGAAAAAAATTTTGGTACCCCTTGGTATAATTAAACGTTGGTACAATGAAATTATCTTCCGAAATGTGGATTATTTGGAATTCCCAGTCGCTTAGATTGGTGTTTTTCCATGTATCGCCTCGTTAGATGGGCCAGCTGGCCATCCACAAGCGTCGGGCAAGGTTTGGTAGCCGCAAGACGAGACCACCCTAGCCGGCCAACCACGATCGAGTTTACGGAGCGAGGGACGAACCGAACTGTCAATAGGCTTGCATGTTGCCCTCGCCTGCACCTATCGTGGTCTCGCTTCCACTCACGCGTCCTGCGCCTGGCGCTTTCTCTCTCCCACGGCAGCCGATAGCCGTCTCGCTCAGACACGATACCACTCCATTGTTCTCTCTCGCTCGGCTGGTCGCCCCCCTGCGCTACCCGCCTGCCTACTGCCCGCAACACAGGTGTAATGCTGGTTGCAGGCCACACAGGGGCCATGCGTTACCTGCCATTACTCGGGGGCTACGTGACTTTTAGGCTTTGTAGATGCAATTTTGTCCAATTTGGGGACTGGGAATCAAGTTTCCAGCACAAAAAACACTGTTCATTTTAACGAAATAATCATCATAACTAAAAAACGTAAGGTCCCTTCGAGTTCGTTGTAATGACATTTGACTGTATATTGACAATGATTGTGGAACTTAATTTTCATCTCTTGTTAATAGAAACAAGCTAATTTGTGAGTTCAAAAAGGGTAAAACCACAAATGGCACAACTAGCAAAATGCTGACGCTCTGGAAGTATGAATAAATTGCCTCGTCTCCATGAGCTACGAGACATGACTTACCTCCGGGAACAGCGGGCACGCTTGAGCACCCTTCGAACTTGTCTCCCTCAGCCTCGGTGATACCGTCGGGACAGCAGCCGAACTTGGAGGAGTCACAGCCACAGCCGGCCCCGTCGGGACCAGACGCTTGGGTACGACCATCAGTACAGCAACCAAACTCCGTGCGATCGCAGCCGCAGCCTGAAATACACACTCGTCACTTACTGAGCCTCTACACTTTCAACTGGACTATTAGAACTATTTTCTATCTCTTTAAATCAACTGTTTGTGTGTTATTGTGGTCGGACCGTAAACACGAGTATACAACAAATCGACAGTCACTGTAAAATGAATCGACGATCTTGTAATAACATGATCTTGTAAGTCATACTTTGAAAAAAGTGAGTTTCATTTTTGATTCACACCCTCACATTTTGGTGCAGACAGGACGTAAGTGCAGCTATTTCTTATAGTACAAATTTGATGAGAAAGTTCCAGTGTATTGCAGAAAGGGTGCACGTCTGGGACAGTGTTTAACAGTGATCTCAAAACTACGCTCACTGCACTTATGCCCTTTCAGAAATACACAATTCCAATATAATTAATTGGAACTCAGAACAAGATAAACATGTTCTAGTGAGGGCGACTCAAATATAGCATCCATTTAACTACCTACACGCACATGCATATACACAGTATATTATTCACTCATCATGTTTTCAGCCCCTTCCAACACACACGTGCTGTAGGCCTACATCAGTACACACCTGTTACTGTTAAGCAGTGTTGTTAAAGCTACTTTTTAAAAGTAGCACTGTTACAGCTACAGCTACTTGATCTTTGAAAGTAACTTAGCTACTTTTCAGCTACTGTAATTTGTAAGTAGCTCGCTACTTGTACAGCTACTCAAAAAAAGTAGTGACGTTACTTTACAGCTACTTTAATTTGTTATAAAGGACCAGGAGTACATACTATTTAATTATTTCTTTGAAAATCTAGGTTTTCTTACCAATGATCATTTTTTATGTTTATGAAAATAATGTTAGCAACAACTTAGAAGCCACAAATATATGTCTATAAGAGGTTTTATATTTTATATTGCATTGCAAAATTGCAAAAATAGAGTGGCGGCTATTTTTCGCTACAAATACTCGTATATAGTAGCTTGCTACTCGCTACTTTACCGCATTTTCAAATGTAGCGCGCTACCAGTCTCGCTACCAAAAAAAGTAACATGCTACAAGTAGCGCGCTACTTGTAGCATGTTACTTAACAACACTGCTGTTAAGTACTTTTGAGCCTAGAATAGACCATCACATTTTTTTTTCAATTCAATTGTGACATTTTAAGTTTTAACTTGTACATCATTAACTGGTATAACCTGTACCGGTGTATCACTGTATTGTAAACTGAACTGAACTAATCGCAACTGTGCATTATCTTATCAAATCCATGTATCTCTAGAACTTACTTCTGCTATGGATTTATCAATAAACTAACACAAAATTACTGGATGTACTACATGTGGGCTCCTCAAAGCAAGGAACATAACATTACCAACACACACTTGCCACCTTTTGGACAGAGTCCACTTTTCCCTTTATTGAGTTCAATCACAGTATAAAGAGGATACAGTAGCGAAACTTGGGAGAGATTCCATCGGCAAACTCCTGCGCGCGCAGCTACGGTCGCCCTGGCGGCGAGTTATCCGAGTTAGCTCATATTGTAGGCGAGGAGAGCGGCGAGGGGTGGCGAGGAGGTATCCCTCTCCCCCTCCCCCCAGGTCTCGTCCATGGTCTCGTTGAGTTTGGTCTAACCCACCGCTACGAACGCCACCCGCTTCCGTGCCGCAAGTCGTCTGCTGTGCCAGGCATGGCACTTTCGCTACTGTATCCTCCTTATACTGTGGTTCAATCTTCTTTAGATTTCAGCAACAGTTTCAAGAAGTTAATTTTGTTAGAATTCAAAACTAACATAAACCCTATTCTTCCACTATAACATTGGACTATTGTTTTGGCTGGCTGTTGTGTATCAGGCAGTACGAACAATACAATACTGGACGTAATGATCCAAACGTGACTGTCAAGTAACTACTACGAACCACTGATATAAATTATAAATAAATACAAAACATATAATAATCATATAGGCCTACAGTACACAATCATACCTGGCTATAACCTGTCAACCTGTAACCTATGAAGCAAAATTACTAGGGGTGTGCGAGTAGCACTTTTCCAAATCGAGTCGAGTTCGAGTTCGAGTAGTAAATAACTCGCGAGTTTCGAGTCGAGTTTCGAGTAGTGCCTGAATATAATAAAAAGATACAGGAAAGGAATAACTACCGGTAGAGGACTAGGCAGACTAGACCTAGGGCCCCATCTAAGCTACCGCTGAGTTCACCTAGGCTAGGCCTTGGCCTAAAAGCTGTCCCTGGGGCCAGGCCTAAAACCATATACTGTAATTTGTTCAATATTATTGTCTCCCTAGGCCTAAGGCTCAAACGATGCTAAATTCTGCCAACTGGGTCTAGGCCTACGTGATCTAGACAAGGAAAGTACTAAAGCTTGGCCTAGGTCTTGGGTCTTGGGATAGGCTAGGGCTGTGCTCGAAGCATGGCCAAATGCTAGGCCTAGGCCTAGGACTAGGCCTACACTGTACACGGGGACCTGGCACAGGAGAAAGACTTTAAGAGAAACAATAGAACTACAGTGTAATCTGTTTTGCAGATGGGTTGTCAGATGGCCACTTTAGTTTATTGTGAGACCATGTTGGCGAGTGTTTCCCCATTTTGAGATTACATTTTGGACTTAAGTTGTATGGAACGTTTTAAAAATGATTCTAAATACATGATGATCAGTAGGGAATATAATATCTTTGATGATTAGGTACTTTTAGGCCTAGGCCAGGCCTACGACCAGGGTCTAGGCCTAGGCCTAGGGCCTAGACCTAGGCTATGCTAGGCTTAGGCTCTTTGAACATAGTAGGCCTATGCGTCAGCGATCTTGTAGGCCTAGGTTCTCGAAGATTCCCTTCCATTTGTTTGGCTGCCACTTCTACATCATCCACACTTAGTTCACAAAAAACGCAGACACTTTTTGCCAATTTGCAGAAGTATAGGCCTAATAAGCGTCGTCTGCGTGTATCGATCTGCTCGATAATGATCGATACCGTATGTCACTTTTTCTTCAAAGTCGATTATAAAATCGACACTTAAGCTATTTTTGGATACTAGCGCTACCTATTGGCGGTATTTTTAACCAGTTGAATACGGCGGCTCAGTCGATCAAAACTACTCGAAGTCGACTCGTTTTTCATGAAAAACTCGATCACCTCGAGTCGAGTAGTAACTACTCGACCGAACTCGACTTTTCGAGTACTCGCACAGCCCTAAAAATTACATTAAAGATTTTTCTTTATTTTGCCACTCGTTTACACCTGCACATAGTTCTGTGAAAATGTATAGGGTATAGTACTTGAATACTAAAGAATATGCATAAATAAGAAGAAAACCTAGACGTTTACTGAGGCATATAAAATTCATTGATCACTTGAATGATAAATAAATGTGAGAGTGGATGGTTTTTACATTGAATACTTCAGCTGCTTTACAACATTTACAAGAGCTCACCTTGACTGTGAGGTCCTTTAGCAACTGTGACCCCATCTGGGCAGCATCCGAACTGGTACGTGTAGCAAAGACACCCCTCGAAGTCTGGCCCAGCCGCTGGCGTGTATCGGTTGGGGCAGCAACCATGTGCCGTGTGTTGGCAGCCACATCCCTCGTTGTTCTGTCCACGAGCCACTGTCGAGTTGTCGGGACAGCAGCCGTAGCGGGCGTACTGACACCCGCAACCTGCAACGTCACGGGCTTTAGTCACCATGGCCGAGCGACCGCACGTTTAAGTCGACCAAAATCAAGCAAAATTTTGCAAATCTATATTCTTACATTTCTCATCTTATAATCTGATATTAATCTTAATCTTTCGATTTTTTTTTTTGATTTTTTCTTAATCTTATATTTCGAGTAAATTTGAGATCGAGCAGTATAACAAATCTTTTTAAGAAGTCTTCCAACTTTCTCCACTAGGCTTACAAAAAAATTTAATTTAACCAAAACTGACCTATACCCATGATCCATTAATTTTCAAATCTGAATAAAATTCACCTTTACTCTGTAAAGTATATATACAGTCTTTATACACAAAGATATTCTAAGGTTATCTCAATTTTCGAGACAGTGTAGGAGCTGGTCGAGCGAACATTATGATGAGGTAATCTCCGCTAGACTTGCAAAGCCCTACCCCTAAGCCACACTTGAGGCGCACAGAACTGCACTCCGCCCTAGATTGAGAAGCATCACGGCAAAATGCAAAACAGAAAGAAGTTGTTAGTATTGTTGGAGACCATAAACACGAATCACCCCCTTTCTTCTTCAAAGCACTCCTATTCTGTCATAGAATGCACTCCTCTTCTCTCATAGTACGTGCAGCTCTAAACCACACGGATCTTCAACACTTCTGCTTCTAGGTTTGTATTGTGTAACAAAAACTGCACCACCAAAATGTTGAAGCAGTGATGTTAACAAACAATTTTTTTCAAATTGACCAGTTTCCTTAACAGCGCTGCGGCGAGTTTTGGAAGCTCGCATATGACATAGTTAGCATTGAAGACATAGGCGAAAAACCACTTATCTCGCTCTAGCTACGAAAATAATTTTTTTAGCGGGAGACTTATTTGAAAGCGTTTATGGGAATTACAATTCTACGTATTTTGAAAGTATTACGAAAAATCTACATGCAGCAATGAGGGAGTTATTGATCGTAAATGATCTTCTTGCGTGTGGCTGCTGCGCGAATCTCGCCTCTAAGGCGTGACCTTCTGTCGTATACGCAGGCTGAGCCGTCGCTGGTGTGCGTAAGGTCTACTAGCGAGATTTGAGTGAGATGCACATTTCAAACGAACAAGCCGCGCCAAGAAACCGTTGTACAACTAGCAAATATGAAAATAGAACCACGCTCATTGGATCTGACAGATCGGCGCGTCAAGTTGACTTAAATGTGCAATATTAGGTTCGGGATTTGTAAATCATATACAAAGGAAGTGTAATTATTTATTATTTTTAAACTTCTCACAAACGTCTGGTAGGCTATGTATACAGCATTTGTTAAAAAATGAATTATACAAATAAGTGATAAACATATCGAGGCGGAATGTTATATTCAGTGCTATATTACCAGTTTGTCATATTAAGAAATCAACCGTAAGAAAAAAATACACTTGCTTGGTGATGTACACTATTCGCCGATCTATCAGATCCAATGAGCGTGTTGATAGGTTCTATTTTCATATTTGCTAGTTGTACAACGGTTTCTTGGCGCGGCTTGTTCGTTTGAAATGTGCATCTCACTCAAATCTCGCTAGTAGACCTTACGCACACCAGCGACGGCTCAGCCTGCGTATACGACAGAAGGTCACGCCTTAGAGGCGAGATTCGCGCAGCAGCCACACGCAAGAAGATCATTTACGATCAATAACTCCCTCATTGCTGCATGTAGATTTTTCGTAATACTTTCAAAATACGTAGAATTGTAGTTCCTATAAACGCCTTCAAATAAGTCTCCCGCTAAAAAAATTATTTTCGTAGCTAGAGCGAGATAAGTGGGTTTTCGCCTATGCCTTCAATGTTATCTATGTCATATGCGAGCTTCCAAAACTCGCCGCAGCGCTGTTAAGGAAACTGGTCAATTAAAACAAGACTACTTAATATACTAACTGGAATGTTTGTATTACGAGATAAAATAATTGAGGATCACTTTTTCAAGCTTTGAATGATCTAAAACCAAGAAACACTTTCAATATTGAACAAAGACGCGGGATAAGTCGCTACAGAAATCCTTGTTAATTCAAACTCTATTCAAATTTATGTTAAAATTCAAGCTAATGATGATGTCCCAACAGACAGTTTGGGTAGGGCTACAATGCTAAGTGTTGATGTTATTTATTCCAAATTTTGTAACTCAAATTAATTGTTTTAGGGTAGCTTTTTTTTTTATCATATGCCCACATTTGGCTTAATCAGGCCATCATGTAAGATCTGGTCAACCAGTAGAGACAGGCCTCCTTTTCTTCTCTCTTCATGCCGTTAGGCAATGCGTCACGTTCTGTTTTAAGTTTACTACATCTAATTAAAGGGAGACTATTGTATTAGAGACTGTATGTTTACAAAGTGCTTTTAGGCATGGGATAATGTATAGTACTTGTGTTAGCCTACCTTCTAGGTTTGGTCCCTGAGCAGCTAAGATGTTATCCGGACAGCAACCATAGCTGGAAGTAAGACAGCATCCCTCCAGGTTGGGACCGTGAGCTGGAGTTATTCCGTCTTCGCAACAGCCAAAGGCCTCGCTCTCACACGGCATACGACACCCGTCGAAGTTGGGGCCGAGTGCTGAAGAAATATAATAAAGCTAGTTATTTAAGGACCTTTGAATAAACCTTGAATCCCACATCATTTTGACAATAATATACAAAAAAACACATTTTAATCTGTTTACTGTCATGACTTGTTAAAAATATAGTCAATGTGGGCACAAAACCAATTTTCGGACAGCAGATGTATTTCTGCATGGCTCTGCATAAATAACTTTGGGTTGATTAAATGATAATGAAAAATAAGTACCTACAATGAAATATACAATTGAAACTTACAATCAAATAAATAAATTAGCATATGGTACGTGTTTGTACGTTAGTATAAGGTAAGTGTATTTACTAACCAGGTGTTTCTGCATTAGGACAACAGCCAAAGTACGAAATAGTACAGTTTTCATGGTTAATAACTCCACAGCCTTCAAAGTTAAGTCCAGTAGCGGCCGTCTGACCGTCAGGACAACAGCCGTGGGTTGATTCGGCACAGTCATCCGCAGAACTTTCTGTCGTGGAGAATGCTTGGCCTGACCCTAGAACCAACATTAACCACATGTTAGTGCCTCCTGCAATAGGCATACTAATCATCACAGACAAGGTGTTAGCCAGAATACTTTCAAAATCAAATTTAGTTGAGAATTTTATATTGAAATGTCAAAACAAACCTATACTTTTTGCAGATAATTTTTCATTTTCGAAAAACAAAATTTCTACTAAAAATATCTTCAGGTGACGAAAGTGATGAAGAAGTGATGATTGAAGAGGTGGTTGTTTCAGGCATATCTAGCAGGCAACGATGAAAAATTGCATAATGGGCCAAGATATTTGCGTAAAGAGAAATCGAAAGAACGGGAAACAGTTCCAAATTCTCCTACGTGATGTTTTTCCTAATAATATTGATGGCACATGGCACATATCTCTACTCAAAGTATAAATACAAAATACAGATTTTTACCAACCCACCAGGTTAGCAACAAACAGTCAAAATAGCTCAAACTAACTGGGCAAACTACCTTTCACCCAAAGGCAGCCATCAAGGTATCGATGGTGAATCATCGGACATGTCAGGATACAATACAAATAAAAGAGACAGATTACCTTCTTCGTCGTCACAGCCTGCAAAGTCAGGACCACTGGCGGCACGCGAGCCGTCTGGGCAACAACCATGCTTGGTGTCTTCGCAAGAGTCACATTCGCCCGAGCCTTCACATTCAAAGCAGCCTGCGTTGTTGGGACCCGTAGCTGCGGACATCTGGTCAGGACAGCAGCCAAACCTGGGGTCAAACAGAAGGTATCGAAGTCACATTCACCCGAACCTTCACAACTGGCTTTCACAACTCCACCAACCAAGGAGGATTTTTCATGAAACCAGTGTATATACAAATCAGAGGAAATGATTTACAGGACTAATTACTTTCATCTTACTTGTACAACCACAACGCTCGCGATCCAGTCACCCAATCACAATCTCAATTCAGACGTCAAACTCACTCTGTGCTTTGACACTTGAATTCGACCATTCCTTCGTCCAGCTTGCAGCCTTCAAAGTCGTTGCCCTCGGCAACAGAGACGCCATCTTGACAACACCCGAACAGTGTTTCCGCGCACATAGATGGCGGACACCCTTTGTCCTTGGGCCCCTCCGCTGGGGACACTCCGTCGGGACAGCAGCCGTGTACTGTCTCGTTGCACGTCATCGGCGTGGGACAGCCTAGGGACAGAGAACATTCACAATCAGCAACCATTGTCAGTAAAACAATATGAATATAAATTGTGAGAGACCTTAAAAACCCGTTTCAATTTAAAAACCACTTAACAAAGGCATGCCATGTCCATAAGGCTGTATGTTCAGCTGCCCTGCGGTATCCCCGATTTCTGTATGATAAAACTGCTTTAAAATTGTCAAAATTTAACAAAATACATAGACTATTCTCCTAGAGCAGTGATTCTCAACCGGTGTGCCGCTATGATGCACATGGTGTGCCGCAAAAATTTGCAAATTTAATAATTATTTTAATTTCATTTATTGTTTTCAACTGTCCAGATACCAGATTATTTGCATATTTGACGGACATATTTACTCAACTTAACAAGCTTAATACTGCCACAAGACCACAAGAAAATATTCTGACATTGTCAGATAAATTACACGGGTTTCGTGAAAAACTTACTCTGTGGATTGAAAATGTGAAAAGTGGTGATTTAGGGATGTTTCCAATGACAAATGACATCGATCCGACAGGTGAAATAACCGGGATAAACATTTCTAGCCACTTAGAAACTCTTAAAAGTCAAATGGCGCGATACTTTTCCTCTCTTGATGTCTCCAAGTACGACTGGGTTAGGGACCCCTTCTCTTACTGTATCGATATTAGCGATCTATACAAAATTAAAAAAGCCACTCCTGATGCAATAGAGAAATATAAAATGGCAGTGTGCCGCCAGATTTTCCCATTCTTACCAGGTGTGCCTCGACTAAAAAAAGGTTGAGAACCACTGTCCTAGAGAATTTAGTGATCTTTCTTATGTATGTTTTTCAATACATTTTTCCATTTTTCAAATGTTCTAAATATGTGTTGTTGCTAGACACCTGTCCAATTCATTTAGAACATTTGCAAAGAAACATTCTTAAGAAAGATCAATATTTCTCTATGAGATGACATTATATTGTTTTAGTTGTAAACATTTAAAAGCATTTTAAATCAGTTTTAACAGACAGTAATACTAATCGGGGGCTCCGCAGGGTAGCTGGACGACATACAGCTTTAAACGATAAACTCTCAGTAACTACAACATTATTTTGCCATGAAAAATATTTATTTATAAAATGGTAGGCCTGCTTTCCATGACCTTCTGCGACCTCGAAAACAGTTTCTTATATAGGTCTAATCATTTAGTTCTAAACACGTTTATTAAAAAGAATTAGTGTATGAAGTATTGTGTTGTTTACCTTTACTAAATGGACCCTCTGCTTCTGATATACCATCAGGACAGCAGCCAAACTTGGACTTTTCACATTTCTTCACGTCTGGTTTCTTCTTTGGTTTGCATTTCCTGACCTTCTGTTCTTTGGTAATGGCAAGTTCGATGGGGCTTTGAGATGTACCAGTCATCCATTCTGTATACAGATGCATAAAGCTTAAATTTGTGTTCAAAACCATTAATGTTATTAACCACATTATAATCATTTTCAATAAATCATTTAAAATTATTTACTATCTGCAGTTTATGACTGTACCGTATTGAGTTCAGAAGACCTTCGAAAATCTGCAAAATGGCTAAATGTAAGGAAAAAAGTTAACTCAATATTTCTGCTGATCTACTATGGGAGACCGTATGACAGCAACACTGTGAGAGTTCCTATCCACACAAATTTCAGTATGCCCCTCACTTAATGTATGCAATTATGATGTCATGTAAATACAGATGGCTGTGGGACTGCTTATCCTTACCCGCATGCAAAGAGTGTGATAGACTGTGTTAATCCACAAGCGATTGTCAATTAATAATAATAAATTACTACTTCTACTACTACTACTACTACTACTACTACTACTACTAGTAGTAGTACTAGTACTAGATTCATGTGTTTTTTTTTGGATTCTACAGCTGATTATTATTTTAAATACGTAACACATTTGAATAATTTAGTGTTAAGTGCTTAAGTAGGTCTATAATAAAAATTACTATAAATAATGTATTAGGCATAGAAGATTGGACTTAACTGAAGTGGAGCTAGATATAATAGGTTGAGTGAATGATATCGCTCACAGCGCACTCTACCTGTCATATGGTCTCACATATAAGGACCACTATTATTTTAGCTTTTTTTTAAATTATACCATTCCATTAGGAATTCATTGTGTAGGGCTACGGTGGTTGAATTAAAATTTTCAAATTGATTCCAGAACAAAGATTTCTATATCGCACCACGGTATCCGACTTTTTCCCGACATCAACATCGATTTGTTAATAATAGTTTTCAAAAAGCTAAATATTACGAAATCTGCCATAGGAGCGGCACAAGATTACGATTTACGCTTGATGGAAAGTCCGAGGCAGGCAATTCCAGCTCGTTATGGTGGCACCATAACGGCTTACCAGAAAATACATAATGACATGAGATGTCAATTGTGGGTATAAAAAAAGAAGAAGATGGTGGCACCATAGTGTCGTGTTTGTACTGTCAATGTTCTTATTTCTTGGGTAGGACTACCTTTTATTGAGTCATTGTTCACTTCAACAGAAAGGAAAGTACCCTTGAAAACGTCCACACAACAAGGACAAAACGTGAAGTACTTAGCCTTAAAATCTATTAAAATAAACATTGACTTGTGAGGCTAGTATTATAATGGGCTGTGAAAGAATAAAAAATTGTGAAATAATAACAATAATAAATAATAAAAATTACAGTTTAGTTTGGTATAAGATCCAACAGTTTACCTTCAAGCAAGAGTATGATGAACTCGAGAATTTAAAGTTTCTATTCAATTTTACTTTCAATTTTCAAGTTCATCTTACTCAAAGGTAAGCTGTAGATCATATTGAAACAATGAACTATTCCATGCCTATCAACATAGGCTTACAACAGGGGAAAGAATTCATAGAACACAATTTATTAAAATGCATGTTTTTGCAGTTACAAAGCTGATGCATATAATTCATCAACAGAATAGTTGACATGCACAACTTCGAGTAGGCCTACTGTCTACGAGCTTTCAGTACTACTCCCAGCATTTCATCAGTACCTACTAATTTTCCCATTAAAAGCCAAACCAAGCCTTCTACTAAGTCGAAATACTTTTCGCAATTCCAAACTCTACTACACAACACAACGTTCATTGGGTGTTAATTAGTAGGCTAACTAAATAGATCACGAATGGCAGAATACATAATAGGAGCCAAATACGTATATGATATGTCTACCAAACTTGCCAAAGGTTAGTTTCCATTTCCATTTCCTTACAGCCTTGAGTAATTAATTAGCCTATTTAAGCAAAATACAATGTATATGGGTATGTAGGCCTATGTCTACCTACAAGGATCAAAGTATTAAGTGATAACAATAGATTGTACAAACCATCATCCACAGTTGTGCCTCCACTTTCCCCTGAAACGGTTGTCTCGTCACTTTCTCCAGAGACGGTTGTGGCACCACTTTCTCCCGAGACAGTTGTTTCTTCACTTTCTCCAGACACAGTTGTGCCTTCACTTTCTCCCGATACAGTTGTGGCGCCACTTTCCCCTGATACAGTTGTGGCTCCACTTTCTCCCGATACAGTTGTGCCTTCACTTTCTCCCGAGACAGTTGTGGCTCCACTTTCGCCCGAGACAGTTGTGGCTCCACTTTCGCCCGATACAGTTGTAGCTCCACTTTCTCCCGAGACAGTTGTGGCTCCACTTTCACCCGAGACAGTAGTACCGTCAGACTCGCCAGAGACCGTGGTGCTTTCCCCACCGTCCGTGGAACCTCCTTCCGTAGAACTGGAGTCACCAGGTTCAAGAGTTGAAGTATCGGGGGAGACGGTCGATATCGGCGAACCGGTCGGGCCCGACGAAGGCTTATTGATGTCGGGATAATCCACTTCTCCCGGTTCCGGTATGTCGGGGCCATCGTCTGTCTCCTCGCCTGTGGTGGTGTCAGCGCCGGACGTCGTACCTTCCTCGGTCTGGGAGCTGCTCGAGGTCTCTGTCGGGCTGGACATGTCGGAGACTGTCGACTCTGTCGCGCTAGACGTGGAGCTCATGTCGGTTGTCGTGTCCACCGTGGGCGAGCTACTGTCGCTGGACATGTCGCTGTCGGAGGAGGAGGAGGAGGAGGAGGAGGTGTCTTGACTGTCGGTGCTGGTCTCTATGTTGGAAGTACTACTCTCCAGGAGTGCGCTAGTGGTATCTCCGCCCGACGAGCTATCTATGTCGTCACTAGTACTACCGTCCTTGGAAGAACCAGAAGAACCGGCACTCGAAACAGACACGTCGGAAGAAGCTGTGGTTTCCGAGGCGGAATCGCTACTGGCGTCCACGGTCGTACCGTCAGAACTAGTTTCTACAGA
Source organism: Isoperla grammatica (assembly GCA_945910005.1). Classification (NCBI taxonomy): domain Eukaryota; kingdom Metazoa; phylum Arthropoda; class Insecta; order Plecoptera; family Perlodidae; genus Isoperla; species Isoperla grammatica. The sequence goes on from OX246738.1 coordinate 28,572,496, forward strand.
AGAACCATCCGAAGAACCATCTGGAGAACTATCTGAAGAACTATCTGAAGAACTATCTGAAGAACTATCTGAAGAACTAACTGTGGTAACCAAGTCTTCAGATGTGGTGGTTAGTGAACTATCAGAGTCGGAAGTGTCGTAAGTAGCATCGCTAAGCATTAGATCAAGAGTGATTGGACTAGAAGCGGTACTGGAATCACTACTGGGAGACAAGTCAGTTAAGCCACTACTGTGTGTATCCATGCTGCTAGAAGAGGAGCTACTCAAATCATCTACTGAGGTGGAAGGAAGGAATCCTTCAGTCATACCAGATGCTGCATCTGTGTCACCTGACCCTTCTTCATCGGTCACCCCAGGAGCTGGAGTAACACTCTGAAAAAACAAATTTCAAAATGTGTGACCATTAGATAGAACAATGAACCTGGTTAACATACAGGAATGTCAATGCCCTTAGTTATTTTCAGCTTATAAATGAGAAACGAGCAGACGTGAGATTACAAAAGTAAACATGTTTTCATGCTTCCAATTATAAGTGGCATGGAGACGATGCTTTTTCTCTATTCATATGTTGAATTTGAAAGGAATACTTGATTAAGAACGTACGAAATAGGACATGGATAAGCTAGAAGGTGTCCTGTGTCTATTGGATGGGTAGACACATGAGGACATAAAATTACGTCTATACATGCAGGCATACCAAAACAACATATAATCGTACATTTTTCCAATATTTCAGTTGCATATTATACCAATTAGGCCTAAGGATGATTAATGATTTAATGATGGTTAAAAAATAAAAGATAAATGTACCAGCTAAATTTACTGACACAGACTTGGATTACATAACCTCATCATACTGTCTTCTTTAACTTTTGAAAATCTGTATTATAATTTAACCGCTGCAAGACGTAATCAATATGATCATTGATTACAGACTGAACTCACACTTTCATCCAGCCCCAGTGTAGGTTCCATGGTGATGAATGTACCGTCCTCTTCCTCCTCACATTCCTCCTCCTCGCTAACCACCTTCTCCGGCTCTACGGGTATTATCTGGTCTGAAAACAACCACTCACTTTAACGTTTGTCTTATGGGGACTAGAGGTCTGCATGGGCATAAATATAGAAGCTCGGCCCTGGCCTGTACTAACGATTCATAAGCGACTCAAGGCCAGGCCCACCTGAAGTGTAAATTGACCCATAACAGCCCGTTCAACTGTTAGACTCAAAGCAGCATGTTGATATTTGTAGTATCTACACCAGTGTCTGGATAGCAGTGTAATGATGATATCAAGGGTACGAAATGCTATGTATCAATTAGGTACCCACATTAGACATTACATTGTGCACTGTTTGTAAAGAAACTCTTGTTTCAGTCACTCCTTTTGTAGTTAACAATGGCACCAATAACCATTTTGATTACCACTTTATCGGGGGATATAAATGTTAAGACTTTCATATTTCGTGGTAGACCTAAGCACATATTCATCATTTATTGACAGCTCAAACGTTAATATACATTTTGGTCTCAAATATTGCCGTTGTGACGTCTCGTGAATAGTAAATGGATCACTTACCTCTTACTGACTTTCAAGAGGCAGATAATTACAGTGTTCAACACATAATAAGTGGATGCAAGCGCCAAGACTGAGACACTATATTCTCACCTCCGCTACATTGGTGCTTGTTACACTCTTCCGACGAGAACGGAGTGGTGCTTGGGTCACAGTTGGTCGCGCCGACAGTTTCGTTGTCCTTCATACAGATCACTTTCCTTGACATGTCGCCACCACCGCATTCCTTGGAACACTAAAACACACCCAACAGATCTCAGTAAGCTTGTGATGGTTTGGTCATATCCTCGGGTACAATGCCACAACAATACGAGGTACAAAGAACAATTCTTAGTCTCCGTGTAACATCGTTTACAGCGGCCACGATTGTGATACAGTTGACTTAGCAATAGCTACAAATTGGCCAATAGCAGTGGTATTGAATTTGAGAAAAGATAAATCACAAATAATCACACATTTACACATTTTAATTTAATTTCCGAAACCTGATCGGTGACAAGTCTTAAGGAATTATAGTACTTTGTAACCTAACATAAGAGGCTTGAGGTGTTTCGCCATGGCAACACACATTGTCAAAGGCTTTTTCACAAAGATGGCCGCTACCCACATCGTTGTGAGGTACATGCAACTTATCAATAGTAAATAGTCATGTGATGATGATCCTGACCCTCTATGACAAATCTGTTTCTTTTGAGACAATTTCAAACTTATGTTACAAAACAATCTGTATAGAATATGCTAATAACGTATGTAGGCCTATTCTTATTTAAATTACCAAAAAAATGAAGATTTAGAAAAATAGGGTTGCCCCTGGTAATCAATTGTTATTGCACTTGGTGATCATTTCATTTATTTATTTATTTATTTATTTAGGGTTTCTTTCAAGCATATCGTTACATAGGATTGGTTAAATAATACATCGAATGCTTAATGCAAATTTAAATAGTAGGCCTACGTACTTCTGAATTATTATATTGCCTGCATACCTAATTTTTGTTTGTTTAAATAGCAAGTTCTTAAGTCGAAAGTAGTAAGTTATTACTACGTATCTGCCCACCTGCTGGCATGCAACACAATACCGCCAAACACGAAAGTTAAAAAGGCTCAAGAATCTTTTCTAAAATTTGAGTAACCATCACTTTCACAAAATTTGTTGATGAGCAGTAATTCCGTTGTGCTATCTTAAACTACCGCTTCAGTCACTATTCAAGTTCACAGATTTTAATTTGTCGATATTTACTGGGCAATTTTTTTATTGTAGGTAGAGTATAAAATATGATCCAACGGTCAACTTTAGACAAAATGATCCTGGTTCCTGAATATTCTTTTTAGCCACACTACCTTTACAACATGACCTTTCCAACACACATGCATGCATGTGAACAATATAATTACTTTCATTTTGCATCAATTATGGAGTATTTCATGTTTTAATTTAATTTTGTTACTTACATTGTTGTACTTGCTAATATAAAGTTACAAACTTCAGTTTTATATATGACTTTCAGACAACACAAATAACGGTATACTGTTTCTATTGTTTCTCTTTTCTAAAATGCAAGCAAGTTAAGGGCAAAGGGTAGTCTCTACGTCAAAAAACGCAGAAAATGTTCATTATTAAATAATATCTCAAGATTGCAACAAGAAAGCGAAAATCTAAATCAGCAGCAAACTTTGCTTTGGTAAGCCCTACAGATTGAATAAAATATTATAACCATTAGCGTAGTATTTTGATTATAATTCGATAATTAGTAATAAAATTAATTATTTATAAAAAACATACTGATTATAATATAAGTCACGACTAAGCGCATTCAATGTGTAGGGCTTACTAAACCACAGTGCGCTGTTGATTAAGATTTTTGATTTCGAAGCCTATTCTTGTGATATAAATTAAAAATGAAAATTTGTTGCGGTTTTTGACGTAGGTGTATCCTTCCCTGTTAACAATATAAGATCGCGAGTAACTTACACCACTCCAGGGGCCGGAGAACCATTGCCCTGCACACTCTGCTTTCGCTGAACAGTTCTTCGTGTCTTCGTACTTTTCTTCTTCGTCACATTTTTCATCTTCGACCTTCTTTATGGTCTCGCCATCAGTGTCGTAAGCACCACAGAAGACTTTCCGTGTCTTTACTCCATTTCCACACACAGCCGAACACTGTAAAGTTTCAAATACAACATTTAGATCCAAAGCTACAAATTTGAAGACATTGTCACAAATAAACATGTAGTATAGAGATACACCTTTTTAGCATGAATTTTCTCTAAATATTACATTTTGCAGCATCTAGTTTTTTTAGACCCATAAATGTGGACTCATCCACTCATTGCCATACCTTACTCCACTGAGCAGCAAACCACTGGAATTCACACAACACCGGGCTCTCGCAGTCTCGAACCAAATCCGGGATGCGGTCCTTGTGGCACTTCTCATCTGGATACACTTTGCCCTCCAAGTTGGCGCAGAAAGCCTTTCGAGTCTCCTGAGTAAGGCCACACTTGTCTTCACACTAAAAAAAATAAAATGCAAAGCATAAAAAACAGAACTGAACAACATGACAAAATTAGTGAAAATAAATATTAAATAGAAATAAATCATTAGAAATAAAAATGAGCTAATAAAATAGTAAAAATATAAAACGATAATCTTACTATTTTAAGTGAAGACACTACCAGCTCTTAAATTGCCATCATTTTAACCATTCATTTTTAAATTTTTGTTATAGTTATTACATTTTAAAATAAAATTAGGCCTACATTATTGTGTTAGTGTACGGACCCAGTCCAGTAATATGAATCTCCGGTTTCAACTTCCTACCAGTTCTAGAGTGAACGGATTGCTGAATTCAGCAAATACACTGATTAGCATCAGGTCTGACTGCATACAATTGTTAACTTACTATGTATGTGCCCATCACTTAATTTCTATGTAACTTGGGCTAGATATAACTAATTCCCACAAAATAGCAGTGAGCAATAGCAAATACTATTATTCCTAGAAATGGAACTATTTCCTTACCCCTGACCAGTCGGACAACACCCAGTCGACCCCTTCGCAAGGCCTCAGCATACATGATTTGGCATCTTCTGGCTTTTCTCCTGCACAGGCTGAATCTTCCAGCACTTCAATCTTCCCGCTGGTATTTCGGAAACATCGCACTTGTCTCTTTTGTTGTCCGTCACCGCATAAGTGGTCGCACTACACAAGAATATCAAACAATGAGTGTTACCTACGAGCACAGATGCTGACTAGATGTGATCACACTACTTCTTAATTACTTCTTAGTTCTTAAATGATCTGCAAAGTACTGTATATAAACCAGTGTTAATCAGAGCAGTATACATGAGTTACATACGTATATCAATAAGGATAAGGGATGACATTTTGGAACGAATTAATTGATTCTGAACGATTTTTCTAAGAATCGATTCCAAATTTGAAAAAGTGATTTCTCACCATTTCTGTTTGGGTGCTGAATGTGTTCTGCAGTGCAAATAAATACTTACACACATTGATGTACATACAGTACCTACTTTAAACAATCGACCTACTTAATTATTTTATTAGCTAATTCCACCCATGTAAAAACATTTAAAGTGGGATACATAATAAATACTTGAGTAATTCTTGACTTAAGTTTGCAAGTAAAAAGAAGTTAAATGCCACAAACAAATTTGTTTTATTCTACTTGGAAATCAATTCCTATATATATATATATACCATATTGATCAATTCTGAATGTTTGAAATCATGTCTACGTTAGAATCGAAGCCAAGCAACTCACGGGTTTCCACGGGTCAATGTGCCACTGCGGACAATCTACGCCCTCGTTGCATGGCCTCTTGGTCGGCGGCTTGGGCCCCAACAGTTCCTCACACTCGCCGTCGTCGGCGACCGAGGGTAGACCGTTGGTGACTATCTTCTCGCACAGCACCTGTCTCAGTTGGAAGCCTCCTTGTCCGCAAGACTCGCTGCACGGACCCCACTCGTCCACGGCCCAGCTCGCGGGGCAGGGGTCAGCGTTGCATGGCTGGCTGCGTTCCGGCTCTCGGGCTGGGTCACATAGGTGTTCGTCCACGACCTCTTCGTCCTTGCGGCGGATGCACGTCACGCGCCTCGTCTGGCTGCCTACACACACACGTTACGAGGTTTCGTTTAATATATGAGTGTGGCATGATTGTAACAATAAAGGTTTTGATGTGTTAATTTTGATTGAATGGTTGGAAAATAATTTTTAGAAAATCACAAAAATGCTGTTCTTTTTTTGGCATAGTATAAATTAGGGATGACATCGGGTAGTAAAATCTGGATTCGATTCCAGCCCCTCAAGGATTCGGGTAACCCGAATCCTAGAAGTGTAAATCACGTAGCTCAACATGTTATTTGAAGGCCATGGACATTGACATCCCAACCACGACTGACCGAAAAAAAATGGATCTGTTTTATTTTCGATTTCACCCTTGAACGGAACACGTTTCATTGTGTGGGTTGGGAGACTTAGCACATGGCGAGCACAACTAAAAATGAACCCGAACAAGATTCGAATCCTAAAAAAGGATTCGGGTAATTTTTGGATTCGGGTAACCCGGATACCCGATGTCATCCCTAGTATAAATTACTGATAAAGGTAATACAGTAAGTCAGTAACCATAATTATTTGCTGTATTTAATGTGTGATAACTTTTTTGAAGTAGGTACATACATCGGTGCCTTTATTTTATATGAAGTCTACATCCTTTTAATACTTGTTAGGCACATAGTGCATATTAAGAAATATGCTAAGTTTAAATCTAGATATCTATGCTCATAAACAGTGATGGCAAACAACAAATGTTAAAAATGACCATCCTCTGTGGCCTTAAAAACAACACAAAAAGTTTATCATTGAACTATTTTAACAATATACTTCACATAGTTGAAACTTGAAATTAAATATCTGTTAGGCAATCTCAATACTTGCAGGATTGATTACATTGGGATAAGGGCCTACCAAGAGGATGGTGGAAACAGATAGACTGCACAAATATCCTACCTGTAATTTGTCCCTTTCAATTTATCAAACCATTATTAAATTATTACAATTTACCAGAGGTTCTTTCAATTGATACTGATGCTCCAGTTACCAGGATGTAAAACTAATGAATATTAAACTTAACATGTATTGCACTTGGTTAGTTCTGCCTTGACATTAAACAGGATGTACATTTTCATCCTCAATTTCTACTACATTAAGGTGGGTCCACAAAGCTTAGTTAGGTCAACATTACTCACCGCCTCCGCATGTTGCACTGCACTCGGAAAAGTTGTCGGATATCCAAGAGTAACTGTCTGGATCAGTCTGTTGGGAAACTCCTTTGGGAATGCTGTAATCGTACTGCACTCCTGGATTCACCCCTTGATACAGAAGCTAAGAAAGAATATCTTCCTAGTAATTATGCTAATGCTTAGTTTCGTTTTATTGAATACATAAATTAAAACTAGTTTACAATAAAATAAGGTTAAGATGGCATGCAATGGGGAGTACCTACAGTAAAACGGCATTCTGGTGTCAATGTCATACAGCCACTCATCTTTCTCGTCAAGGGGTGAAATATGTTTTACTTCTATTATAGGCCTATTTATATTTTATAGGCTAGGCCTATATTATTTATTATTTTATATATTATATATTTACAGTCATATGGATTTATAATTTGCTTTTTTTATATTATTGATGTGGTACTGGTAACGAAATTAAACTATATAAACAACTCACACAGTATCACATTTGAAGGAGAGTCTCGAAATGTAGATCTGGCACATTGGTAGGTCTACACAAAAAAAACTGCAAGTTTTCTTCAGCCTTTAGTGTAATTTCAGTATAATAAAACTTGTTATTTTACTGTATACCCGGATATTTGTGGGGTAAATATTAGGGATGATAAGTGTACAGTGTACACGCCATGAGGCCTGTACATGTTTACAGATTTTCCATGATCAGTAAACGATTCATATTTAATTATATTTTTATGATGTGTGCGACCCGCCGAATTTTTTTCTCAAGAGTCAATTTCCAATCGTTCATGGTTCATTCACACGGGGCCAGCAATATGTCTCAGGCTTTCAACCCAGGTTCAAGTGAATCTGGCGGTATTTTATGGTACTATGCTAGCACGATCGACGCTCGACAGTAGATCTGAGTCACTGCACTAGGTAATACGTTATTTGTGAGAGCTCAGGATGTAGTTTTAGTTTAGTTTCCTGTTGGACGCGGTGTAAATGTTTAGTGAAAAACATCCGTTCGACATCCCTAGTAAATAGTAAATACAGTATATACAATACTGTTATGTATGGTACTCATGAAAATGAAAAGTGAAGTGAAATGTAAAAATAAAAAGTACTCATGAAAATAAGCAGTGTAAAACAACATATTATATATTAACTTACCACGACAAATATGGGCTCTGTTGTAGGTCCAAGAGAAACAATTTGATCTGGGGCAAAGAACCCGTGAGGTTTTCTCTCGTAGTGGAATATTGTGCCGGCAAACTTGAGGCTTCTTGAAAAGTCAATTCTCCAATTTCCATTCAAATAATAATGACCTGATTCATTTCTGATTGCTAAAAATAAAAAAGTACTTCAACAAAATGCTTCATAAGTAAAGTTCTCTCAAATAATATATTGGCATTGTAATAGGACTAATTGTAGTCTAGCAACTAGCAAATGAGCAACTGTTACACTGCCCACACATATGTTGAATCTTGTAACAGAGGTCCTAGCATTGCTTATGACGTATAATAGTGAAACCTGCATTAACACCACGAAAGGTACAAAATCATATTTTAAATACACTAACTTTCTGAAATTTAAGTGGAAAACATTTGTAGTTCATGACAGAAAACTTGATAGAAACTACTGCTGCATATATAGAGAGCAGCATATATGTGTAATATTAAGTTAGGATTTAAAACATAATAAAGAGACATCTATTATCAACATACAGTATAAGGACTATACAAGAAATAAGAACATATTAATTATAAGACTTATATAAGGCCCATATAAGACTTATTTTTATCCCAAAATAAAATACATTTGTTGGTTGGTTCGTTTCTGCATAAATAAGTCGAATTCTGCTCTACAAACCTAAATAGTTGCTTGATGCTTCGACTTCACGAATTCGAATATTTGTTGCTCCAGCAGGAATGAGAAGAATATCATTGTACCCTGAAACAGAACATTTCATTTCATTTATTAGCCTGTCTAAAACTCACGGTTTACTATAAATATATTCCAAGTTCTATTAACTACATGTGCTACTACAAATCATATATATCGAAAATCATATAGAAAAGGAAGCCATTTTATATTGGATAGTTAGACAAAAGAATGGCTGAAAAAGCTATCTTGGCAAAGAAGAAGAAAACAAATGTTTATCTGTGCACATATAGGTAGATGTCAGTAGGTTCATTTTAAAATTCATATTTTTTTTTTTATATATATATCTGCTCCCTGTGTCCAACAATGAAGTCGGGTAGGGGATAAGAAATTAAAAATTAATCCCATCATATTCTGGCCCCTAGGTACATCGAATCCGGCTGGCCATGCCTGACGCTTCCCTCATGTTATTATTCATATAATAATTTTTTTTTTTTTATATCTGCTCCCTGTGTCCAACAATGAAGTCGGGTAGGGGATAGGAACTTAATCCCATCATATTCTGGCCCCTAGGTACATCGAAGCCGGCTGGCCATGCCTGACGCAAATATAAATAAAATATGTCTAATTAATGTGTATAGCTTACCAACTTGTAATTCGTTATCCTGCAGCACTCCGCTGACGGGATTACAGCTGGTGCCATCTCCGGCACACTCTCGACACCGATCTTCTCGTGCACTCGAACCCAGCATTTTGTCGCACCCAACAGTCTGCATGGAAGACATAAATACAGACATCTTATTGCTCGGTCCTAACAGAATTGTTTATTAACACATAATAAATGTATTCAAGTGAGTGAGGCCCAGTTTCACCAAACTGTTAGTCCCGAGGTTGGACGTTTATCGGATATTTTCTCCTAGAACTAACATGGCGGGTGCAGGCTGCTAGAATAATGTACACATGTGAAACCTTTGCCAACCAAGCTCCCCCCCCCCCAACAGCTAATAGGGCTGCTAGTTTAGTTCGTAGGTTAGGTTACCAAAACATCTCGGAAAACTTGTGTTGTCCTTTATATATATGTTGTTATTTAATCTCTCAACCACAAAGGTCTACAATTCAGGTAAGCTGTTTGAGGTCTGTCCTTCTACTCATGCTAATCAAAATATATTATTATTATTTTAAGACACTATGGGTTTTTATGTGATGTTTGTTAAAACTATGGTATGGTAACCAATCAGAGATTACCGGTATTAAATTGGAGACGAACAAAGCTTGGTGAATTCGGACCTAGCATGCAATGGAAAGTAGGTACTGTCTTCTCACTTCAATTCACATAAAAAAATAATAGTCCAAGGATAAACAGATAGGTCTATACCAATATAGGTAAGCTTTTATACAGAGCTGGGAGAAAATAATTTTGTAAAGGTTTATTTTTCCGAAATTTTCACGTTTACACCTAACACCTTTTGAAATCTCAAAATGATAACTATAGTATTAAGTTTGAATTTTCACTAACAAAAATTGCTCAACGAAATAACACGGGCTAACAAACAAACGCATCATTGATGTGCTTGTTTTATAATTTATTAAATTTATTGTTGATTATACCCACCACCTTTTGTGTCAACTGTCCACTGTCATTTTGTCACAGGGTATACGGTTAACCGTGCGCAAACATTTGTACACCTATATCTTCGCACAGGCGTGTAGGCTACACTGTTAAACGTTTACACGACTCAGCCCTACTATTATAATATATAATTTAATATAAATTAAAATATGTAGTGAAATACAAACAAATAAAATGTTCACCATCTAACCACAATGGTTTCCAAATCTCTGTTCATTAGGGTCCATTAATTCACTACATAATGATGAATGGGCATTTGAACTTTAAAAGCAAGCAATGTTAAAATGCTGGAATAGGCAACACGCGTACGATTTTTTTTGTTAAACCAAACACTTAGTTAAATAGTATCAGGTACAAATATATTAATGCAAGTCCCAAGTAAAAAAGAAATTTTTAAATAGGTTTAATGTGGTCGCATTTATTGAAGTTTAAACTCGGGGATCTGAAACGCGTACAGGTGGCTGTGACGCAATGATTCAGTAGACGTGGCGTAACAGACCAATCGCTGAGGCGGTGAGCGTACACAGTACAAAACCATGACGTCAAATCCACTCTACATGGCGGCGGCTTGTTTTTCGTGCCCTTTTATTTATCGTTATTCGTTACTAAACCAATTACTTTGAGGCATAGACTGACCTGTTTTTCAAAATTCAAAGACACAAAATTATTAAATGAGAGTTAAGGTATTTAAAAATCGATTCAAATTTTCATACGCGTGTTCCCTATTATTTATATAGAACTGTATTTCACAATCGAGCACTGAAATTATTTATTTACTTTACCAAACATTTCCCATCAACGCAGATGTCCAACTTTTCTTCGTCGCACTTTGTCCCATCGATGACTTTCCTCTTGTGCCGATAGTAGAACCTTTCGCCCCTTGGCATACAATTCAACTCGCATTTGTTGGGAGCTTTTGTGTACGGAACCCATCTAAAAGTGCAAATAAAGTGATGTCAGTAATTCAATGAATGAAGAGAGGATTTGGTCTTATGTTGTGCGAATATGAGCTTGACAGATTCAGAGAAGCGAAATGTACAACGTAATGCATTTTAATTTTATTTCAGAAAAATAAGTGTTTGACACTGATTTTCTCAAGAAAAAGACAAATAATGAATACGTTGTTTTCTAAGCAAATGCGCAACAGATTCATTCATAAACCGCATTGTATACATAACGTTTATACCACCCGCAGATTCAGCAGGAAAATTTAGTATCAAATTTTTTTACTAAATATAAATGAAACCATTCAATTTTGAAAACTAAGAATTAAGTTTCTGATGTAAGATGTTTGAAGACAAAGATCTAGATAATACGTATCTAGTTTATAAACTTGCACCCTTATGTATTTATTTAACTACCTAATTAATGCCCAAAGGTTAAACTACAACTACGAAGCAGATGTCCAACTTTTCTTCTTCGCGCCGTGGTACTTACAGTACTAGGCCTACTATTCATATATTATACTAGAACTAGGTAATTAAATTAACATGACAAAATTGAAAATTGTGTGATTAATACAGCTTCATGAAATGCAAGGGATTGGTAAGAGGGACATGAATTTTACTTGTTTGTTAGTCATTGGGGTTGTCAAAGAATTCATTTAAGGTGTAAAATGCTTTTGCTAAGAGGAAGGTTTTCAGTTTACATTTAGAGAATGGTAGAGAATTAAAGTATTTTGCTGACTGGGGAAGTTTGTTGTAAAATTTACTGCATATGTGGGTTGTGTTGTGGTTGAAATATGAGTGGTTGGATGTGGGAGTGAAAATGTTAGTTCTGATAGTAAGTTTAAGAAGTTAGTTGAGTTAGTTTTGGTAAGATGATAGAGAATTCCCTATAATAATTATTATTATAAAGCCTTTATTTGCAACAGTATGTACATTTCACAAGCGCAAATGAAATAGATTAAACAAACGACACAAAAAACATACAAATACTTATAAATACTTATAAATTGACACTTACATCAGAAACTTAGTATGTGTGCTGATGCGGGTGTGTGTGTGTGTGTGTGTGGGTGTGTTACATTGTGTAAATATGTTTACAATGATTACAGTACAATTTTCAGATTATTTTTGAAGGTAACAAAGCTATTCTGCAGCCTACACACATAGATTTTCTCGAAGGTTCTAAATACTGAACTAGGCTAGATTAACTTAACTTACTATTTGGCTATTTTGTAAAGAGTTCTTACAAAAAACTGACACCTACAGTATAATATATTCCAATCCAATGTGAATTATATGGAGTCTTAAATTTTAGTAGTGGTTATTTTTCTGTATTTATTTATTTCTATAATTATTTATTAAATAGCACTTTGGTCACACATTTAATGATGCACTGTTAACCCAAGATAATCTTGTAGGTACTTACTCAAAATATCTTCCTTCAAACAGGTGTCTGTTGTATTCAGCACATTGTTCTGCTCTATAATCAGTTTCCAAATCTGGACAGTCCTGTTGGACAATCACAATAAGTTATATTACAAAACTTGTAGCCTTGGGTACATGACTATAAGTGATTGATTGATTGATATTTAGGTTTAACACCCCATATTTGTGCAAATGACTATGTAAGCTTGGAAGCTTGCTCTTTTGTGCATTTCACATATATGCCAAGCGGCATGAAGAGGGTGAAAAAAGAAGTGTGTCTCTACTGGTTGACCAGATCCAGCATGATGGCATAATAGCCAAATACGGGCATTTAATAAGAAGACACATGCTAAACCCAACACATTATTCTTGCAGCTTTGGTATTAAATTAGAAACTCACTTGTATATTACATGAGAAGTATCTGCGGTGTCCACCTGTACATGTCTCTGCACCCTCCTGACTGTGAACAAAAGACCAGTGTATGTTTGGTATATTGTCAAGTGTTTGGCTGAAATTGAGGATGATTAAATGGGCAATGAATTCATGTAGTGCAGCTAATCAAGATCCTATATGATTGAATGTCGTGAATAAATTTGTTGTAGGCCAAAGACGTTTGATAAAGATTTAGGCATCCGCATAGGTACTAAGTTATATAGGACTAGGACTACTTGAAACTTGAATGTAAAACTCGAAAGGCAACTCATGTGACCGTGTTAAGGCTGTATGTCCACCTAGCATGCGGAACTCACGATTTCAGTCTGTTAAAATTGCTTTAACATGTGTTTAAATTGTTGCAATTTATGTAAATCAAAATATGTCATCCTGTAGAGAATTTAGTGCTCTTTCTTATGAATGTTTCTTTGTTCCAATCAATATTTCCGTTTTTCAAATGTTCTTAATTACCTTTTAAAATGTGATGTTGCTGAACAGTTTTCACACCTGAATTAAGAACATCTGCAAAACGGAAATATTTATTGGAATAAAAAAAAAAACATTCATAAGAAAGACATTAAATTCTCTATAGGATGACATAGTTTGATTTTCTTATGGGACAATTTCCATTTTAAAGCAATTTTAACAGACCGAAATCAGGTGTTCCACAAGATAGGTGAACATACAGCCAAGTACCCTATTATTTATGACCATATTTACATACGTCCACCAATGTGGCAGCCTTGGGAAAAGTAAAATGTGGGCCTAGGCTCAATCAAAATAAATACTAGGTAGGCTATCCTATTCCTACCTAACGTAACCCCCGACACCAAGCCCAGCCTTGGCGGATGTTATAGCCTGTAATTACTACGTAAGACTAGGCCTATAAGAACCTAGTAAGTGGACTAGGCCTATACACTGTTCCTTGTTACACATAAAATCAAAGTGCAATATTTCGAACCCTGATCAGAGCTCTTCAACAGGCGAAAACACTGTCCAATTAGAAGGTTCTTAATTCTTATAACGTTTTACCTGTTCTACTATGTTTCCGTTTTAATTACGTTTAAGCCTACACTCAAATTATTTATATTTTATAGGCCCTACATGTTATTTAACATCACAATCAACTGAACAGTAGGTATAGGCCTATGACATCTGCCCTTTTAGACACCATTCACCAATCACCCTGCAAGCCCTAGCCTACCCTAGCACAAAAGTAAGGCAAGATTTAGATTTAGCATTAACTAGGTCTATAAATTAAGTGCTGTTACTAACACACCAGTTTATACATGAGCATAATTCTAGGGGATATTTTCCTGGCTTTATTGGATTGGATTATGAATAAAGAGGTAATTAATAATAACTGAACTAAGGCTAGGGCCTAGGCTTACAAACAATGTGAGGATGTAGAAACCGCCGAAGTCTAGGCCTAGGCTAGGCGTACGTCTACGGCTGTGGGCTCGATCAATTTTAATCATTTGCTCACGCACTCTTTGAAATCTAAACTTGTTCATTTCAACAGTTAAAAAGTTAATATACGGCAGGCTGGTCGATAATTTAAACTCTAAAAACCTCATCGTAAAACCATTGATTAAAACTATCAAAACATAACCTAGAATATAACGTCAGTTTGTTTGTCAACACAGCTGATTAGTGATTACAGCCTGCTACATGCTTGCCAACACAAAAATACTAGGAGGTGCCAACCTCGACAAAAATAACATATCAGAATAGTTTGCATCCGTGCGTACTGCGAAGTATGAAACACTGAAGGTAGAATAATTTAATCTTCAATGAAGATTAAAGTTAAATACGAACAGTAAAAGGAGGAATTAATGCAAATATAGAATAAATAGTTAACTCATACATTGCCAACTCTTAATTATTATTAATCATTTATTGTAATGTTGTAATTTTCCATTTTTAAATTTTATTTCACACACACAATGATACCACGTACAATATAAATCAATTATTTGATTCCCGCTTAACCACATAGTGGTTTGTCAGTGGCATTATTCATACAGCAAATCCGTGATGTCCAACTTCCACCCAAGGAATTTTGTAAAAGCATGCATGCTGTTTTTGAGGGTTGACGTAGTCGAATGACAGGAATATCCTAGCCCCCTGTTCTTCAGAACTTCATGAAGGAAGACACATAATAGTAATACCCGGTTCCATACATTCGCTCTTTTGCGACTGTCGTAATATTATAATAGTCACATATTTTGTGAAGTATCGCACATCTTTGGTCGAAACTAAAAACTAATGGTCAAATGCATAGTCGTTCCTCACGTGCTCCTCAACTCAGCCTATCTTCAGACTCGCCCAACCACCAATCACAGAGCAGCATTGCCATGTGGACTGCTCTGTGATTGGTGGTTGAGCGAGTCTGAAGAAAAGCTGAGTTGAGGAGCACGTGAGGAACGACTATGCATTTGACCAAGGGTTATTTTGAAATTTGGCTAATCGCTCCTCCCCCCCCCCCCCCCCACAATCTACCCAACGCACCAGAAACTCCGGAAAAAACATATTCGGAAAATGTTGATAATTTTTCGCAGGAAACCTGCACAGTATTGTATTGTATTTGGAATAGTTGGGAAGGAATATCCAAGGGCTGTTAGTATGACTCAATCCTAACATTTGCCTTGTGACTGAGGAAAACCTCAGAAAAACCTTCAGTTGGGATTGGTAGCGGGTGTCGAACCGGCGACCCTCGCACTAAATACAAAGCTGAATAGAGCTACAACAAATCTTTGTACAGCAGATAGAATTTTGTATTACAAACTGAATGTGGTTTCGTTCATTGAAAGTGACGACTCTTTCTAAAAGTTCAACATCATGATTACCATGTCTAAAGTTTTCTTAAATCGGTATGGAAAATGATTATGTAATTACCGCTAGTTACAACAATGAATGAATAATAAGAAAATCCACACAGGATGGTGGGTGTCGGAATGGTCAACAAATCGGTAAAGAAATGAGCCTGTGGGGGACGAACGTCTCGATTAAAATCGGTCTGACAGCCGAGGGAAAATAATACGCTTTATTAAGATCTTGTATTGCGGCTGATCAAAACAAGTTTAATAACACGTATTAAATACTAACGAAGGCCTTGCACTTGCACAAGCGCATAGTTATAAAGAGCAGGTTTACCCATTGGTTGTGGCGGCGCAGACACTTTATTAGGTGATGAACGATAGTAATTATGTCAGTGTAAAGTATCGGTGGACACGCCCACGGCTGATTTCAATGGCAGATAATAGCGCGATGGTGAGAACAGGGTGTTAGATTAGGCCAGAGGCTAAACGAAGGGGTGATCATTTCAGTCTGCCTGTGTGAACAAAATACACAGGGCTAATGCCCACGATGTTTAACAACAATATTGTGAAGATAACATCATGATTTGATTCGGGAATCGGGATGCAAGGTAGCTTTTCGGAGACGTCCAGTATTTTTTGTACTCAATTGTATAGATTATGCGGGTGAAGTCCGAAAGGGACTATCTATCTATCTATAAAGTTATATCGAGGTGTATCCACGGGACAGAAGGGGTGGACTTAACTCTCTACGTGAAATACCCCCCCCCCCCCCCCCCACCATCTTCAATATCCACGATTATGCAAAAAATTTCGATAGATCCACAGACGCGAGGGCATTGACATAACACTGACAGGTTGGCCGTTTCTCGACGTTAATAACACCGTACAGGCATTGATTGTTTAATCAATGGTACAGGAAGTACAAACATTACACAAATAGTAAAGTTTTTTGTTTAGAAACAGAAATGATTGACATTTACGCCCGTACAATAAAATATACACATTGTTCTTGGTAACATTAAAGTAAACAACAATTAAGATTGTTTCAATGTCAGGCAGATAAAAAATGCCACGTTCGGTAACAAGGAACTGTCCCCGTCCACATCATAATTGCTCGAAAGTGTAAAGTTTTACTTGTCATCACGGCGAGCTCGCTACGTTACCTTATACTGCTACATGTTCTCGTCTGGAACGCCACCCCACCCCCGCACGACCGAGAGCATTCGCTGGGCTCCGACCACGGTCCCCAGTCACCCGTTTCGGGGGCTCCGTCCCCATCCACCACGAAACTTCCTGTGTGATACGAGTTCTGGCGTTTGTGGCGGTGGTGGTTGTGTCTGATACGATTCTGTAACCAAACATAATTATCGATCTACACATTATTTACGAGACAAGTGCAAAACACAGGGATGAACTTGGCGGTGGCGGGATGTACCATGGAGTATGGAGACAAAAAGTGGTTTTCTTACAAGACGTAAACAATGAATTATTCTCGGAACGTCGGCCATATTCTACCTTTAGGAATTATTATTAATAATATTTGAGATACTATTTTATGTCCAATGGGCAATGGGCAATAAAATACTCGTGTGCCTTCTGGTTTGAACCATATACACATCAATGACAGACGCCAGGCGATGTATAGCACGTAGGAACACGAACGTGTTAAAATGTAAACAAATAAACTATGTACAATATCAATAGCATACACTTATTATAGTTACTATGTATGCTGTAAACCCTATTTAAACTCTAAATTTACATCTATTTTTCATATTCATATTTTTTCATTGTTACTCTATAATATGTTTCCTTACTTTCCTCTTTCCTCTACCTGCAAACTTATTGGTAAAGAAGTCGCTGCATTGTTTAGTGTTTATTTTTAAAATGTTAGAACAGTCATTCAAACTGGGGAGTTTAAGGCCCCTTGCAATTTTGGTAAAAATGGGATTACTGTGTATGTGTGTGTTGAGATATGTGTGCTATTTTAAAAAATATAGTATTTTAATAACATCAGATTTGAATTTGAATTTTTTCAACTATGTTCACTGTATTTTAAAATGTATCTTTTCTGGAAGTATCTTCAGATGCTATATTGTATTTTTTATTTCAAATACACGTTCATGAATGTATTTTGTGTTGTGTATCTCAAATACCTGAAACTCAAGTATCTGTAGTATTTCAAATACTTCAAATGTTAGTATTTTGCCTATGTCTGGTAATAAGGTACCGTATGAGAAACTAACAATGGGTTCAAGATAATTTTGAAAATTGTATATTTTTTATTGTTTTTTCCGTAGAAATTCCTGTTATATGGTGAACACCAGCTTTACCTTATGTGCCCCTCTTCAGGTGACTAACTATATAGGTATACAAGGGTATTTGGATAGTTGGGAAGGAATGTCCGTGGCCTGATAGTATGACTCAGTCCCAGCATTCGCCTTTACGACTGAGGAAAACCTCGGAAAAAACCTTCTGTCAGAACTGCCGGTGGCCAGAATCGAACCGGCGACCTCCCGCATTAGAGTCTCGGTAATGGTATATTGAAAACGCCGAAGTCAAGCACACTCGCGAGGGGGGGGGGGGGGAGATTCGTCGCCGTGGCTAATTGTTTTACTCGGCCGAAAGTTGAGTCAACCACTTGTTTGTCGCAGATTATTACGTCACCTTCAAAGATATCAACTCCGAAATAAATTGTGTTATTTATTTGTCAACGAAGACGGATGTGAGAAATGAGGGTAGAGTAAAGAGGACGACAAAAAACTTGTCGAAGTTAACATACCGGCCGACCCGAGCGTGGGGGGGTAGCTGCATGCATAATTTACTTAAAGTTACGTCACGTTCCCTAGGATTCAAGTGACCATAATTATTGAAATTGCTATGTTAGTAGTATGCTCTTCCGCAAATATTATTACAGTGTGAATTACGCCCATGGACCGAGCTAGCAATTTGATTGAATCTGATTTTCATTGATTAATGATTAATTGCAAGGAGAATGGAATTGCCGTTGATGCTATGACGGGGAAACCGTCTGTAAGGTTGTTTCGAGATAAGCATATCAGGCATATTATTACTGACTTATTGTAACGATTTTAAATTACAATCATTGTGGGGACCATTAAGGTGCCATTCCCATTCTTCAGAATAAAAATTGGTACGAATGTAATTATTGCACCCAAAATGCACCATTTTGCACGCCTATTTTTTTGGTGCAATAATTACATGCTTTCAAATTTCGAATTTTACGAGGTTCGAATTTTTTAGAGGTGGCTCAGCGATAAAACACGAGACTCTAATTCGGGAGGTCGCCGGTTCGATTCCGGCCACTGGCAGTATTGAATGAAGGTTTTTCCCGAGGTTTTCCTCAGTCGTAAAGGCGAATGCTGGGATTTAGTCCTACTATGTATCTATATAATGTATGTATGTTATGGAAATAAACATTTAATAATAATAAATCACATACTTTCGGTACATTAGTAAGGCGAAATCACTTATGGTTGTAAGGAATGAGGCATGGAGACCATGAAGTTTGAAAAACCATACGTAACTAACTGTTCAAGTATCGGCTCATGAGTATGTGAAAAGCGTCTATACTAAGGGTCAAATGCATAGTCGTTCCTCACGTTCTCCTCAACTCAGCCATTCCTCAGGCTCGCCCAACCCCCAATCACAGAGCAGCATTGCCATGTGGACTGCTCTGTGATTGGTGGTTGGGCGAGTCTGAGGAAAGGCTGAGTTGAGAAGCATGTGAGGATTGAGTTGACCCTAAGAGTGACTCACTACAACCAATACAACCGTGACGTCACTAGGCGTGCTTGAAAAGTCGCCCCAAATATTTTCTACCAGCTGCAAGCCTAGGGGCAGAGGGCTCTGTTAATTATAATACCCGATGTGTATCATTTCAATCTTGTCACTCTCTTAGTCCCGAATCTATCATTATTCATTCAATGCAGTTGACGTTGATAAGGCCCCTAAACATGTTATTACGCAGCTAATGATAGTTCTCTGCCCGGATACCAATTACTGTCGGCTAAACATCGTCAAATGACCGTTGAGGTGTCGTTCTAAGCGTAGTAACCACTTAATTACGTCTTGTGTAGCTGGTATTTTAATGAGTACAAGAGGAGATGCTACTTCTGGTTTACTAGTTTACATAGTTTCTTGTTGTGGTGTTTGTTTCTAGGCTTATTCTCTATTCGAAGCCTCACTGACTCACTGTGATTTTTGTTGGCATTATAATTTCAATGGAGTCTATCTATGTTCTAATGACAGTAATGCCAGCATGTTCAACGCGGGTTGTACCCAGTGCACAGAAAATTACTTTATTACCATTGCAACATGTCTAGTAATTACAATAATACCAACTTGAATTAATCGTGTTTCATATTTTCTTGAAACCAAACTTTACAGAACATTATTATTTCTTGTTAATGATTATTTTTGTATTATTTTTGTGTCGTGATTACGTTTTTTTCATTATTTTCATAACTATGAAGATACGTCGACAAGACATCCATAAAATGTTTGCGAAATTGTTTCATAATGATGCCTAACGTAGAACCTGCGGCGCTTTGACAAGCCAGCAGCACAGTAGTTCGTTTAGTGCTAAAGAAAATGTAGATTTATTGGTGCTAATAGCTCGCGTGAAGTGGCGGCAGAACACCGCTCAAGGCCGTGTGTGTGATATTAATGATCGTCCAACGGTAACGAATCGACTGTCTACGTCACAGTCAAAGCATCAGCCCCCCGCGTGCACTAATAGAGACGTGTTGTTTTATGAACACGGCCAAATCGCTTCGGTTTCTTTGTTTGGCGTTGCATTAGTCCGACCAGACGGGTAAATAATTAATGCCGTGATAGTGGAGTGGCTGTACACTCCCTTATCGAACTCCCTCTTAGCCGAACAAGCTTTATAGTTTGTTGCCTCTTAGTGGTTTTGAAGAAACGTGACATGAGAGTTCCGTAACACTGACATTGGGAGATTTCATTGGACCTGATTGGACCAGTGGTGTAGTGCCAAATTTACCAGTACGTATACGCTTCAGTGGGAAGCTGGAGGGACACATCTTTCCAGACAAAAGAACATGGGGGGCTTGGGGGGCAGAGCCCCCCAACAATGGCGCCGCAAGCGATTACAAAAAAAGGCTTTTAGAGTGTGTTTTGAGCGTATTAGATACCAATACCGGACTGAATGCAATCCCGAAATACTGCAGTTTTTGTAGTGCAAAACCAGAAAATCACCTACAATAATTGGAACACTGACGAGAATTGTTCAGGAATACGTTTGGGGGTTTGGGAGGTGGTTTGGCGACACACACGCCGCCCGTGGCCCGTATATAGGTATTATCTGTTGATACTTGGCTGTTGATAATTGACACCGCAATATGTTTACCAAGCGAGACAATTGTATCCCACTTATTGTGTATGTGTATTGGCGGGACGCGGGACTTAAAATTGAATATCGGGACTCCCAGATCCAGGGGTGGTCTTAGAGGATTTGAGGCCTTGTGCCAATTAAATGCCAGTGCCAGAGAGCACAATTTTACCAACGGAGAAAAGCTGACAATCGTCAATAATGTGTCCGTCATTCGAGACATGTAACGACCGTATCATTGCGTATCACTCGTATCATAACCAAAACCAGTGTGTATACGAAAGTTTTTTAGCTGGAGCAGTGTGTATACGGCGTATACGCCCGTATACGCACCACTACACCACTGGATTGGACTATTTTAGACTGGGTTTCGACCTCGAAAATGACGCGGTTTGGAGTACATATACGTTTCAACTATTATGTAGTAGTATAGTATAATATTCGGTGTCGTTAATTACGAGCTACGACGTACTCGACAGCTAGGTCATATTATGACGTTGCCCGAATCATACTAAGGGAATCCAAAATTAGGAAAGGTTGGAAGGTTGAAGGGTTTTAGGGGGCGTGGGGTGTTGGTGGTGGGCGTTTGGATCTCAAATAGGGTCGGCAAGTAGAAGAAGAAATGAGAAAGTAGGAATGCAATCTCTTTGAGGCACCGGTCACCACGAGGAGGGATCGAGTTATTACTATAAACATGTCTTTGGAATAAAAATAGTGGAGATTGTTATTTTTTCATTATTATCATTAAAGATTATTCTAGATAATTATTAAACAGCATATACACACAGCTGGATGGCAGCTGTTACTATCGGTGGAAATCATCGGCACATTATGTAAAACAGCCCCGAAGGTCGAGAAGTAATTTTAAACTGACAAAATGCTGTTGCCTTCAAAGATAGGGTCGGTTTTAATGTTATGTGATGTGATCGATTTATAAGAAAATGTGCTATCTAAAGAGTAAAGACACTAACAGACAGAGGGGGTTCGGGCACTAACTTAAGACTTTGAATTTTTTACAATTCAAGGACACGTTTAGGTGTGCTACTTTCATCGTAACACGATGGGGCGGGGGGGGGTATTTATATTGGTTTAAAAGCACCCTCGGCCTCGCAAGTGATAAAAAACGTGTCTGTTACAACTGAAAAACCTAACGACCCCTGCTGAATGGTCGACCGATTCCTCCATCCCCTGCCCGTCCACTGGTCAACCGAAAGGAATTTTGTTTCGCCGCCATCCAAAATAAGGTGCGTGCTGCCACTGACAGTATCACTTTTTCAAGTAATTTATTCTTATAAATAATTTACAATTCTTAAAATATATTTGGCTTCCAATCAATATCATTTAAATTGTTAACAAGTGTCAATTAATTATATATTTTACCCTTCAATCTGAGCTACAGTCAAATTAGGTGCGCGAACGAATTCCATTGAATTACTTTTTTATTGTATGAAATTGTAGCCTGATTACAAACATAAATATTAATTGTACATTTCCCTACTGGGACGAAGGCGAGAAACAATGCGTACAACTCAAAGAAGGGAGGTGAGCAGTGATCCGCTTCTCTAGTGTGGCATACGATACGGACATGGGCTTTGTAACCAAGCGAGAGGATTGTGTCAAGCGGGTGGTATCCTTCTAGACCGCAGGCGCTCCACTAACTCAGCAACATGTTACATGCCGCGTACAATGCCTCGCAACATTACATTATCATACTGTGTCGGGCACTGGAACTGTAAGGCCAAGGGGATGCTAGAGCATGCAACACGCCCACCAAGAAAAGGAGATGAGATGGCAACGCCAATGTTGCACACTTCACTTTTACAGAGCTCGGGCACAGATAATTAATTACGGGTTTAAAAAACAGCGAAGAACTCGTTGACTTTAAATTACTACAGCGTGTTTAATTTAATGTTGCTTTATTGTATTTTGCTGTTTCTAATCTCCTTAAGACGATATGCTGTTTTAAGTACTTCCCTCACCCAAAAATACTTTATGTAGTTACTTGGGTAGGCTAACGCTCCTTGCGAATGCTTATTTTATTGGTAAGTGAGCCAACACCACGACATGAACTACATAAGTACATACATACGTAACATACAATGCACTTGACGCGAGTATCCTAACGGAGAGGGTGGTTCAGTGGCGGAAATTTTAATTATCACGGAGAAACCAAATTATCATGGGGCAGATTCTTTCTTTATTATGTATTTATTTTCACTGTGCAAATATTCAAATTACACTGTAAAAACAATAAAATACAGAATAATGCTAGTGAGGAGTAGCCTAGAGCGGAGCCCTTTGACACAAAGTGCTTTACTGCCGCAGGCTAGTTCGTAAATCTAATGCTAAACGCTAAAATTATATTCTTCAATTATCTAGATAGCCCCTCCCCAAATGAAATATTGTGTGCTACATTGTTGTGAGTGACAATTCCCGAGTCGTGCAAGCTGTCGAGGTCATGAACTTCGCGATTATATCGCTGGTTCTATGCACACACAACAGTAGAGAGAGAAGAGAGTGTTAAAAAGAAACTTCATAGAACAGGTGATGTGATTAATAAGAAAATAATTATTGGACTATACATACACTGTTCCTTGTCAAAAGTTCATAAATAAAGCGCAACATTTCGAATGCTTATCATCACTCTTCGAAGAGAAGAGTGACTGAGTGACAACGAACAGTGTACAGTCCTTAGACCAATCACGTTTTTTCTTATTAAAGAGAAGAGAAACACTGACAAGAATTTTTATAGCTCCCGATTCCAAGATGCTGCATTTATTTCGGCATTTGATCAAAATTATGAACATGGCGACTCTCTAAATTCAGCTTGTGTTTATTCCAAAACAAAGTCGACATTCATTGGTCGCCGTATAATGCTTGACCCTAAAACACGTGGTGATAAGGGAAGGCGTGTAATAGGTCTGACCTCCCGATGAACTCTTTCCATTATGACTCTGTAATCACCTTCATGCGGTCCCTATCTTTATGTCACGTGGTTTGATTACTCATCGTCTTCATCTTGCTAAAATGTATCGAGTTATTAATTGTCAGCGTGAAACAGTCAAGTAGAATAAACAAAGTACAAAAAAGCGTCGCCTCCCCACCCTGGTCTGCCTCATGTTTTATAAATTTCGCAAGCCTAACTACTTTTAAATTTAATTACTTTTTTTATATATATACATTATACATGTAATGACGACACGGCAAATAGTCCTGGTCGAGACAGGTCCCTCCTTGTGGTGACCGGTGCCCGCAAAGAGGGCTCTCGTCCATATGTTTAACCATCCTTTTTCTCATTTGTCCTATACTTACTTTCCAACTGTTTTGTTTGACTCTTTTCATTCCCAATCATGTCGGCCCTCTTTTTGACCTGAACGCCCACCAACGCACCAACCCCCAACTGGACTCCGCTTGTGACGACCCCGCGCGGCGATATTTATGTGATAGAACTGATTTGACTGAAGTCGTATGACCCAGCCCAGCTGTTACATCATAGCATAACAACACATAATTGTACCGAAATAACCCGCAGGTCAGTTGAAATCGCGTTGTGTCATGCAATCCAACGGGCCAGGCGCTCTTGTACTGAACCCTACATATGGAGGCTCAAATAATATTAATAAACACGGCTTCTATATTGATAAGAAATTAGAATATAATTTACTCAACGTACACAGATCAAAGAACGTAAAGCTACGGGGCGATTAAACTAAAGTTGATGAAATCAAAATATATCATCGGTAGTTCGAATTTCTTCAGTGGCTCAAATCGTGAAACTTGTTACAAAAACGCACCCAATTTGTTCTAGTGTACTATTAGTTGTAAATAAAAGACATGAAATCGTTCCCAATAAAAACATTACGGTCAGAAAAAGCTGGATTCTTCTATAATCTATATTATAGTTTCTGTTTATTTTTAGTTTTGTTATACCACCGTGAAGTAAAACAGAGCCGATTAAACGAATTTGTGTTCACCGTCCGCAACTAATTTGATTCAAAAATAGAGAACCTCTATACACAAGTTGCAGTTGCAGCACAGCATCGGCAATAATGTCCTCGGTTCGAATCCCTTCTAAGGCATGGATTGTAGTAATGATTATCCTTCGTCCTCAATTTAATATTCTTAACAGAAAATGCATATATATAGCACACTAAGAAATAAGAATTCTATTATTCTGCACGACAGTGCAGTATTACAAACACAAAATGCTCAACAAAAAATTAGTTAAACCGTATGTTTAGTTAAGAAGAACGTGATATTATGGTCTATGTGGTCAAACCCAAAATTGCTCTATAACCACATGATTGAACACACTAACTTCCAAGCCTGAGCAATAAAGCGCATGACTGTTGTATATTCGTCCCGAAACATCCTCACAGATGTTTACATCATAGACGGTGGTTCGTGACTGACCAACCAATGGGCTCTAATTTCAAATAGGTCTATATACCGATCGACTATAGTAGGTGCTCTTCTATAAAGACAGTTAATTTTGGGCGTTTTCTTTATTAATGATACCTGCTTCCAAATGTTGTATTTGTCATTTGTCTAACAATTTTGTGGTTGGAGAGAAGGATATATCTGGTTCTGATTACACAATAATACATAATTACTAACTAGGAATATATTATTAAATCGTGTACTCTGTAATAATAACCATATTTTTTCGTAGGAATCCCTGCTGTAGGTTCACACATGGATGGTTGTGTCATATGTGAACTTGATGGTTAGTAACCAGGTAAATTGTGATACATATTATTGTTTGGAAAGCTGGAAAGGATTGTCCGAGGGCTGCTAGTAGGACTAAATCCCAGAATTTGCCTTGTGACTGAGGAAAACCTATAGGATTGCCGGTGGCCGGTATTGAACCGGCAACCTATACCGATTGGGTCTCTCGTCTGACCGCTGTGCAACCTATATATTGTGTACTCGGTGTCTGGTACAGCTAAGTTTGTCCACAATGAAAACGAGCATAAACCCACCAGTTGGTCATGCGCACACTATAGTACATCAGAATGTTGTACTCACATGTCTGGCGAGAGCTGTGCTGAAGTATGTGGCTAAGATGAAGATGAGGAGGGCCAGGGACCTGAAACAAACAAACACACATTATAGATTATACTCACTTCAGCTCTTCATTTAGCAACAATTGCAATACACGTATTTTAAAAGTTTTAACCATACAACACGTATTTTAAAAGGGACAATACGCATACTTCTACGTTTACGTTCGGAAATTCATCGGTTTTTCGCTGCAAATCACGAGATGCCCAGGAGAACTTCTTTATCGACTGTGCCCAGGCCAATCAGCACAATCCCCATAAATCCTATTTCTCTCGATTAGCCTCGGTGCAAATCACGAGATGCCCAGGCTAATCAGCACAATCCCCGTCAATCCTCTTCCTCTCGATTAGCCTCGGTGCAAAGCATTTGATGTCAAGGCCAGTAACAGTCATCAATCCTGTTCCCTGACTATTACACCTGCTTTAAGTTCCATCTTGTCGTGTCGTTCGCATTAGCCTGATTTCCTTTCAAGACATACGAGTCTTGGGGTTGGGATAATTCCTCATCTGAAATTCATGCCTATAGAAATCAAGAACTTAATAATATCCTTTCTACAAGACACTTTCCTGGAAATTTTTTTTATTAGCTTGTCTATGGGAATAACACAAACATCCCGACTTTGAAATATCAAAACCTTGCCCTACTTATAACAGATTTGTCACCAGCCAGATGTAACTTTGAGAAAAATAATATACGATTATATCACACGTGTAAGTTCGCGTACTTCGTTGAAAATATAATGTTCATGACACCCTGCACGGGTTTTTACTGCAAAAACTGAACGATGCTTGACAAGATAAACACAGTTGAACTAGAACCATGGGCACTGTGCATCTGGCTGGCTCCATAGATTATAGCTAATCAAGTTTTGTTATTTTATTACACATACAGTAGCCGACTCAAGATGAAATAGGATATTTCAGTTCTTAAGTTAATCTCAAATGTCTGATCAAAAAAGGTACAATCAACTATTAATTTTTCAACTTCGATTAAATAATTAAGATTAAAATTAAATGCTTCAACGTGCTGCTAATCTCGATTAACTAAACTACAAAATAAAGTACCTGTTTGAGTTGCACAGTTCCTCGACTATCTGATAAAATGTGTTTGCTACTTAAAAAGTTTATCTCGATAGTAAATTCTTCGATCAATCGATCTAGATAATGCATAGTACATTCTTATTTGAAAGCGATGATCGAGGATTCTTCAATCGTCGATAGTCATCTTACAATTTGAGTGATTGAAACTGTTTCCAGTGTTGTGAATGTGTCTGAAAAATGTGTTGTGAATGTGTCTGAGAAATGTGTTGTGAATGTGTCTGAGGAATGTGTTGTGAATGCGTCTGAGAAATGTGTTGTGAATGTGTCTGAGAAATGTGTTGTGAATGCGTCTGAGAAATGTGCTGTGAATGTGTCTGAGAAATGTGTTGTGAATGTGTCTGACGAATGTGTTGTGAATGCGTCTGAGAAATGTGTTGTGAATGTGTCTGAGGAATGTGTTGTGAATGCGTCTGAGAAATGTGTTGTGAATGTGTCTGAGAAATGTGTTGTGAATGTGTCTGAGAAATGTGTTGTGAATGTGTCTGATAAATGTGTTGTGAATGTGTCTGAGAAATGTGTTGTGAATACGTCTGAGAAATGTGTTGTGAATGTGTCTGAGAAATGTGTTGTGAATGTGTCTGAGAAATGTGTTGTGAATACGTCTGAGAAATGTGTTGTGAATGTGTCTGAGGAATGTGTTGTGAATGCGTCTGAGAAATGTGTTGTGAATGCGTCTGAGAAATGTGCTGTGAATGTGTCTGAGAAATGTGTTGTGAATGTGTCTGACGAATGTGTTGTGAATGCGTCTGAGAAATGTGTTGTGAATGTGTCTGACGAATGTGTTGTGAATGCGTCTGAGGAATGTGTTGTAAATGTGTCTGAGAAATGTGTCGTGAATGTGTCTGAGAAATGTGTTGTGGATGCGTCTGAGATGTGTTGTGAATGCGTCTGAGAAATGTGTTGTGAATGTGTCTGAGAAATGTGTTGTGAATGTGTCTGAGGAATGTGTGAGTGATGACGCGATGCTTCATGACTTCTAAGCCAAACACTGGGACCATTCATATGCGGTATCCATGTTGAATATCGTACAACGATCACGATAAGCCCACTTGATCATTGACACGTCCTAAGTGATTCAGTACTTACTACGTGGGACTCCCGTTCGGGGAGTTGTGAGTTTGATTCTTGCTTCCGGCAATCCGGCTAACGGTTTTCCTGCATGCTCGCGGTTATGTATTTTTTGTACAGTCATATGAGGAGTAATAATAGGACTGAGTCCATAGCAAACAATCCTTTGGCTTGCCGCTTGTATGCTCTAGTAATTTGGGTACGTAAGCTTAGATTTCAGTGATTAGAAAGCATAGAATTATTTAAATGCATATCTGTTAGTTCTGTTTAAAACGAACCCTAAATAACTTTAAACAATATGTATGTATGAAACGGCTTTACCATTCAAATATCGCTTTATTTAAACAAAATAACGTTACGACAGGGATAAGTCCTGTTGAAAAGAAACGTTGAATTTTTTTAAACAAGCTACATTTCTGATATCTTTTTCCACAATTTTCAAACAACAAAATTTAAAAAAACCGCATATGACAATATAATGTTTTACATTGTGGTGAATATGCCAGAACCATAATACATATTACATATCATGGTTTGCTTACATTTTTACCTGAAGCAAACTAACCGGGATATTATTGAACACTATAAAATATCTTGTCATCACCATTATCACATATAATAGGCCTCCGTGGCACGGAATAATTTAAACAAAGTAAATGTTTGTGCATGAGAAAAATCAATAAGAACATTTTAAATCATCGACGCAGCAAAAATCAATATCCCGATTAACATTTACTTTGTTTGAATTATCATTAATACTATTGAATAGAATTAACATTGGAACACTTGAAAAAGCCACCAACATGGGTGGCGAAACGTCGAGTGAAAACTCTGTACCGACACGACGAAACAACCCAGAGGAAAATAATCTGTTCCCATCTACGGGTCGTGAAAGCCTCAACATTATTGTGACATCCCGTAAAATAATAACAACAGGTTAAAATTGCCGGTATTTTGTTTATAGTCGTTCATGTGTGATCAGGCTTGCAGCACCGAGAAGAGCTCAGCTCGATCGTGGTCCGGAAACGATGATAAGAGGGTTAGGCCGGCGATGTCGGGGGTGTTGTACAAGGTGATGAGATCTCGAGTGTAATTACGATACATTATCTTGCAGGCGACCCGAACGAATGAACGTGGATAACGATGCGCGCGCCGCAGGTCGTGAGAATCGTGCGTTCGACCCCGTTGCGACCAATAGCAGCGTTGCTCTCGACCGATGCCATGATTTGCCCCTGTTTGGGTAGACCCCGTAGCAATTGCTCTCTTTCACCAATGTCATTTAATGACCATTTGTTTGCCCCTGTATGGGTACTAGCAATTGTTCTCTTTATGGACCATTTGTTTTGCCCCTGTATGGGTAGACCCTGTACAAATTACCCTGTTTCACCAATGTCATGTGATGAACATTTGTTTTGCACAAAAAGAGAATGCTCATTTTAATTATTCTGTGGTTGTGTTAAAACATACCATTGGACGGTAATAGAAACATCGAGTGTAACAGTGATTATTAAGGAAAGTTCACATCCGATCGTTATCGAAATGGAGATAATCGTTCATTGGCACGTAGGTCGTACTCATAGACTAACTGGGGAGATGAACGCACATCCACTGAACAAGCAAGCGTACGTTCCTCAAAACAGTGAATGCATTATAAAACCAATAAATAAGTACGCGTGAAACTGAAAACTATATAACATAATTTAAGAATTTAAAACATACTTAAATATTTTTGTTTTTTAAATACCTCATTGTGTTAAAATGTAAGGAAATCTCAAATCAGTTAGCGTAAGTTTTTAATTTCTTGTGGATGATTGATAGTATTTTAATTGTTGTAAAACAGTGTGAACAACAGAGTGTGTGTTATTTATTACTAATAATATAAGGAAACCTGCATGTAGCAAAAACTTGTATTTTCCTTTCCGCTTTCATATTTTATTTTGTTGTTGTAGGACCACGTAGGGGCAGGGCCAGTCAAACGTCTACGCCTTTTGATATGCTACTAACACCTAACTTCTATAGTGACTATTTTCAATGTCGTTTCTATGTCGGCTCTAAAGTCACCGTTTCCATGTAGGCCCTATGCCAGTATCGTGTGACTGATAATTAATGAGTAATGAATCAATTCCAGAAGTAAAACATCCCGAACCGGGAATCGAACTAGAAACAGGAAAATTAAGGACACCGACAGGATTTCATCTATTTTCAATCGACACATCGATATCATGATATAAGGGGCCCCGAAGCAACCATCCAGAAGCTTTCGTCGAGAGTGGTTCGTGGCCAATCAGCGAGCCTCAATTTCAAATACCGCTGTTCGCTGATTGGTCACTAACTATAGTCACTCGTCTATGACGAGCGCATCAATAAGTATAAGGTTGTTTCGGGACAAGTATAAAAACTATAGGCCACTCAAAATAGACTAGACGCAATCTGGTGGCAAGCAAATAAACTTCTATGAGGTGGAGGTTACTCATCGTTGATTGGTTGAAACCATCAATGGTGCATATGAGAAGGTATAGCTTATAGCAGCGCTATCTATTGTTACTTTGAGTCTCCTATACCTCGACGCCAAGTAATATGTAGTGCTATAGTTATGTTTAGGGTGTAAAGGTAAAGTATTGTTATGAACAATGCTTAGTTACTGACAGTTTAGTACTATGATTACGATTTTTTTATTTTTTTTATTACAAAATTGTACACTTTTTATTTAATTATACTTATATACATGGATAACATGGTTATGATTAATATGAGCTTAAATGGTTCGATAAACACGATACTTACATACGTAACGTGTATCAGTATATTGAAACATTGATGCAGAGCCCATGTATGTTCCGAGTCTCCCCGACCCCGGCCGAGGGCAAACGACCTCTGACGTCATCAGGTCGTGGTTTACGAAGTCTTACTCCCCATTCATTACTTCCTTGCACCTTGGCGCGGTACGTGATTCCGTCCCAGTCATGTTCAAGTGTTTCGTTTCTCTTGTCCGGTGTTTCCCATGACAATAAAGCCGAGTCCGGTCTCAGTCGGAGAGAAAGGTCACATTTAGATGCGTTCTGAGGTCGCCCATGGCCGAGGAATTCCTCACACCTCGGAATTATTTCGAGTTCGTATTCGGAGCTATTAATTTCCCACCTCGTACCGCTCAAAATGCACCTTGTCATCAACAATTATCACTGGGTGCAGTGGATGTTTCTCACAGGTGAAGGGGCTGGTTTCGGCTCGGGATCCTGTCAGTATAAATGCTAGACTAATAATTTCACGTGCCTGATTGTTACCTCTCAGACAGATAAACACACAGGGGTGGAAAGTGAGAACAGCTAGGTCTAAGCATAACGAGGGTACAGTACTAGCAATGTATCCGGGTACAATGCTGGCAATGTATTAGAGTACAAATGCTACCGCATAATCATTTTATTTGTTCGTAATTTGTAAATTTATTGTTTTCATACATTACTTCATTTTTGTATACGTTCCTGCAATCTGTAGAATAATTTGTTTACGAGAGTTGGAAATATGTGGATATTTATACACAATGTATACATTCCCTCTTTTCGTGCTGCCCCCTTCCCCTCTCAACTCCCACCTTCGTAACTTCTAACTTCTAAGGACATCTCGAGTATCATATAATTCCTGGCTATAAGTTACGGAAATGGTGTAATCTACCAATCTTCAACAGAAAAAACTTAATCGCCGATTAAGTATTAATGAAATTATAAACGTAGCTCGTCTCGACTCGGGCAGCAGCAGCAAGGAATGACCACACGGGTCGTTGGTGTATTTTATTGTGACCCCCCATCCAGGGCTGAGCTGAGCCAGGGCAGGTTTTCCATGTGGTATGAAGCTACGTGAGCTGAATGCAAAGGTCGCATCACTTCCTAATGCACATTACACACCTCTATGATAACTCGCCGCCGTTCAAGTTAATTGGAGCGTTAGATGAATAATATACATGATGATCTGGTCGCTTAAGACTGACGTACCTTGATTAAGTGTTTGTGATGATGGGGTGGGTATGTATGTATACCGGATAGTGGATAGACACAGTGACCTACTGAGGGGGGAGTTACGGGGCTCAAAACTCACATCAAGATTAAAATTTGACTCGAACGTTGCACATACTATTTTACGTATTAAATTAAAATATAAAAAAATATGGTTTCAAAGAAGGGAGCATACAATGAAAAAAATTCCTATCTTCCCCACACCCCTCGAAATTACTCCTGCGCCCTGAATCTGAATGGGTGACGATACGTTTATCACCGGTTTCAGTTGTTAGAAGATGGCAATGAGCCAATCACCGCCTTGCATTCGCCTTCAGTAATGACCAAAACCGCTGATAAATTTATCGTCGCCCATACAGAATCGCCCTGCTGATTACGCCAATGACACGGGTACTACCTACTGGGCCCCATATTGACCCGACACAGTATATGATATCCTATTAATTAGCATATCCTAGACGTGAAACAATATCTCTTGCAATTTTCAAGAGCAACATATATCTCCTGTTGAGATAAACACTTCCGCGGGAACTAGCACCCCCGCACTTACATCCTACGCCCCGCTGTGACCCATAACCTTCGCCTCGTACGACGGGCAGAGCTACCCTGGACCTATACTCGTTACCCCGGCGCAAAAACGTGTAAACGCAGCGGTCGCGGTAGTTCATGTGATTATTGCGTAAACCACCTAAGGACGTGGGTTCGATCTCGCTTGAGTCGCGGCTTGTGTCGTTCATTTTCATATATCATATTCTTATGATTGCAATAATAGTGTCGTAAAGCAACAAGGATTTTATTATGTCTATACGGGTCAATGTTTATTGATGGATTTACATGTTTTTATTTCTGTGTGTTTGTGTGAGCGTTGGGGAACTGGGTGTAGGGTCGAATAATGTAAATGTTTTCAAAATTATATTTTGTGGGTGTAGGCCTAATGGGGCAAAATAACGTAAATGTCGCAACATATTTTAATTCCGACTACAAAGGGTTATTTGCCAAAAAATACAATTGTGAAGGCTAAATGGCTAAACGACCTAGATTTCTGGCAAACGGAACCGGAAACTCACTAAATACTAGGAAAGCATCGCATCGCATCATCAACGCTTGCGACAAAACATAAAATGAATTAATGTGATAAACATCCGTGGTCTAGTTTTCTATAACACATTGCCACCCTTGCGTTTCGTAATGGGGTAACCATTGACCACCAGCCACGCCACTTGTCACACTAATGCTTCAACAATACGAACACTTACATTATTACGTTATTAGTATTCAAAATTCAAATTTTATGATTCTAATAACTCCACCATTAAGATATTATAAGCATTCTTTTATACTATTCAAATAAAATATGTTTATACATTTTTCATAATCACAAATTAAATGTATCACAATTCACAATCACCTTGCTTGAGGCATAAATTTTAGGTCTAATATTTACTTATTTATTTATTTCAGGATGAAAATCCTTAATATCCGATTCTTAAAATCATTTTCGTAACAGCTTATAAATAATAATAAGAAAGAAGTATAGAAAATAATTCATCAAATCAAATAACACCTAACACTCTTAACTCTACACTCTATTAAACGTACGTCTGCGAAACTTGAAAAGAAACTATGGAAATCCATTTGTAAATAATACAAAAAAAATATATAAATCAATCAGTATAAATAACACTTCCAGATCAAACAATATGAAAATCGGGACGTGCTAACAATTCTGGGTCAACAATTTCTGGGTTTTCTAAACAAAGAAAAGAATGCATTTTACAATAATAAGTTAGCTGAAAGTGAATACAAGTTAAATATCTAACAGTGCAGGAAATTACTTTCGTCAAGTTCACCTTCAACTGGTTCAGTATTAAGTACAACCAACATTATGTTGCGTTGCGTCCATCTAATCACGCATATAATATAATATAAAGTAAATACAAAATAATGATATTCTATTTATAGTCTACGCACTCAGTTCAAGAACTGATTTTCAGTGACCCTGAAGGACATATTTTATATACTTTATTACAAAAATTAAAAACTAAAATATTAAATCAAATTAAGCTTCATAACCAGGTCACAATTAAAAAAATCGGTTTACAGGTGATACATTCAATAGAGTGCATTAAAACTATTTGTGCATTGTTGGTGTTAGACTTTATCATTTTGCACCATGTGATTCCCAAATAAATATTTGTGTGTTGTGTAGAACTAACTACAGTGACTTATTTCTTACTAATTAAATCACAGCCACACAAATTGTACTAATTGAGAATCTGATGCATAATTCCAACTGGAGCCCCTGTGGACCACCACAGCAACACAATCAAAGCCAACGCAGCTAGAAAATAATTAACGAACAAAGAAGTGCATTTATTTCTCCTGGTCTAACTCTATTGTTTAATGATCGAGACCAGGTTGAAACGAGAGCGTTTCGATTCAAAGTCTAAAACAGTGAGGCCAACATGCGCTCAGGTCACGATCGGGTCACGAGTAAAAGCATTTACAATGGCGATTACTTTCAAGTGATGGATAGACTACAAATTGATGTTGGTATCAAATATCAGATCAACGAGTGTGAAGAAGGTCGCTGGCGTGACCTGTGCTAGCGCTGTCGCCGCGTCGATTCAATTCCATGATGTATTTTTGATCCTATTCAGTTATAACATTGCTTTACAAAACAGGAAAGCAATTTACATATAATAAAGAAAAAAAACACCAAACAGTAGATACATGTAGTAATAAGCGTAATACTAAAACATGAACATTTAAAATATATTAAAGCGGGGGTTCAATGGTCTAAATAATTGTCCAATAAAAATTTCTCCCTCATGTTCGTGTCACGCGCATTGTTAAAATCGATTGCCACGACTGGTTGTTCATGATATGTGAATGAAAGGCTGACCATTAAAATTGTATGTAACGAAGCTATAGTTAGAAAATCAACCGGCAAGATTAAAAATATCTAAATTGATACATATTTTAATAGCACGTAAATGTTAATAAACACGATGTTGCACCGTGCATTATAGCAAATACAATAATATGTATAGACTATTAAAAATAAATTACTTTAAATAAAATAATATATACCAGCATGCGTTTTACAAGAAAATGCCAATTAAATCAATTTCCATATAATTATGTTGCCACACCTCTTTATAAGAGGGATTTTCCTAATTTACTACAAGGGAGACACAAGACACAAGACACTACGGCCCCCACCCAAGAAACACAAGGGACTCCGTTTTCGGTCTGTCCAATTTCGTGGTCAACATCTCGGTCAATACTATAAAGTACGACTTTATATAAATCTACACCGCAAAAGTCCCGTGCCTGAGGGACAGTCTTCGGTCTGTCTACTTTGGTGGGCCTCAATCAGCCACACACGCACGCATTACAGACCAGACACCGCGGTGGCTAATTTTCGCAGGTCTCGAACTAAATTGGTCCGCGACTACTCGGAAGTGCAAACACAACAATTCGCGCGTCTGGAGTCTGTCTCGCGTCTGCTACGACGGCGCGTGGGCGTGTGTGTTTGTTATGTTTGAGTACCTGTGCTGTGCACTGTCTGGCTACACGCCCACTCCTAGGCCTACTTCACTGTGTAAGCTATGATGGATGGTGAGCGTGGCCTGGCCTCTTTGTACTTTACTACAGACAGAGCAAACTATGTGCAGGTGTCCTCCGGCATTTCCTCGTAGGGGCATTGAAGTTATGTATGACGTTTCGTGTATAATAAACAGTTTTAGTTTTATCTTCTGCAAGGAGCAACAAAAATGTAAGACAAATTAGTTTTGCCCTAACTTGTAGATCTCATTCATAGATGTCCAAAATGTAGAGGGAATGTCTCATTATTTTCTGCAGTTTATTTACTGATGTTTATTTACTGATAATAACGTTGCCTTTTTTATTTTTGTGTGTCTTATTAAATGTTCAATTATGTCAAACGTAACAGAAATGCAGAATAGGTATATAGTGAGTGGATTTGTAATCTAAAAATAAATTGAAAATTAAATAACCAAAATAATATTGTGTATGACAGGCTATTGCACAGAAGGCGTAGCAATGTGTGCTTAAGCGTCTATCCATGGAAAGCATTTGAATACGATTATTGACATAGCCGGATACTGGTTGAGTGGCTGACTTTACCTCAATACTTTCGTTAAACTTATTGAATTCAAGAACAAAACCGAATCAAAACCAAATTGGTAGAAAACTGCAACAATATAGCTTATTTTAATTAATGCTTTTTTGTCCTTGAATTCAATAATTTCGTTCAAAACTTTCTTTCAAAACTTATTGAATTCAAGGACAAAAAAGCATCAATTAAAAGAAGCTATTGGACTAGTCACAACAAGCTGGTTTGTTAAACTCATTCCTACCACACACGACACGAACAATAACACAACAATGAAGTCTGCATATCCTGAGTGTGTCCTGAGTAATTATCATATTATAAAAATAAGCAATTTTTTGTAGTGATATACCTGTTACTTATTGGGTGCACACCAGCTTTTCCTGATGTACCCCTCTTCAGGTAACTAACTAGGTATGTTAGAGTGTTTGAAAAGTTGGGAACGAATGTCCGAGGGCTGTTAGTAGGACTACACCCAGCATTCGTCTTTACGACATGAGGAAAACTTCGGAAATACCTTCAGTCAGGATTGCCGGTGGCCGGAATCGAACCGGCGACTCCCGAATTGGAGTCTCGCGTCTTAGGCCTACCGCTGAGCTACCTCGATCGGTTATCCAGAGTAGGTAATGCACCGATCAAATCAAACACGATTTATTTTCCTCGCTTAGAGAAGAATGTACTCATGTATTTGGATATTCGAAACATCTACGGGTCAGAATATTCCACAACGCATGCGCAAGGGCTCGATGGGATGGTTCTACAAGACGGGTGGTTCCTGCCTTAGTGGTTATATCTCATCTGGGCGTACACCATGGTAAAGCGCGTAATTGTAGAGAAGAAGCTAGCTCAGCTCTTGAGTTTTCGATGGCTGTCATTATTTCTGATATCCCTCGATACAAATATTCACCTTTGTTTACTTTAGTCTTTAGATGAGTCATCGTATACAAGTTTCGAAGAGATAAACCAACAGTATGAGAGCGACGAGCTTAGGTGCAACATATAACACGACAGGTACCCCATTGTTCTAGCTGCAACCGAGCGCCCCCGAGCTTTCTATTCCATAACCTTCGTTCTTCGATCGCTCTTCAAGTACTTCCTAAGTACTTCCTACCTGCCGCTAACTACGGATCCAGTTACACACAGTGATGTAAAATTACTGGTAATTTATAATTTGGAGAATTACTCGGTAATTTCTCGAGTAATTATTTACCGAAGCTCGATAATGATAAATAACATGAACCACTCTACAAAACTCAGACACCTACATGGGTCTAGCAACCAATAACTACCAAAGGATTCCTCGACTATACATTTTAATTTATGATCATATAATTGTAATTTATGGAAATATAATGGTAACTGATGGTGAGTTACACTTTGTTATTTACCATGTAATTTCCCAGTAATGAAAAAAAATCGCGGTAAATGACCGAGAAATGGTAAGTTGATAAGTTACCAACTCACGTCTCTAATGCCTTTAACCTACTCTTTTCCCTTGTCGATGTTTCACATTCAACGACAGAAATATTCGGTAGGTCTAACTATGTGTGTGTCTTCCGACACAAAATGTGGTCGTCTGCAGCCAAGTTCCACTTGTTGACAGGAGCAGGCTACGTGCCTCGACACTGCTCCGCGCGCGCACGTAAAAGAACCTCCCGACCTCCTCCCTCGCAAGGTCAAATGTTGGAGCCTTACTACAGAGCAACTTGCGGCCGGCCACACATAAAAAAAACAAAAAAACTTTGGTTTTGTGAGATAATAATTTGTGCGCCATGAGTACGGGTTACAGCCGCCAGCGTAGTTACCTATGAAAAAAGATCTTCTAAGAAAGGTAGATCTTCAAGTTGAGTTGCCAAGACATGGAGAGTTTGTTACAATTACTTAAGAAAACCGGAAATTCTTAACGTAATTTTCCCGGCCTAAGATGCATTCCAGTAAACCGTGTGATGCGCGACCGGCATGCTTCATTGTCATGGTCGCAACTTACAGATAAAACTATAGGGTCAAGTTAGGAAATAATAATTTGTTGTTATACTAGCATGGCGTGGGCGTAACATACGCACTAATTTGGTTGCTAAATTTAATATTACCGGAATTTCAATGGAACGCGTGTGGTGGGTTTTAAATAAATTACACTTGCACTTTTTTTTGTCAACTACAAAAATGACACCAAAGCCGAAATTTATCATTTAGGAAAAGGTTTTACCAACTTCTGTAACAACTTTCCTAGTCTATTAAAATTTTAAAATTTATGTTTCTTATGTTTTCATAAAAAAAAAAACGATCCTTTTTTTTATGTCACCCTTGCCGTTTGCGGAGAACAATGTACGGATGTACCCACAAGTCCTGGTGTTAGTTTTTAAAAAATATCATAAAATATTCACTTTCCAACACAGGAGTATTGGCAGAGTTGTTTTGAATTTAGTCGGAAATCCTTTTGGAAGTGATTCATTCAGAATTATTTCTGATGTGGTTAAATTTAAATGGAACCTGAAATCTCCCGAATAAGGATGCCGTTGTAATGGAGCGACTTGTTTTGGATGGTATGATTACGAAACGTCCATAAAAGCCGCAAACCGCTCGGTATGACAGTTTTGGTGGAAGAATCAAAACTCAATGAAATATGACCTAATCTCGATGCACCCTTCGCCCAGCAGCTCTGTCACCAAGAGTGTACTACGTGCCATCCTATCGCTATATGGCCTCGATCAGACACGCACGAGACGAAAGAAACCAT
This sequence comes from Isoperla grammatica, assembly GCA_945910005.1. Taxonomy (NCBI): domain Eukaryota; kingdom Metazoa; phylum Arthropoda; class Insecta; order Plecoptera; family Perlodidae; genus Isoperla; species Isoperla grammatica. The sequence continues at coordinate 28,611,956 of OX246738.1, forward strand.
GTTAGGTCTACCATCGACTCTTCCTGGTCCCGAAATAAGTAACTCCAAGATAAACACATACACGTATGTTTACGCGGAAGTTTACGTTCGAGAATAAAACGTGCTAAACGTATCGTTTGCGAGCATAGCAGACATCGTCTCTACAATATTTAGCCGAGATTCTGAGCGATACATTTCTAAATGGTTCATCTTCACTGGTGACATAGTTTTTTTCTTGGCTAGAGAAGAATTAGATCATGTTACATTTCCGTATTTTCATAAAATATATGTCTATTTCGAGTACATTTTTTGTATCAAAATTAAATTTTACGAAAAATCGTTATCGTTTTTGAAAGAGAGTAGTGAAATTTGAAAACATTGAACAATCATCCTCACGGTCATTCACTCTCGTGCTCCCACTTATATTGTGTATTGTATATTGTACAGGCGTGTCCGCAGCCTTTACCCCGAAACAAATTGCGAATAAACTAAGCAGTGACGGTTGTCCATGGCTGGGAATGGCATCAACTTCAAAGAGTCGGCGTCCAAACGTTCCGAGAGGGGTAAGAGAAGAGAAGAGACGTCACACAAGTAACCTGAAACTTGCAAGACACGAAGACACCTATACACTTCCACGCACGAGAGATGATTTGCGATCAATGAATACAATACAACAATCCAATTACTTTACAATAAATGCAGCTAGAGCTAACCTCAAGCAATCTAAAACTATTGTCATTATATTGTCTGGTTGGTTACCATGTTTTTAAAACACAATATACAATAATATAGATGGTATCTTTTACCACGCAATGTTTTGTTTGTTAGAAGCAAATCTTGGGATATGGAAGATAACACTTGAAACTTACTTGTTACGTTTATAAGAACACACTTGTGTGTGTGTGTGTGGGGGAGGGGGGGGGGTTATAATCAGAAAAGCAAATATTGTTCAAAATTGAATTGAAACCTTTTTTAACTTATCATTATCATCCATATACTTACATACTTCATTTTACCAAATGTTGATTTGGCCCGAGCACAAATCGTATTTCATCTTGAACGTGTAAGAGCATGCATGGCATTGACATGTCAGCATTCGCAACAATAATCGTCCCTATGGCTCTCTCGGCGCAAACGTTACGAAGCATCAGATGAAAACCGTAACTGGAATTTTACAGACATACTAAAAGTGTATTTATTTTTACAAGTTGATGTAATTTATGTACATTCCCCATTAGTCCATAGAAATAAATGGAACGAACACGGATAAAAAATAAGCACGTGTGAATATTATTGTCCGTCTGGTTCTGAGGTGGCTGTTGTTGGACGAGATGCAACGACCATCAACCATCCATCAACGCGCCACTCGTAACTGTTATAACCGATTCATGCCACTCGACAATTCACTCTTCGGCACTGCAGAGCTCGAGGGCTTACGATACGCTTTGGTGTGAACTACACAAACCATGTGATGTGCACAGAACACTCGGTCAAGACATCCGTTGGGAAATCGATAATAGCTTAGATCCAGCGTGGTTCATTGATTATCGATTGAGGAGATTCATCGGTAGCACACGATAACTCAGAAGGTACTCGTTCGATTCCAGCCACCGTCTATATTAACTAAAGGTTTTGTTCAAGGTTTTTCTCAAGTCCTTTGAGCCCTACTCCTATTGACATTCCTATCCAATCGTACATCAGGTAAAGCTGGCGTGCACCCTATACCTACGAAAAACGATTATTATTATTGTTTTACTATATATTCGCAGTCGGGTCAGATAGTGTTGGCTCTAAGCCGCATCATGGCAGAGTGGAGTTATCTGTAGTGGCACAAAGCTACTCCAGATTTAGACGACGATATTCGAAGAGTAAGTAGTAACTTAATTTTGTAAATCAAACATTATACGAAATAACTTCGTTGTATTATCTTTTATTTTCAATCAACATACATGTGTTTAATTATTCTTTTAATTCTGAATTAATTATTTTATTCCGTGCTGGTAGTAGCCCCACTGAGATACAGACACTGCTAGCTTATGAGCTCTTATCTAGATTATCACACCTCAATATTTATTGACTCTATAGTAAACGTCTGCTTCGTGTGTTTGAATAATATTGCTACTTGATAATTACATAATTTAACTTGAAGATTAAAGTATAATCAACCCTGACGATAGAAGAATCATAACACGTTATACGACTCATCCTTCCTCAGACATAATCAGTACATTGACAGACAAAGCGATCCAGAGAATCCAACTTATGGCGTAAGGTAAGACAGTTCCCTTATCGTGAAACGATTAATAATCTGCAACAATCTACATCGCGCATTGGTTGTTGTAGATAATAATTGTAGTTAAGTTTCATCCTATGTCTACAACAGATTCTATGTATTTATTTATTTTATTGTAATTAAGGCCAGTGTAGGGCACAATGCCCTCTTTAGCCTGATGAGTGATGATTGATGAATGATAATGAGGAATGGAGGAGGGGAAGCCTGGTACCGGCACGTAGCCTACTCATGTCGAAAAGTACCAAGGGGACCATCGGCTTTACGTCCCATCCGAAAGGACGGTGTAACTTTGACCAGTCATATAGGTTCCTCCAATAACCTGGACTGCCGAGCAGTTGACGAGAAGAACGAAGCTGTTACACAAGCTTTCGAACCCTCCAATCTGCTCTAACCAACGGTAACTAGTGTTTCAGAGGTGAGTGGTCAGTGGTCACCCATCCACCTCCTGACCTAGCCCGAGGTTGCTTAACTTCGGTGTTCGTATGGGAACCGGCTGTAAGCGACCGCGGCTAAACCGTTGGCTGATTCTATGTAAACGCTGCCCTGGCAGTCCAGCAAACGGGCGGAACAGTTTATACAGTAATGTAAATTAAAGTAACGTAAATTTAACTAATTGTGTGAGTTCATGACATTCTGTGGGTCAACTTTTCAATCAGCCACATGTGGTCGGTCCTAGGGTTATGACCTGCCCTGCTAGACATATGCAATACAGGGGAGCGCGGGCCTCGAGGGGGAGGGGGAGGGGGGGGGGGGATCTGGGAGGGCACGGTCGCCGGAGGAGTTTTAATTGCGGTGTAGATTCCACGTCTATTTGTCTTTGGAGCGGTCTGCGATGGCTATCATTATTATTACTTATTAGAGGTGTGAACTATAGTAGAATATGGAACCGGGGACATAGGTTCCACCCATGGGTTCCACCGATCTATAGATGTATTTCATTACTCGAGATGAGTCGATCTCATTATTAGATCATTAGTCGATCTCTCGTGGTGTGGTGACCGGTGCCCGCAAGGAACAACTCTCGTGCATAGCTTTTGCCATTTCTTTATTCAACTCGTATGAATCATCTTCCTTATCTTTTCTCTTCCAACTTTCACATTCTTCTTCTACATGCTTGCTGGCCCTCTTTGCGATCTGAACGCCCCCCACCCCTCACCACCCAAACGGATTGCCCTTATGATGACCCCGGCGATGTGTATAGTGATCATTCGAATGAAGATACGTCGTAAAAAAACAAACATATATACTATTTATTATTACTATTACTTTAAACATGGGATTCTTTCCTTTTTGAATGCATAAGGACCGGGGTTCGATCATTCCCGGCTAGCACCTGTAAGATATTTAATTTATAATTCCGATCAATTGATCGAGAGACGGGGATTGGGGATAAATCAGCCCTTGCAATTCGAAATAAAACGGCACTGTTTGCAACCCTTTCCTCCCCCTAGCCTTTTTCCGGTCGACATATGGGCCTATCCGTCCCTAGGTCGAACCTCGGCGACACGAATAACTTTCTAGCTATGATTGTGAGCATGTTATGCCCCCCCCCCCCCCCCCGACCACACACACAACCAGGCGAGTGTTGTGTACACCTATATCCTATAGAAATAGGTGTTTGTTTTTTCAAAGGTGTGATATAAAACGAGGATCGTTATTTGATGCTTTATGTCAACTTTATTAACCTAGTATCTCACATACCACGTCCATGCGCTAAAATTAAATCACGAAATAAAACGAATTTCATAGCATAAATCTAAAAATACATTTACAGTCGCGTAATAAACAAAATAACAGTAAAATGACGTATTTCAAAGTATTTGAAATTCGGGCTCGCCATGTTTGTCCACGAATTACTTCGTCTGTGACG